>CM053030.1:140861221-141051724 GCA_028564925.1 Lithobates sylvaticus | reverse complement strand
TTTTAACATACTGTCACCAGTCAGTGTCCCTGATCACCACAACACCAGTCACATGATGATGCTGTACTGCTCTGGTGGCTGTATTCATTTTACAAAAAAATCTGACAACAATTTACAACTTTAAAAAGCTCACATGCCTCCTACTAAATACCTCAGACGGTCTACTTAACAATAATTGGTCATTTGGGGGGTATTTGTGCTGTCCTGGCACTTAGGGCCTCAAGAAACGAGACAGGCCTTCAGTACATCAAACTGATCGATTTTCAAACATATATACAATAGTTTGTAGACTCTATAACTTTCCTACAGACTAAATAATATACACTGATTTGGGTTATTTTTAACAAAGAAAGGTAGCAGAATACATTTTGGCCTAAGTTTATGAAAAAAGATTATTTATTTGCAAAATGTTATAACAGAATCAAAGAAAAACATGTTTTGTTTCAAAAGCTTTGGAATTTTTATTTTTTTTATTTAGCAAAGGACCCAGTGGTGATTCGGCAACAGATGGTGTTGGTATGATTTTAAACTTTGTGAAAGTGGAAAAAAAAATACTACTTTACAGTAGTAGCTTAATAATTTGAAAATAAACCTCATTAATGCTTTTCAGGGCTTTTTGAAATAATTCTTCCTGTGGCTCTCATCCAATGCTGAAAGTCTATTGGAATAATGAGGGAAACCAGTCCATATGATTGGTGAGCCGGCTGTTATTATTCAGGGACACCTGTTTTGTTGGGAAAAAAATGGGAAGTTTTAAAGGTTATCAATGAAAACCTTTTATAGCTTGCTTTGTTACCGAATCTTTAACCAAATATTTGTTGCCTTAGTGGTCCAGCTATAGTGTCTAATTGTCTCTAACTACAGTTTTCAGTAAGTAAACTAGCTAGCTAGGATTTTTCCCTGTATAAATACAGAACAAACAGTACATATAAACTGGCAGAAGGTGGCGCTGTTGAATAAGAACCAAACTTGTTTTCACAAATCAACACTAAACTGGTGATCAATGCCTTATCACTTCTGTCATTCTTGATTGAACTTTAAAGAATCAACCATATGGAAAGCATTATAATGCTTGACTTCTACTGAGTTACTTTAACAGCAAATGTTTTAACTGTGGTATAACAATATATTTAAGTACAGAAGAACATTATCTCCTTAGATGTATACGGCTAGATATACAAATTTTGGAGCTCTATTGATGACACAAATCGCTAAGCTATTTAAAAACACGGCACGGTCGTTAGATAAGCTACTTTTCTAAGCATCAGCCGGTGAACATTTTCACAGGCTTACTTTTGATGTAATGAAACATAAAATGTGTGTGCATTAATTACTGCTACAACATCCACATCTGCACATAGCTAGGCAGAAGTTTAGCATTAGCATAGACTTAGGCTTTCTGTAAGCCTCATTATGATAAACTAAACCAATAAATCAAGATAGCAATTTTTTTATTTCCTTTCGCGCTATATTAAGGGAACGTCTGAGAGTGCATTACAGGGTTGACTGGATCCGAGTGGTGAACATTTATTTTTGGCGGGGGGATGCACAAAGATGTGTAGCACGCTTCCTTTGAAGCGTGAAGTCCTTTACACTCAATGAAGAATGTGTCAGTTACATTGCAGTGTTTTATGGTTTATTGTTAAGCAGAAAACCTGAAAATGTGTTGTCAAGGGCCCCTTGGGGGTGCTGTTGTTTTTTTTCCTCTCGCATTTACCAAATATTTCAAGGGAGTATATTACTGTGATTTTTCTCTGGGCTGACAACCTGCTTTTTTAAGCTACACACTTTAAAGTTCAATATGAAAGTCATCATATGAGTTAGTGTAATTTGAAAAGAATGAGATACTGTGCTAGAAACAGTCTTAAAAACTTGTAGTGTAAAGAGATATTAAATTGCATTTAAAGTCTGTTTGCAGCCAAATAGTGATATGCAAAGCTCTGTTTTGCTTATTTCCGCCTCCATCTCTTCCCATTAACCTCTTGCGGACAGGCCATTGTACATGTAAGGCCAATCTGCTTCCCTATTGTTCTGGGAGGATATATCAGTTACAGCGCCGCATAATGCTGTTAACAGCAATGTCTCAATTACTGGCATTAATTCATTCTATTTCTTATCAGGGAATCAGGAAGCTGGTCAGTGTTTAAGAGGAAAGAAAGTCTCTTGACCACCCGCCAACACCGGTGCAATTCATTAACAGTGCTAACAGTAATACAATCCACCCCTCTACTGTCATTTACCATTCCATAGTACAGCTCCATCCGATCTTGGATCTAGCCTATATATTAACCGTCCACTTTCTTTATCCTGCACATCTGTATGGCAAACTACATAACTACATGGCAAATGAGGTTCATCCTCTGGGGGAATCTAGGATGCAAAAGGACCTGGGGATCCTAGTAGATGATAGGCTCAGCAATGGCATGCAATGCCAAGCTGCTGCTAACAAAGCAAACAGAAGATTGGCATGCATTAAAAAGGTGATCAACTTAAGAGATAAAACTATAATTCTTAAATGCTCCACAAGACTCTGGTCCGGCCGCACCTAGAGTATGCTGTCCAGTTCTGGGCACCAGTCCTCAGGAAGGATGTACTGGAAATGGAGCGAGTACAAAGAAGGGCAACAAAGCTAATAAAGGAGGAGGACATTTATGAGGAAAGGTTGCGAGTACTGAACTTATTCTCTCTGGAGAAGAGACGCTTGAGAGGGGATATGATTTCAATATACAAATACCATACTGGTGACCCCACAATAGGAATAAAACTTTTTCGCAGAAGGGAGTTTAACAAGACTTGTGGCCACTCATTAAAATTAGAAGAAAAGAGGTTTAACCTTAAACTAAGTAGAGGGTTCTTTACTGTAAGAACGGCAAGGATGTGGAATTCCCTTCCACAGGCGGTGGTCTCAGTGGGGGGGCATTGATAGTTTCAGGAAACTATTAGATACGCACCTGAACGACCGCAACATACAGGGATATACAATGTGATACTGACATATAATCACACACATAGGTTGGACTTGATGGACTTTTTTCAACCTCACCTACTATGTAATTATGTAACTATGTATGTTAACACGATTCTTCCCCATCCTTACACTGTATGTGCTCTGTACAGTAACCTCTTCACCTCCTGATGATAATGCTTCATTAACAATCTCCATGTTTTAATCCCCTCAATACTGGCCTGCTTCTTTGTTTCCAAAAATGTATGGCATTTGTGGCAAAATCAGATCACCTTGACCACAGACCACCTTTGTGGTGGTTTTGTACTGTCCTAGCATTTTTATTTAACATTTAAAGCAGAAACCAAGAGAAACAATTTTTATTGGGTCTTTTTTCTTTACATAAAATATAAAAAAAACTGTGCTTATTAAATACTAACAAAAAGCATTATCTTTCTTGATAAAACTATATAAAAAATATTTGGGTACAAGTTACACGACAGAGTAATTGTCTGTCGTACTGAAAGATAAAAAATGGCCTGGTAATGAAGTGGGTGTAAGGTGCTGGAGCAGTTAATATCCGTGATTACTACAGAATTCATTTCTCATAAGGTACCCATTAGAGTTGCATGAATTATTAATCATTAAGAATCGTTATCGCGATCTTGAAAAAAGTATTTCCCGATTCTTTCTATGTAGAGAATTCTCTCTGCTCTGCTAAAGCCGACAGCTGTCAAAAGAAAGGAAAAAATACGGGCAGTCTGCCAAGAATCACAACATTCTTTAGCAGTGAAACTTAAGTATAAACATTGTAAAAAGTTGTCCTTTAGATCAAAGGAATACACTTTGGTGTGAAAATGAGGGAAGTTTAACCACTTAAACACAAAACCTTTTTCTGACATTTGTTGGTTTCAAGTTAAAATTATTTTTTTGCTAGAAAATTACTTAGAACCCCTAAACATTATATGTATATTTATATATAGTTTAGTAGAGACCCTAGAGAATGAAAATGGTGGTTGTTGCAATTCTTTACGTCACACTGTATTTGCGCAACAGTCGTTCAAATGCATTATTTTGGGGAAACAATTACACTTTTTGGAAAAAATTACACTTTACCAGTAAAGTTAGCCCAATTCTTTTTGTATAATGTGAAAGATTTTACGCCGCGAGAATCGTGATCTTTTTATTCTAAGCAAAAAAACTGTGATTCTCATTTTGGCCAGAATTGTGCAGCTCTAGTACCCATGGATCTGAGTCTACAGTAAAAAAAATGTAGCAGAAAGCTGCACCAAACCTTCATGGTTGCTGTATGTAATTATTTTCTTTTTCCATTTGGTTTGGCTTTATGGGTACATTTGTAAGCAGAACTTAAAATTAGTGGGGGAGAGGGATAAATGGCAGACAGTACAGACCAATGATAACCCAGTATTAAATAGAAAACACAACAGCAACAAAATAATAGGTAGCATAATGGTTACAATCAGCATGTCCCGTTGCACATTCTGTTTTTCATTTTCACTATAATAATTATGCAGCCCTGTAGGTGATAAAAGAAATTGTGTTTTAACAAAAATAATACATATTCAGTTATGTCTAAGGAACTATGAATTTAAAATATGGCTCTGACTAAATTATTACTTTATTCATTCGATCTGCATGAGCATAACTTATGTAATGGCAGTTATTCATCCTATTTCTTATCAGGGACATACTGTATTACTAGTTTTGTCAAATTTCTCCTACCTTAGTCTGCATGTGACACATCTTCTAATATTTTTTTTTTTTTATGTTTTTTTTTTAATTTTATGACACCCTCCTAGCACATGGCATATACATGCAAAAGAGCAACCTCTGAGCCCTGGCTGGCATGAACTTATATAAATATAGCAGAGGACAACACACTCATATATAGCTGTCCAAACTGATATTTTTTTTTTCTTTTATTGCAAGAAGAAAAATACTACATGCAATTTGATTTAATTAGTTTGATAGCCCACCAATTTCACAAAATCATGAACAGGTTGGTAGAAGAATTTAAAAGAACCACTCAATACTAACTTATAATATTACATAGTTAGTAATGTTGAAAAGTAATTGAATCTAAAAGCAATGCATACAACATGGGCATTCCTAGAATTGTGAAAGACCCAGACCACCTTTGTGCAGCCCAAAGAGAGAAATGGTGCAGGTGATCAAATCTCGTTGAGCAGTGGGTGTTGCTAAGAAGGTCATGGTTTAACACATCCAATCCAATACCTTAACTACTTTGCAAACCTCTTCAATTTGAAATTCTTTTTCATACACAGAATATGTACATAGAGTTTTTCTTGAGCTTACCTAACAGAGGAACTTTGTTATAATATATGTGAACTACTTAAACTGAAAACAGCATCTTCTGAGAAACTGCATATTTTATATACATAATGTAGAGCACAGCATACACAGTGCAGTGGACAGGAATATGTAAATCACAGGAGAGCTTAAAGAGTGCAGTGGTCAGGAATATGTAAATCACAGGAGAGCTTAAAGAATGCAGTGGTCAGGAATATGTCTGGGGTATATATTATTGAGTACAGCACCCACTTACATTGGTGGTCAGTGTAGAAATACTCCCTTACATTGGTGACCAGTGTGTCCCATTATGTTGATGGTGGAGGATCCTTTGGTCCGAGAGGCAAATGCAAAACTAAAAAGAGCTGAAACAACAGACCCTGTTTTTAATTTAGTTTTTTTATGTATCAACTGGCTTTCAGTTATTAATTTATTAATGAAAACCCACATTAACTGAAAAAAGAGTAGTGTTATCAGTTATTCACAGTAAGATTTTGAAATCATCAATTCACTGGGGTTGGTTTAATACTGCCACCTGTCCTTTCCAAATCCCACCCTTTCCAACGCACAGCATATAGAACCAAAATGTATTTATTCGACTTACAAAATTATAACTTGAGCAAGATCATGCTTATTCTTACAAAATGTGACCAATTAATGCACCCACATCCAGTAACAAGATTGCAAAGACAACAAGTACTGTAATGACACAACCAGAAACCTCTGCAGAGATACTATTCATACCTTACCATACTATGTACTTACAGAAACATGTCAGAGAAATAATCAGTATCCTACTGGCACAAAAACATGTCTGCAGAGACACAATTAGTACCATACTGACATAAACAAACAGTTGCTAGGCTTACAATATTGTGCATTGACAGAGATTCAGAGGACAGTGGTCCGCTGTATATAACATACAAAACAGTGTGCTGACATCTACAGCATGTAATTCTCATAAGGCTGTGCTGAGTGCAGTGGTCCAGGCATGACCACAGCGTACAGAACGCAGTGGTCATACCTATTATTAAAACAAGAGATAATGACAAATATCAGTGGTCAGTGGGAGAAAAAAAAATTCCCCAATGCCCAGTTAGCAAGGATAACTTGCCACAAATGTCTGGCAGTGTTGAATTATAAGTCTATTAACTTGCTGCACATTTTCACTGGCAAGTTGTACACTTGCAGAGAACTTAAAGCACAAGTTCTAGTTACCACTTTTACAATTTGTAGCAAATTTGCGTGGCAAGTCTCTAGTAAGAGCAAAGTTGCAGTGGCGAGTCTACAGCAAGAACTCTGCAAGTCTACAGCATGAAAATTTAGCCAAGGTGACCCATGTGGTGGGAGGACTATTGCACAACATAACTGAACCAGAACTTGCAGCAGACTTGCAGAAAGTTTGCATAGAATGTTGATGTGGAATAATGCAATGCGGACCTGCTGCAATTGTGCAACAAACTTGTGAAGCCTGGCAAGTTTTGCAATAGCTTAGCAAGTCATTTTCAAACTTGCAGCATAATTGCTTGCTATCTGGATGGAAGGATATCAGTGGAAGTATAAAACACCCTGATGTCAGTAGTCAGTAGGGGGAAACAATAATCTGGCAACAGTGGTCAGTCATAGGAAGAAATATTCCGACCGCAGGAAGAAAAAAATCCCTGACGTCAGTGAGTCGAATAGATGCCCTAGTGTCAGTCATCAGTAGGAGGGCTGAAAGGTGAAGCAATGTAAGGCACTCTATGGAGGACTGAACAGTAAGGGACTGAGGAGAGGCACTTGCAGGGTGCTGTGTGTAAATTTCGTAACCACTTAATTCTCAGACTTATTGCCACTTTGTTCATCTACAAGGAAGTAAATTTACAACTTTTCCTTCCCCAGGTCATGATAGGTCACATAACCATGGGAGATGAAAGAAGGGGACTATACTCCCAGGCATATGCCTATTCTGCTCTGCATCAGGAGAGGCAATTATTTAAAATGTTTCTCTATGCGTCTAGCTGTAGCAGTGTCTGGTGCTGAATTGCTTGACATTCCAGCATATTGTGCCCGCTTCCACTTTGCAGAGTGTCCTGAATCCATGACATTCAAAAAGCTCTGCCCTCAGTGGCAACTGGATCCTAGTCCACACCCCTAGTCCTAGGGGTAAATCCGGCTCTACACTTCCCTAGAGGGAAAACTACAGGGACACTTCAGGCATAGATTTCTGGGAAATGTATTCATATAAATATATCTAAAGGAGAAACTAATTCTGGTTAGTGCAGCTTTGTTCATCATAGACTTGTGTGTAAATGTTTCAGCTGCTGGATATTTAAAGCATTAATTGGCTTTTTGTGAACCAGTATTTTTTAGCACCATCGATGAGTAGAAATTCTAGTACAGATAAGGGACAGTTAAGTGAATATACCAATAACCAAGTGCACCTTCAAGCTTGCCATGTCAAAATGGCATTGCCAGATATATAAGAGAGAAGAGCCATCAACTCCAAAGTCCTTGTTACAAAAATGTATTGGCTACATATGAGCATTAAAAAGCAAACAGCTGACGCGTTTCAGCATGAGCCTTAGTCATAGCCAGCGTAGTCATGGCTATGACTATGGCTCAAGCTGAAACGCATCAGATGTTTGCTTTTTAATGCTCATATGTAGCCAATACATTTTTGCAACAAGGACTTTGGAGTTGCCGACTCTTCTCTCTTATATATTGTATTTAGCGTGAGAAAACACACTGAGCCTTGGCACCTGTGCTGCAGACTGCACACTAGGATTGGATTGCTTCTGTTGAGGGCGCTTCATCTTTCCTCATGGCATTGCCAGATATGCTGTCTCCTGAAGGTGGTCTGAAATCTGCACTCATTGAAAATACAAATTTTAGTGTACTATGCAAAGTTGGTATAAGTAAAAAAGACACTACCAACAAACACAGTTAAAACAAAAAACGTGTTATTCACTATGGGAGGGATTATAATACAGTGCCTTGAAAAAGTATCCATACCCTTTGACATTTTCCCCATTTTGTCATGTTACAACTAAAAACATAAATGTATTTTATTGGGATTTTATGTGATAGACCAACACAAAGTGGCACATAATTGTGAAGTGGAAGGAAAATGATATATGGTTTTCAAAATGTTTTACAAATAAATATGTGGAAAGTGTGGCGTGCATTTGTATTCAGCCCCCCAATACTCAAAACTTTGTAGAACCACCTTTTGCTGCATATACAGCTGCAAGTCTTTTTGTGTTTGTCTCTACCAGCTTTGCACATCTAGAGAGTGATATTTTTGTCCATTCTTCTTTGCAAAATAGCTCAAGCTCTGTCAGATTGGATGGAGAGCGTCTGTAAACAGCAATTTTCAAGTCTTGCCACAGGTTCTCAATTAGATTTAGGACTGGACTTTGACTGGGCCATTCTAACACATAAGAATACTTTGATTGAAACCATTCCATTGTAGCTCTGGCTGTATGTTTAGGGTCATTGTCCTGCTGGAAGGTGAACCTCCGCCCCAGTCTCAAGTCTTTTGCATTATCTAACAGGTTTTCTTCTAAGATTGCCCTGTATTTGGCTCCACCCATCTTCCCATAAACTCTGACCAGCTTTCCTGTCCCTGCTGAAGAAAAGCATCCCCGCAACATGATGCTCCCACCAAAGTGATGTGCAGGGTTAGTTTTCCGCCACACATAGCGTTTTGCTTTTAGGCTAAAAAGTTAAATTTTGGTCTCATCAGTCCAGAGCACGTTCTCCCACATGTTTGCTATGTCCCCCACATGTTTTTTTCGCAAACTGCAAACTGGACTTTTTATGAATTTCTTTCAACAATGGCTTTCTTCTTGCAACAATGGCTTTCTTCTTGCCACTCTTCTGCAAAGGCCAGATTTGTGGAGTGAACGACTAATAGTTGACCTGTGGACAGATTCTCCCAATGAAAAGAACTCGCTGCTCCAGGTGTAACTGATATGCCCACTGGAACGCACATCTGAGTGCTAGCCTCGACTCGCCTCCATGGTAAATTGTCAAAATAAGAAATGGCTGCACCTCATGTGGGCTCCAAGTAAAGTTTATTGGAATATGAAAATATCCAAAATGACACCAGAGGACACCAGCAATTGTCAAGGTAGACGCGTGTCACACAACAGAAATGTGCCTAATCATTTTCCTATTCCAATAAACTTTACTTGGACAAATTCTCCCACCTGAGCTGTGGATCTCTGCACCTCCTCCAGAGTTACCATGGGCCTCTTGGCTGCCTCTCTGATTAATGCTCTACTCACCCGGCCTGTAAGTTTAGGAGGACGGTCATGTCTTGGTAGGTTTGCAGTTGTGCCATACTTTTACCATTTTCGGATGATGGATTGAACAGTGCTCCGTGAGATGTTCAAAGCTTGGGATATTTTTTTAAACCCTAACCCTGCTTGAAACTTCTCCCCAACTTTATCCCTGATCTGTCTGGTGTGTTCCTTGGGCTTTATGATGCTGTTTGTTCACTAAGGTTCTCTATCAAACCTCTGAGGGCTTCACAGAACAGCTGTTTTTTTTAACTGAGATTAAATTACACACAGATGGACACTATTTACTAATTAGGTGACTTCTGAACGCAATTGGTTCCACTAGATTTTAGTCAGGGTATCAGAGTAAAGGGGGTTGAATACAAATGCACGCCACACTTTTCATATGTTTATTTGTACAAAAAATTTAAAAACTTTTATCATTTTCCTTCTACTTCACAATTATGTGCCACTTTGTGTTGGTCTATCACATAAAATCCCAATAAAATACATTTACATTATTGGTTGTAACATGACAAAATGTGGACAATTTCAAGGAGTATGAATACTTTTTCAAGGCACTGTATGAGTGCAGTGACTCTGTGGTGATTTCAAACATTAGTGATAATTTAATCCTCGTCTTTTGAGCCTACCTTGTGCTGGACTTGCCCCAGCCTGTGACTGGGCAGTGAAATTATATTTCTGTCAAGCAAAATAGCAAACTTATCAGCATGCTGCTCATCAGCAGATGCACCGATTGGCTCATTGTTTTGCTTCTTCTTCTCGCATTCCAGTCCTGCTGTACAGGGCCTATAAAGAGCCTAATTCAGGTAATTACACTGCTTGCATTTTAAAAATACATGTGATAATGTTTTAATGATTACATAGCTGCATTAATGCGTCCCCTTTTTAGCTGCCTAGAGTTCACCTTTAATCATGATTCATATTTCCAGTTGCATTTTTTTCCTTCATATATTAGTATCATCTTCATATTTTGCCCAACCAAGATCAGATCAGAGTCTGAAGAGAACAATCCAATCTTATATGCTGTGCCATAATAAGATCCTTCTTATCTTCGGGTTAATATATAAGTGAGGTTCATGCAAAGTAAGTCTATTGTTGAAGTGTTCCATTTATGCTGTTTTAATGAATATGTTGGCAAAATTATATTAAAGCATGCTTTGCAGGCGTATGTTTAAATCTTAAATATATTTTACATGTACACTGGTGTTTCCTACTGTGCAGATTTACATAAATGTTTTCAAGACTTTTCCTGACAGTTATTTTTCCTTGCTATGGCAGTGAGTCCAAAATGTCACAAGTTTCTATGCTCAGTCTTCGCAAAAGGAATATTCAATTTCAGATGTTGACAATCTTAAGGATTTACCAGTGGAAGCCTTAAAGTCATCTGGTATTCAGTTCTACCTCTCTTTAAGCACCTTGTCACAGTGAGTTATTTCAGTGTGTGCTACTTATGGCATCAGTGGGAAATTTTTCTAGTACCTGCTTATTAATCTCCTCCTTCTCTAAGCTCTGAATACAGAAAAATACAGGCTGCCAGAGAGTCAATCTGGATGTAATGTGCTCCCTTGATAAATGGCTCTTATCCTTTTTTCAGCCTGGCAGAGTACTTTTGTTCTTTATTTTTTGTTAATGCTTATGATAAAAAATTAAATTACTGTTCATCTTTTCAATAAGTTTTCCACAGAGATTCCCTCACTCAAGAACAAACATTTAAAAAGACTGCAGAAAAAAGGTTTAGCTTTATACACAGCTCTGCTATATTATTCATTGCAATGTATTTTTAATGGTTTAAAAAAAAAAAAGAGAGAGAGAAAATATAGTTTAATTTCCATGACCGGCTGCCTGAGATTTTCAGAGCGATAACTTCACACATCCTTTTTAAAGATGCACAATAGAACAGACACACTTTTCTTGACTTTTCTAAGCTAGAGATGCTCGTAAGAGATTCATACATGCTTGAAGAATACTGTCAAGAGATTTGATCAGGGGCAGAGGATCAACTGACCTTTGACCCACCAGTATTAATTTGGTTTTGCTATGAAGGAAAATAGGTCAGCACAACAGTACCCGTTCAAACACAAGCCACTAAATTTTGCTTGCAGTACTTTAATCATCTACTTAAAGCTGAACTCAAGAAAAACATATAAATATACAATGAAATACATATACTGCCGATGTTTTAGCAGCCAAATAATTTGCATTTCTATCCATACAGTCCTCCTGGGATTTACACATTTCAAATACATAACATAGCCAGAAAAATGGCACCACTTGCATTTTTACAGTTAGGAAATACACTGATGGCACCTTTCTTCCATGGCAGAATCATTATTTCATCTTTTTCTCAAGCCTTCTATCAGCTAGTTCCTTATTAGCACATTTGGATGTAGCACACAGTCTTGTGTGAATTTTTTTTCTTGATGCATATTCTGTGTAATAATATTTATATGTAATACATATATATATGTAATAATATTTATGAAAGGGTGAACCATTTTGTGTCTACATATGATTACGGAACTGACATCCTAAGATGTTTCTAATTCATAGCAAATAAATCCATTGGGGGGTTTTATATTCAACAAATATATACTAAAACCAATATTACAAAAATATCATTTTTTTTTAAATCCAAATTGTGGGTGGCATAGAAGGCGCCACATCCTTTTATTAAATACAATCACAAAAACACTCAAGCACTTGGGCTTTTAAGGCACCCGGCATCAAACAAATGACAATCACATATCTGCATACATAATTTAATTTTTCCATAATATAAAAAGTATGACAACTATTAAAAAAAAAAAAACTGATTCTGATAATCATCAATATAGGTATAACCAATACACACATCAAGCGTTCTACAAGCTTTTTAAAAAAGTAAAGATATTTAACTACTCTGTCTCAAAATGGACCACGGATACTGCTGTAAACAAATACATTATTTGCAGAAAGGGAGGTGAAGAGGGTCACCAATTAACTCTAATCATTTTGTGGCAAAAAACATTTCATCAGTGGCAATACATACCAGAATATGTAATTCAATATATGAAAATAAAAACATCCAGATGCTCCTATTTCAAATCCCTAGTGATGCCGATGATAAATGCAGCCAAGTTATGCATCCCTGTCCTATGGGGTAAGACTAATGCTGCGTACACACGTGCGGACTTTTGCCGGCGGACTTAGTCCAGCGGACAATCCCGCCGGACTTTCCAGCTGGGTCCGCTGGACTTTCCGAGCGTGTGGACTTGCCCACACACGCACGGACTTCTCCGGCGGATAATCCGCCGGCCAAAAGTCCGCGGGACTTTTGAAAATGAACGGACTTGCCCACACACGGAGCAGTCCGTTCATTTAGAACGTAACTTCAGGTTACGTAGCTAGCGTAGGCAGTAAATGCCGCCGCGCTAGCTCCGTGACCTGGCATGGATTTAAAGGGACTCCCCACGCCGAAAAAAGGCGTGGGGGTTCCCCCCAAATCCATGTCAGACCCTCATCCGAGCACGCAGCCTGGCAGGCCAGGAAAGGGGTGGGGACGAACGAGCGCCCCCCTCCTGAGCCGTACCAGGCCGCGTGCCCTCAACATGGGGGGTGCCCTGGGGAAAGGGGGGCCGTGCGGCCCCCCCACCCCAAAGCACCTTGTCCCCATGTTGATGAGGACAAGGGCCTCTTCCCGACAACCCTGGCTGTTGGTTGTCGGGGTCTGCGGGCGGGGGCTTATCGGAATCTGGGAGCCCCCTTTAATAAGGGGGCCCCCAGATACCGGCCCCCCACCCTATGTGAATGAGTATGGGGTACGATGTACCCCTACCCATTCACCTAAGGTGTAAAATGTAAAGTACAAAAACACACACACTTTTGAAAAAATATTTTATAGCATCCTCCGGGACTGTGACAACACAAGGGGGCGGGGTCACCATGTGACATGAGCATGTGATCCTGTCCCCATGTCCCTATATAAGTCCCAGCGCAGCGCGCCTCTGCCATTCCGGGCAGAGAGAGCATCGGGTCAACATCGGAAGAAGAAGAAGAACAAGAAATAGGACAAGAAGAAGAAGAAGGCGCCGGCGGCGCGGAAGACGACGACCGCCGCAAGAACAGAAGAGACCCCCGAAGACCCCCGAAGGCGGATCGAGACCCCCAGACGATGGCGGCGACGACGAAGAAGGTAGCCGGACTCCTCCACTCGTGAAAGAGCTAGGTAAAAGAGCAGAAGAGAGCGGAGGAGTCCGGCGAGAAGACCCCCAAGACGGAAGAAGACCCCCGGAGCAGTGCAATAAAATATTTTTTTCAAAAGTGTGTGTGTTTTTGTACTTTACATTTTACACCTTAGGTGAATGGGTAGGGGTACATCGTACCCCATACTCATTCACATAGGGTGGGGGGCCGGTATCTGGGGGCCCCCTTATTAAAGGGGGCTCCCAGATTCCGATAAGCCCCCGCCCGCAGACCCCGACAACCAACGGCCAGGGTTGTCGGGAAGAGGCCCTTGTCCTCATCAACATGGGGACAAGGTGCTTTGGGGTGGGGGGGGGGCGCACGGCCCCCCTTTCCCAGGGCACCCCCCATGTTGAGGGCACGCGGCCTGGTACGGCTCAGGAGGGGGGGGCGCTCGTTCGTCCCCACCCCTTTCCTGGCCTGCCAGGCTGCGTGCTCGGATAAGGGTCTGACATGGATTTGGGGGGAACCCCCACGCCGTTTTTTTCGGCATGGGGAGTCCCTTTAAATCCATGCCAGCTTACGGAGCTAGCGCGGCGGCATTTACTGCCTACGCTAGCTACGTAACCTGAAGTCACGTGCTAAATGAACGGACTTGCCGATGAGCGGCAAGTCCGTTCATTTCAAAAGTCCCGTGGACTTGCCTACTAACGGCGGGATTATCCGCCGGACTGCCAAGTCCAGCGGATAATTTTAAAACCAAACTTAAAACTTTGGCGCCAAAAAGTCCGCCGGACTTTGGCGCCAAAAAGTCCGCCGGCGCCTACACACGAGGGGATTATCCGCTGGACTTCAGTCCAGAGGATAATCCTGCGGGATTGTCCCTTCGTGTGTACGCGGCCTTACATTCCCTCAATTAAAGATTGGTTTCTGAGAATCAATAAAATTGCAGAAACAGAGGAGCTCATTGCCATCGCTCATGATAACATATCCAAATATAACACTCTTTGGGCTTGTTGGCCTCATTTTAAGACTACGCTTGACTACACCCAAACCATGACACTGCATACCAATTGAATTGACCCCTTAGTCCATCCACCCAAAGACCCCATAACACTTCGCTCTACAACAAGCTAACAGGAGGATTGAGGTTAGACAGGCCGAAGTTCAGGGCTAGTTAGGAGGCTCAAACCCCACCCCCTGTCTCTGCCTGTCCTACCCCATAATCCCACAACTTTAGCCTCTACTCTAAATCAAACCACCCCATCCCTTCCTATCTCCCTCTTAACTATTACCTTCTCTTTTATACCCCCTCTTACATTTGCTTACATACAACCAACAGAACTAACCAAGGCTGCCAGCAGGACTGTCAACCTTGAGATCACTCTTGATCACAGATAATCCTGATTATCTGCTATCCCTCATACCAAACACACCGAAAATCTTAACATCATAACACCTCACAGAAACACAAATAACGCAAACAACATATATCAAGAAGCCGACTCAAATCACAGCACGGTTAATTATACTATGATTTTTGTCTCTCCAAAGATTTAATGTTCTCTGGTTCCAGTACAATAAATTACACAACTCAGGTGTAAATTGTTCAACTGACCGATATACTCAACCTTTTACTGTTTTGTACTTTATTCTCATTACGTTTGGAACACGCATTTCATTTTAGTTAAAACTACAGACTATATGTGTTCTCAACCCCACTGATGAAGTTCCTTTGAACGTAACAAGTACAGGGGAGGAGCCACATTCTAACATCACCCACTGCCGTCCTTGAAATATTATACCGCAGAGTTTGCTCTGTAAATGCACTTTTGTTTGAGCCCTTTGAGAGTAGCCATTTTAATATTCAATAAAGCTTTTGTAACTAGTTACCAGTGAGCACTTAGATTTGTTTTTGTCTCACCATTCATACTCCTGGGGATATCAGTTGGAAGTCTTGGACCTTGCCTGGATGATTTTCCCATATGGGACATGTGCTGTTGACCATCTGTTAGCTCAGTGGTCCACATCCTGAGGTGAGCGAAGCGAGTGCTCTGGAGGTGGAGGGTTTATCACTATTGCATCTGGATCTGTGCCTTTGTCACATGGATTTTCTTCAGTGCTTGTTGGGACTGCTAGTCCACCTCTTATTCTTTCTGGATTACCATTGGACTTGGATATATATATATAATTTTTTTTTCTTATGTTTTCTTATGTTTTATTAAGTTCTGATATGCGCTGCACTACTTATTTTGTACACTGTCTGGAAGCTGTTTACATTCATGCCTGGTACCTATCATAGAGTTCCAATTACAAACAGATTCTTCCTGTTAAGAGAATGATTCCTGCCCCTGCTAAAAGGTCAGGAGACCATTCAAGGTTATATATATGGATGTTTTACAGGAAGTGAGGAAGAGAATGGCCAGACACATGCTTTGCAGGCCAGGAGGTGCTGAAGGCTGATTTTGTGCTGTATCTATCCATCCATCCATTCATCCTTCCAGGCTGAAAAGGCACAATACAATACAGACAAGTATTACTGCATTGTGTAGCTCACTGTTTGTTATATTACTGTCTATCCTGTGTGGGAATCAGAGATACTATATCTGTTGAGTAGGGATGAGCCGAACACCCCCGGGTTCGGTTCGCACCAGAACCTTCGAACGGACCGAAAGTTCGCGCAAATTTTCGAACCCTATTCGTTATAATGGACGCGAACGTTCGAAATCAAAATTGCTAATTACAACGGCCAATATGCATGTTAATGTCATAAAACAGGTTTGGGGACCCGGGTCCTGCCCCAGGGGACATATATCAATGCAAAAAGAACTTTTAAAAACTAACGTTTTTTCGGGAGCAGTCATTTTAATGATGCATAAAGTGAAAAAAAAAAGTGAAATTTTCCTTTAAATATGGTACCTGGGGGGTGTCTAAAGTATGCCTGTGAAGTGGCATGTGTTTCCCGTGTTTAGAACTGTCCTTGCACAAAATGACATTTGTAAAGGAAAAAAGAAGCCATTTAAAACCACTTGCGGCTTTAATGTCATGTCTTGTCCTGGCCGCCATATGGCTGAAAATCCTTGAGAAAAATGGCATGGCTACCCCATCACCCCCCCCACCCCAGCCCCTTTGGGTCTTGTATGGATATTAAGGGGGACCCCGCACCCAAAATAAAACCCTATACCTACAACCCTATATACTCTGAACAGCACTATATAGGTGGTGCAAACAAGACACGGACTGTAGGTTTGTTCTTAAGTAGAATCTGAACAGGTACATTATGAAGTGTAGCTCCATCCCCAAAAAATCTATTTTTAAGCTTTTTGGAGAACATAGGGAGGGGTTATCACCCCTGTAACATTTGCTGTCTTTGCACATCTGTTCAGAACATGTCACCTCACTTTCCGTTCCAATGACAAATGTTTTTGGAAAAGTGGGGTTTTAATTGAAACAAAGATTGGTGATAAAGCATCAGTAGAGAGGAGATACCTTTTTCCCAAATTAAATCTAACAGCATAGAATTTCCCTTCCTAGGGGTAGATTTCCTCTCACTTCCTGTTTTCTCTTTCTGTTTGCAAGTAGGAGTCGTTTGTAAGTTGGATGTTTGAAAGTAGGGGCCTGCCGTATATACTCTGCAGAAATTTGCCCTATTAGATGTTGGTGTAGCCACAAGACTGGTGGGCACAGGAATGGGCCCTGCTGTGAGTTAATAGATCAAGATTTGTACTTGCATGCACCTGTTGAACCGGGCAGGAAAATTGGGCCTTTGGTGGTGGTGGTGGTGGACGGTGTTGCCACAAGACTGTAAGCCCTCACAGTTACTCTTGGTGGGTGCAGGAATGGGCCCTGCTGTGAGTTATTAGATCAAGATTTGTAATTGCATGCACCTGTTGAACAGGGCAGAAAAATTGGGCCTTTGGTGGTGGTGGTGGTGGACGGTGTTGCCACAAGACTGTAGGCCCTCATAGTTACTCCTGGTGGGCGCAGGAATGGGCCCTGCTGTGAACTATTAGATCAAGATTTGTAATTACACGCCCCTGTTAAACAGGGCATTGGTGCTGGTGCCACAACACTGCAACCCCTCACAGATACTGTACTCTGAGCACAGCAATGAGACCTGTTGCAAAGCATTGCCTAAAAATTGTAATTACACGCCCCAACAGGGGCTGAAAAATTGTGCCTTAGGCACTGGTGCTGGTGCTGGTCTGCAACCCCTCACAGATACTGTACTTGGAGCACAGCAGTCACACCTGTTGCGAAGCATCTTTTTAAAAAATTGTAATTATTGTAATTAATTGTAATTGTAATTAAATTGTAATTGAAAAATTGTGCCTTAGGCATTGGTGCTGGTGCCACAACACTGCAACCCCTCACAGATACTGTACTCTGAGCACAGCAATGAGACCTGTTGCAAAGCATTGCCTAAAAAATTGTAATTACATGCCCCAAGAGGGGCTGAAAAATTGTGCCTTAGGCATTGGTGCTGGTGCCACAACACTGCAACCCCTCACAGATACTGTACTCTGAGCACAGCAATGAGACCTGTTGCAAAGCATTGAATAAAAATTGTAATTACACGCCCCAACAGGGGCTGAAAAATTGTGCCTTAGGCACTGGTGCTGGTCTCACAACACTGCAACCCCTCACAGATACTGTACTTGGAGCACAGCAGTCACACCTGTTGCGAAGCATTTTTTAAAAAAATTGTAAGTACACGCCCCTGTTACACAGGGGCTGAAAAATTGTGCCTTAGGCACTGGTGTGGTGGCATGGATCATTGAGGAGGAGGAAGAGGATAGTCAGTGAACATAACAGGACAGTCACTCAGCATCAGCATAGGCAGTCTTGAAGGGATGTGACATTATAAATTATTCAGTTATATCCGCTTCAAGTGCCTGGTAGCTGGTGGTGATCCAAGACTGATTCATTTTTATGAAGGTCAGTCGATCAACCGAGTCGGTGGACAGGCGCACCCTATGATCGGTGACAAATCCTCCAGCAGCACTGAATGTGCGTTCGGAAAGAACGCTGGATGCAGGACAGGCCAGTAGCTCAATTGCATACTGTGCAAGCTCTGGCCAGTGATCCATCCTCAGGACCCAGTAAGCCAGAGGATTTTCGGTGGGAAAGGTGTCCAAGTCTGACCTTGCCCCTAGGTATTCCTGCACCATGTATATCAGACGCTGGCGATGGTTGCTGGAACCGATCATACCTTGCGGCTGCGGACTAAAAAATTGTCTGAACGCATCGGTCAGACGTCCACCTTCCCCACCGCTCCTTCTGCTACTGACCGAAGCCTCAGCAACTCGTCGTCCAGGACCAGGAGTTTGTAACCTCCCAGTTTCTGGGAACGCGTTGCACAGACCTTTCTGCAAGGCCTCCCTAAGATGTCTCATCCTCTGCTCCCTCTGCGACGGCAAGATAAGGTCCGCAACCTTACCCTTGTACCGTGGATCAAGGAGAGTGGCCAGCCAGTAATGGTCCCTCTCCTTGATCCGAAGAACACGAGGATCCTTCCGCAGGCTTTGCAGGATCAGGGAGGCCATGCAGCGTAGGTTAGCTGAGGCATTCGGTCCGGAGTCTTCTGGGTCACTGAGGATGACATGATCACCAGCCACCTCCTCCCAGCCACGTACAAGTCCACTGGTTTGTTGGGACTGTACATCATCCCTAAAAGACTGCTGCTGCTGATGCTGAGTGCCAGGCTCCACCTCCATGCTCACACAATCCTCCTCCTCCTCCTCATCCTCTTCCTGTGTGATGGGTGGGACAGAAGGAACACTGTCTGGATAAAGGGGGCCTTGAGAGGCAAGGAAGTCCTCCTCTTCCTGCCTCTGTTCTGCCTCAAGTGCCCTGTCCATTATCCCACGCAGCGTATGCTCCAACAGGTGGACAAGAGGTACAGTGTCACTGATGCATGCACTGTCACTGCTCACCATCCTCGTGGCCTCCTCAAATGGTGAGAGGACAGTGCATGCATCCCTGATCATGCTCCACTGGCGTGGGGAAAAAAAGCCAAGCTCCCCTGACCCTGTCCTGGTGCCGTAGTCGCAAAGGTACTGCAGCATGGCCAACATTGAGTTCCACCTGGTGGGCATGTCACATATTAGGCGGTTCTTGGGCAGGTTCAGCTCCTTTTGCAGCTCAGTCAGCCGAGCACTGGCATTATAAGATCGGCGGAAATGCACACAGACTTTCCTGGCCTGCCTCAGGACATCCTGTAAGCCTGGGAACCTGCCCAAGAACCGCTGCACCACCAGGTTGAGGACGTGAGCCATACAGGGCACATGGGTGAGCTGCCCCTGTCGCAGGGCGGAGAAGAGGTTGGTGCCATTGTCAGAAACGACCATTCCTGGCTTAAGCTGGCGTGGCATCAACCACCTCTCGGCCTGCCCCTGCAGAGCTGCCAGAACCTCTGGCCCAGTGTGGCTCCTGTCCCCCAAACACACCAGCGCAAGCACGGCATGGCATCTTTTTGCCTGCGTACTCGCGTAGCCCCTTGTACGCCTACGGAGCACCGCTGGTTCCGAGGACAGAGCACTGGAGGAAGAAGAAGAGGAGGGGGTGGAGGAGAGAGGTGTGTCACAACCAGTAGTAGCATTTTGGAGGCGTGGTGGCGGAACAACCTCCAACACTACTGCACCTTGTCCTGCATCCCTCCCAGCTCCCAATAGAGTGACCCAATGGGCCGTGAAAGAAAGATAACATCCCTGTCCATGCCTGCTTGACCATGAGTCAGCGGTAATATGCACCTTACCGCTGACCGCCCTGTCCAGCGAGGCATGGACATTGCCCTCCACATGCCGGTAGAGAGACGGAATCGCCTTCCGTGAGAAAAAGTGGCGTTTGGGAACCTGCCACTGAGGAACCGCACATTGAACAAACTCACGGAAGGGGGCCGAGTCTACCAACTGAAAAGGCAGCAGTTGAAGTGCTAGCAATTTAGCCAAGCTAGCATTCAACCGATGGGCATGTGGATGGCTGGGAGTATACTTCTTTCGACGGTCCAGCAGCTGGGGCAGGGAAATTTGCCTGCTACAATCGGACGTCGGTGTACTGCAAGTACTTGGTTGTGACACACCTAATTCTACACCTTCAGTCCTCTCATAGCAGCTTTCAGAGAGGACTGAAGATATAGTGGGGATGGAGATCCTAGCTGATGAGGAGCAAGGAGAGGTCCGCTTTGTTCTTTGGTGTGGGTCTTTTATGTGTGCTTGCCAACGAGCTGCATGGCAGGTCGACATATGTCTGCTCATGCTTGTGGTGCCCAAGCGGCTGATGTTTTGGCCACGCGAGATACGCTTGAGACAAATATTACAAATAGCAGTGGTGCGATCTGATGCACTCAAAAAAGGCCCACACCAAAGAACTTTTGTGATAACGTGCAGAGGCAGCGCCCTGCACAGGCGGAGCTCTGCGGTGTGGTACAGTTGCTGTGCTGGCCTCTAGCTGGCCTACAGGGGGCATCCTGCCTCGTTGGACATGTGACGCCGCATCCTCCTCCTCCTCCTCTCTCCCTTCAGGCACCCACGTGGAGTCAGTGACCTCATCATCCCCTCCCTCTTCACCACTAGAGCAAACCTGGCAGTAAGCTGCAGCTGGTGGAACAGTACTGCCAGATTGCTGTCCTTCAGCATCCCCTCTCTCTGCGCGCACACTACTGCCTTCCTCAAGCTGGGTATCATCATCCGAGCCTTCGAATTGTTGGGCATCCTCCTGGAGCATGTACCCAACACTGTGCTCAAACAGTTCGGGGGACTCCTCAGGAGGACATGGTGGGTCTAGGGAAGGGGTGGCTGATGATGCCATTGAGAACGCGTTGGCAGCTGCTCTGCCAGTACCCTGAGCCTGGGTGAGAGAGGATGAGGAGGATGAGGAGGGCTTGGTCATCCATTCTACCAAGCCTTCGGCATGATGCGGCTCCACATGTCCAGCTGCCGAAAACAAAGACAAGCGTGTCCCATGGCCACGTGCTGATGACGATGCACGACCACGGCCAGCACTGTTGTCTCTAGAAACAGAGCCTGCCTGCCCTGTGTTCTTGCCTCGGCACGCTCTGCCTCTCCTTGGCGGTCTTCCAGCCATTGTAGTCGGTAGTGTATATAGTATAAAAAATAGAGCTCCTATGTGTGCTCACAACACACTGTAGGTCCTATGGGTGCTGACACTAACACACTATAGGTACTATGTGTGCTGCTGACAAGAAAATATAGGAGCTCTGTGTGCTGCCACTAACACACTAGAAGTCCTATTGGTGCTGCTGACACAATAGGTAAAATATGGGTGGAGCTTTTGGGTGGAGCACCCCACTCAGTAAGTACCTCAATTAGTGACCACCTGTATCATGGGTGGAGACCTCATGTTCTCCCATATAGAGGAGTATAGCTCCCTTGGTTCAGAGAAGCAGGATCTCCCGATCTATGGATAGTGTAGGACCCACTAATCATGGGGTACTTTGTCGCAGTAAGTGGGCTTAAGCACCATATAGCAATATGGTGTGACCAAATCCCCATATTTTTTGATAATGTTTTTTGAAAATGTCTGTCTAGGTGCTTTTAATAGCCTTGCTGGAGGTAAATGTCAGTTTTGTATGTGTGCGCTGTAATATGTTTGTTCTGTTGTATGGTCTTATGGCAGCACCATCTTTATGCATTTTTTAGGGTGTGCCCCCCAAATATCTCTTTTGTCTATTGTATGGATTTTGACCAAATCCTTTTGGGTGGAGCACCCCACTCAGTAAGTACCTCAATTAGTGACCACCTGTATCATGGGTGGAGACCTCATGTTCTCCCATATAGAGGAGTATAGCTCCCTTGGTTCAGAGAAGCAGGATCTCCCGATCTATGGATAGTGTAGGACCCACTAATCATGGGGTACTTTGTCGCAGTAAGTGGGCTTAAGCACCATATAGCAATATGGTGTGACCAAATCCCCATATTTTTTTGATAATGTTTTTTGAAAATGTCTGTCTAGGTGCTTTTAATAGCCTTGCTGGAGGTAAATGTCAGTTTTGTATGTGTGCGCTGTAATATGTTTGTTCTGTTGTATGGTCTTATGGCAGCACCATCTTTATGCATTTTTTAGGGTGTGCCCCCCAAATATCTCTTTTGTCTATTGTATGGATTTTGACCAAATCCTTTTGGGTGGAGCACCCCACTCAGTAAGTACCTCAATTAGTGACCACCTGTATCATGGGTGGAGACCTCATGTTCTCCCATATAGAGGAGTAGGGATGAGCCGAACACCCCCGGGTTCGGTTTGCACCAGAACCTTCGAACCGACCGAAAGTTTGCGCGAATTTTCGAACCCTATACGTTATAATGGACGCGAACGTTCGAAATCAAAAGTGCTAATTACAACGGCCAATATGCATGTTAATGTCATAAAACAGGTTTGGGGACCCGGGTCCTGCCCCAGGGGACATATATCAATGCAAAAAGAACTTTTAAAAACTAACGTTTTTTCGGGAGCAGTCATTTTAATGATGCATAAAGTGAAAAAAAAAAAAGTGAAATTTTCCTTTAAATATGGTACCTGGGGGGTGTCTAAAGTATGCCTGTGAAGTGGCATGTGTTTCCCGTGTTTAGAACTGTCCTTGCACAAAATGACATTTTTAAAGGAAAAAAAGAAGCCATTTAAAACCACTTGCGGCTTTAGGTTTGTTCTTAAGTAGAATCTGAACAGGTACATTATGAAGTGTAGCTCCATCCCAAAAAAATCTATTTTTAAGCTTTTTGGAGAACATAGGGAGGGGTTATCACCCCTGTAACATTTGCTGTCTTTGCACATCTGTTCAGAACATGTCACCTCACTTTCCGTCCCAATGACAAATGTTTTTGGAAAAAGTGGGGTTTTAATTGAAACAAGGATTGGTGATAAAGTATCAGTAGAGAGGAGATACCTTTTTCCCAAATTAAATCTAACAGGATAGAATTTCCCTTCCTAGGGGTAGATTTCCTCTCACTTCCTGTTTTCTCTTTCCATTTGCAAGTAGGAGTCGTTTGTAAGTTGGATGTTTGAAAGTAGGGGCCTGGCGTATATACTCTGCAGAAATTTGCCCTATTAGATGTTGGTGTAGCCACAAGACTGGTGGGCACAGGAATGGGCCCTGCTGTGAGTTAATAGATCAAGATTTGTAATTGCATGCACCTGTTGAACAGGGCAGAAAAATTGGGGTGGTGGTGGTGGTGGACGGTGTTGCCACAAGACTGTAAGCTCTCACAGTTACTCTTGGTGGGCGCAGGAATGGGCCCTACTGTGAGTTATTAGATCAAGATTTGTAATTGCAAGCACCTGATGAACAGGGCAGAAAAATTGGGCCTTTGGCGGTGGTGGTGGACGGTGTTGCCACAAGACTGTAAGCTCTCACAGTTACTCTTGGTGGGCGCAAGAATGGGCCCTGCTGTGAGTTATTAGATCAAGATTTGTAATTGCAAGCACCTGATGAGCAGGGCAGAAAAATTGGGCCTTTGGCGGTGGTGGTGGACGGTGTTGCCACAAGACTGTAAGCTCTCACAGTTACTCTTGGTGGGCGCAAGAATGGGCCCTGCTGTGAGTTATTAGATCAAGATTTGTAATTGCAAGCACCTGATGAACAGGGCAGAAAAATTGGGCCTTTGGCGGTGGTGGTGGACGGTGTTGCCACAAGACTGTAGGCCCTCATAGTTACTCTTGGTGGGCGCAGGAATGGGCCCTGCTGTGAACTATTAGATCAAGATTTGTAATTACCCGCCCCTGTTAAACAGGGGCTGAAAAATTGTGCCTTAGGCACTGGTGCTGGTGCCACAACACTGCAACCCCTCACAGATACTGTACTTGGAGCACAGCAGTCACACGTGTTGCAAAGCATTTTTTTAAAAAATTGTAATTACCCGCCCCTGTTAAACAGGGGCTGAAAAATTGTGCCTTAGGCACTGGTGCTGGTGCCACAACACTGCAACCCCTCACAGATACTGTACTTGGAGCACAGCAGTCACACGTGTTGCGAAGCATTTTTTTAAAAAATTGTAATTACCCGCCCCTGTTAAACAGGGGCTGAAAAATTGTGCCTTAGGCACTGGTGCTGGTGCCACAACACTGCAACCCCTCACAGATACTGTACTTGGAGCACAGCAGTCACACGTGTTGCGAAGCATTTTTTTAAAAAATTGTAATTACCCGCCCCTGTTAAACAGGGGCTGAAAAATTGTGCCTTAGGCACTGGTGCTGGTGCCACAACACTGCAACCCCTCACAGATACTGTACTTGGAGCACAGCAGTCACACGTGTTGCGAAGCATTTTTTTTAAAAAATTGTAATTACCCGCCCCTGTTAAACAGGGGCTGAAAAATTATGCCTTAGGCACTGGTGCTGGTGCCACAACACTGCAACCCCTCACAGATACTGTACTTGGAGCACAGCAGTCACACGTGTTGCGAAGCATTTTTTTATAAAAATTGTATGTACACGCCCCTGTTAAACAGGGGCTGAAAAATTGTGCCTTAGGCACTGGTGTGGTGGCATGGATCATTGAGGAGGAGGAAGAGGATAGTCAGTGAACATAAGAGGACAGTCACTCAGCATCAGCATAGGCAGTCTTGAAGGGATGTGATATTAAAAATTATTCGGTTATATCCGCCTCAGGTGCCTGGTAGCTGGTGGTGATCCAAGACTGATTCATTTTGATGAAGGTCAGTCGATCAACCGAGGCGGTGGACAGGCGCACACTATGATCGGTGACAAATCCTCCAGCAGCACTGAATGTGCGTTCGGAAAGAACGCTGGAGGCAGGACAGGCCAGTAGCTCAATTGCATACTGTGCAAGCTCTGGCCAGTGATCCATCCTCAGGACCCAGTAAGCCAGAGGATTTTCGGTGGGAAAGGTGTCCAAGTCTGACCTTGCCCCAAGGTATTCCTGCACCATGTATATCAGACGCTGGCGATGGTTGCTGGAACCGATCATACCTTGGGGCTGCGGACTAAAAAATTGTCTGAACGCATCGGTCAGACGTCCACCTTCCCCACCGCTCCTTCTGCTACTGACCGAAGCCTCAGCAACTCGTCGCCCAGGACCAGGAGTTTGTAGCCTCCCAGTTTCTGGGAACGCGTTGCACAGACCTTTCTGCAAGGCCTCCCTGAGATGTCTCATCCTCTGCTCCCTCTGCGACGGCAAGATAAGGTCCGCAACCTTACCCTTGTACCGCGGATCAAGGAGAGTGGCCAGCCAGTAATGGTCCCTCTCCTTGATCCGAAGAACACGAGGATCCTTCCGCAGGCTTTGCAGGATCAGGGAGGCCATGCAGCGTAGGTTAGCTGAGGCATTCGGTCCGGAGTCTTCTGGGTCACTGAGGATGACATGATCGCCAGCCACCTCCTCCCAGCCACGTACAAGTCCACTGGTTTGTTGGGACTGTACATCATCCCTAAAAGACTGCTGCTTCTGATGCTGAGTGCCAGGCTCCACCTCCATGCTTACACAATCCTCCTCCTCCTCCTCCTCCTCCTCCTCCTCCTCATCCTCTTCCTGTGTGATGGGTGGGACAGAAGGAACACTGTCCGGATAAAGGGGGCCTTGAGAGGCAAGGAAGTCCTCCTCTTCCTGCCTCTGTTCTGCCTCAAGTGCCCTGTCCATTATCCCACGCAGCGTATGCTCCAACAGGTGGACAAGAGGGACAGTGTCACTGATGCATGCACTGTCACTGCTCACCATCCTCGTGGCCTCCTCAAATGGTGAGAGGACAGTGCATGCATCCCTGATCATGCTCCACTGACGTGGGGAAAAAAAACCAAGCTCCCCTGACCCTGTCCTGGTGCCATAGTCGCAAAGGTACTCATTGATGGCCCTCTGCTGCGTGTGCAGTCGCTGCAGCATGGCCAACGTTGAGTTCCACCTGGTGGGCATGTCACATATTAGGCGGTTCTTGGGCAGGTTCAGCTCCTTTTGCAGCTCAGTCAGCCGAGCACTGGCATTATAAGATCGGCGGAAATGCACACAGACTTTCCTGGCCTGCCTCAGGACATCCTGTAAGCCTGGGAACCTGCCCAAGAACCGCTGCACCACCAGGTTGAGGACGTGAGCCATGCAGGGCACATGGGTGAGCTGCCTCTGTCGCAGGGCGGAGAGGAGGTTGGTGCCATTGTCAGAAACGACCATTCCTGGCTTAAGCTGACATGGCGTCAACCACCTCTCGGCCTGCCCCTGCAGAGCTGCCAGAACCTCTGGCCCAGTGTGGCTCCTGTCCCCCAAACACACCAGCGCAAGCACGGCATGGCATCTTTTTGCCTGCGTACTTGCGTAGCCCCTTGTACGCCTACGGAGCACCGCTGGTTCCAAGGACAGAGCACTGGAGGAAGAAGAAGAGGAGGGGGTGGAGGAGAGAGGTGTGTCACAACCAGTAGCAGTAGTAGCGTTTTGGAGGCGTGGTGGCGGAACAACCTCCAACACTACTGCACCTTGTCCTGCATCCCTCCCAGCTGCCAATAGAGTGACCCAATGGGCCGTGAAAGAAAGGTACCGTCCCTGTCCATGCCTGCTGGACCATGAGTCAGCGGTAATATGCACCTTACCGCTGACCGCCCTGTCCAGCGAGGCATGGACATTGCCCTCCACATGCCGGTAGAGAGACGGAATCGCCTTCCGTGAGAAAAAGTGGCGTTTGGGAACCTGCCACTGAGGAACCGCACATTGAACAAACTCACGGAAGGGGCCGAGTCTACCAACTGAAAAGGCAGCAGTTGAAGTGCTAGCAATTTAGCCAGGCTAGCATTCAACCGCTGGGCATGTGGATGGCTGGGAGTGTACTTCTTTCTACGGTCCAGCAGCTGGGGCAGGGAAATTTGCCTGCTGCAATCGGACGTCGGTGTACTGCAAGTACTTGGTTGTGACACACCTAATTCTACACCTTCAGTCCTCTCAGAGCAGCTTTCAGAGAGGACTGAAGGTGTAGTGGGGATGGAGATCCCAGCTGAGGAGGAGCAAGGAGAGGTCCGCTTAGTTCTTTGGTGTGGGTCTTTTATGTGTGCCTGCCAACGAGCTGCATGGCAGGTCGCCATATGTCTGGTCATGCTTGTGGTGCCCAAGCGGCTGATGTTTTGGCCACGCGAGATACGCTTGAGACAAATATTGCAAATAGCAGTGGTGCGATCTGATGCACTCGTCTCAAAAAAGGCCCACACCAAAGAACTTTTCTGATAACGTGCAGAGGCAGCGCCCTGCACAGGCGGAGCTCTGCGGTGTTGTACAGTTGCTGTGCTGGCCTCTACCTGGCCTCCAGGGGGCATCCTGCCTCGTTGGACATGTGACACCGCATCCTCCTCCTCCTCGTCCTCCTCCTCATCCTCTCTCCCTTCAGGCACCCACGTGGAGTCAGTGACCTCATCATCCCCTCCCTCTTCACCACTAGAGCAAACCTGGCAGTAAGCTGCAGCTGGTGGAACAGTACTGCCAGATTCCTCAAGCTGGGTATCATCATCCGAGCCTTCGAATCGTTGGGCATCCTCCTGGAGCATGTACCCAACACTGTGCTCAAAGAGTTCGGGGGACTCCTCAGGAGGACATGGTGGGTCTAGGGAAGGGGTGGCTGATGATGCTCTGCCAGTACCCTGAGCCTGGGTGAGAGAGGATGAGGAGGATGAGGAGGGCTTGGTCATCCATTCTACCAAGCCTTCAGCATGATGCGGCTCCACATGTCCAGCTGCCGAAAACAAAGACGCGCGTGTCCCATGGCCACGTGCTGATGACGATGCACGACCACGTCCACGTCCACGGCCACGTCCACTAGAAACAGAGCCTGCCTGCCCTGTGTTCTTGGCTCTGCACGCTCTGCCTCCCCTTGGCGGTCTTCCAGCCATTGTAGTCGGTAGTCCTGTGGGTGCTGCTGAGAAGAATATATAGGAGCTCTGTGTGATGCCACTAACACACTAGAAGTCCTATGGGTGCTTCTGCAAAGAAAATAGAGGAGCTCTGTGTGATGCCACTAACACACTAGAAGTCCTGTGGGTGCTGCTGAGAAGAAAATAGAGGAGCTCTGTGTGATGCCACTAACACACTAGAAGTCCTATGGGTGCTTCTGCAAAGAAAATAGAGGAGCTCTGTGTGATGCCACTAACACACTAGAAGTCCTGTGGGTGCTTCTGCAAAGAAAATAGAGGAGCTCTGTGTGATGCCACTAACACACTAGAAGCCCTGTGGGTGCTGCTGAGAAGAAAATATAGGAGCTCTGTGTGATGCCACTAACACACTAGAAGTCCTATGGGTGCTTCTGCAAAGAAAATAGAGGAGCTCTGTGTGATGCCACTAACACACTAGAAGTCCTGTGGGTGCTTCTGCAAAGAAAATAGAGGAGCTCTGTGTGATGCCACTAACACACTAGAAGTCCTGTGGGTGCTGCTGAGAAGAAAATATAGGAGCTCTGTGTGATGCCACTAACACACTAGAAGTCCTATGGGTGCTTCTGCAAAGAAAATAGAGGAGCTCTGTGTGATGCCACTAACACACTAGAAGTCCTGTGGGTGCTGCTGAGAAGAAAATATAGGAGCTCTGTGTGATGCCACTAACACACTAGAAGTCCTATGGGTGCTTCTGCAAAGAAAATAGAGGAGCTCTGTGTGATGCCACTAACACACTAGAAGTCCTGTGGGTGCTGCTGAGAAGAAAATAGAGGAGCTCTGTGTGATGCCACTAACACACTAGAAGTCCTATGGGTGCTTCTGCAAAGAAAATAGAGGAGCTCTGTGTGATGCCACTAACACACTAGAAGTCCTGTGGGTGCTGCTGAGAAGAAAATATAGGAGCTCTGTGTGATGCCACTAACACACTAGAAGTCCTATAGGTGCTTCTGGGAAGAAAATATAGGTCTGTGTGATGGGACTAACACACTTCAAGTCCTATAGGTGCTTCTGGGAACAAAATATAGGATCTCTGTGTGATGGGACTAACACACTTCAAGTCCTATGGGTGCTTCTGGGAAGAAAATATAGGTCTGTGTGATGGGACTAACACACTTCAAGTCCTATAGGTGCTTCTGGGAACAAAATATAGGATCTCTGTGTGATGGGACTAACACACTTCAAGTCCTATGGGTGCTTCTGGGAAGAAAATATAGGTCTGTGTGATGGGACTAACACACTTCAAGTCCTATAGGTGCTTCTGGGAACAAAATATAGGATCTCTGTGTGATGGGACTAACACACTTCAAGTCCTATAGGTGCTTCTGGGAACAAAATATATGATCTCTGTGTGATGGGACTAACACACTTCAAGTCCTATAGGTGCTTCTGGGAACAAAATATATGATCTCTGTGTGATGGGACTAACACACTTCAAGTCCTATAGGTGCTTCTGGGATCAAAATATATGATCTCTGTGTGATGGGACTAACACACTTCAAGTCCTATAGGTGCTTCTGGGAACAAAATATATGATCTCTGTGTGATGGGACTAACACACTTCAAGTCCTATAGGTGCTTCTGGGAACAAAATATATGATCTCTGTGTGATGGGACTAACACACTTCAAGTCCTATAGGTGCTTCTGGGAACAAAATATATGATCTCTGTGTGATGGGACTAACACACTTCAAGTCCTATAGGTCCTTCTGGGAACAAAATATATGATCTCTGTGTGATGGGACTAACACACTTCAAGTCCTATAGGTGCTTCTGGGAACAAAATATATGATCTCTGTGTGATGGGACTAACACACTTCAAGTCCTATAGGTGCTTCTGGGAAGAAAATATATGATCTCTGTGTGATGGGACTAACACACTTCAAGTCCTATAGGTGCTTCTGGGAACAAAATATATGATCTCTGTGTGATTGGACTAACACACTTCAAGTCCTATAGGTGCTTCTGGGAACAAAATATATGATCTCTGTGTGATGGGACTAACACACTTCAAGTCCTATAGGTGCTTCTGGGATCAAAATATATGATCTCTGTGTGATGGGACTAACACACTTCAAGTCCTATAGGTGCTTCTGGGAAGAAAATATAGGTCTGTGTGATGGGACTAACACACTTCAAGTCCTATAGGTGCTTCTGGGAACAAAATATATGATCTCTGTGTGATGGGACTAACACACTTCAAGTCCTATAGGTGCTTCTGGGAACAAAATATATGATCTCTGTGTGATGGGACTAACACACTTCAAGTCCTATAGGTGCTTCTGGGAACAAAATATATGATCTCTGTGTGATTGGACTAACACACTTCAAGTCCTATAGGTGCTTCTGGGAACAAAATATATGATCTCTGTGTGATGGGACTAACACACTTCAAGTCCTATAGGTGCTTCTGGGATCAAAATATATGATCTCTGTGTGATGGGACTAACACACTTCAAGTCCTATAGGTGCTTCTGGGAAGAAAATATAGGTCTGTGTGATGGGACTAACACACTTCAAGTCCTATAGGTGCTTCTGGGAAGAAAATATATGATCTCTGTGTGATGGGACTAACACACTTCAAGTCCTATAGGTGCTTCTGGGAACAAAATATATGATCTCTGTGTGATGGGACTAACACACTTCAAGTCCTATAGGTGCTTCTGGGGAGAAAATATATGATCTCTGTGTGATGGGACTAACACACTTCAAGTCCTATAGGTGCTTCTGGGAAGAAAATATATGATCTCTGTGTGATGGGACTAACACACTTCAAGTCCTATAGGTGCTTCTGGGAACAAAATATATGATCTCTGTGTGATGGGACTAACACACTTCAAGTCCTATAGGTGCTTCTGGGAACAAAATATATGATCTCTGTGTGATTGGACTAACACACTTCAAGTCCTATAGGTGCTTCTGGGAACAAAATATATGATCTCTGTGTGATGGGACTAACACACTTCAAGTCCTATAGGTGCTTCTGGGATCAAAATATATGATCTCTGTGTGATGGGACTAACACACTTCAAGTCCTATAGGTGCTTCTGGGAAGAAAATATAGGTCTGTGTGATGGGACTAACACACTTCAAGTCCTATAGGTGCTTCTGGGAAGAAAATATATGATCTCTGTGTGATGGGACTAACACACTTCAAGTCCTATAGGTGCTTCTGGGAACAAAATATATGATCTCTGTGTGATGGGACTAACACACTTCAAGTCCTATAGGTGCTTCTGGGGAGAAAATATATGATCTCTGTGTGATGGGACTAACACACTTCAAGTCCTATAGGTGCTTCTGGGAAGAAAATATATGATCTCTGTGTGATGGGACTAACACACTTCAAGTCCTATAGGTGCTTCTGGGAACAAAATATATGATCTCTGTGTGATTGGACTAACACACTTCAAGTCCTATAGGTGCTTCTGGGAACAAAATATATGATCTCGGTGTGATGGGACTAACACACTTCAAGTCCTATAGGTGCTTCTGGGAACAAAATATAGGAGCTCTGCCTGCCTGCCACGAACACACTACAAGTCCTATAGGTGCTTCTGGGAACAAAATATAGGAGCTCTGCATGTGACCGGCGCAGACGGCGTGGCGGCCTTTTATAGGGGGGGGGCGTGTACTAAAGCCCCTGAGCTGTAATTGGCTACAGGCGTCCTGCCTGTAGCCAATTATGGCTCTTCGAGTTTCCGGGGCTGTGATTGGCCAAGCATGCGGGTCACAGTGCATGCTTGGCCAATCATCAGCCAGCAATGCACTGCGCCGGCCGCGCCGGCCGCAATGCATTGCGGGGCCGCTCGCATCACACGAACGTGATGCGAGTGGCCAAAATAGTTCTGGGCTCGCCGAGCGAGCGAACGCCCGGTGCTCGATGCGAACGTGGGTTCGCATCGAGCACCGGGCCCATCCCTATAGAGGAGTATAGCTCCCTTGGTTCAGAGAAGCAGGATCTCCCGATCTATGGATAGTGTAGGACCCACTAATCATGAGGTACTTTGTCGCAGTAAGTGGGCTTAAGCACCATATAGCAATATGGTGTGACCAAATCCCCATATTTTTTGATAATGTTTTTTGAAAATGTCTGTCTAGGTGCTTTTAATAGCCTTGCTGGAGGTAAATGTCAGTTTTGTATGTGTGCGCTGTAATATGTTTGTTCTGTTGTATGGTCTTATGGCAGCACCATCTTTATGCATTTTTTAGGGTGTGCCCCCCAAATATCTCTTTTTTTTTTTTTTTTTTTTAAATATGTGTGCTGCGGTCAAGAAAATATAGGAGCTCTGTGTGCTGCCACTAACACACTAGAAGTCCTATGGGTGCTGCTGAGAAGAAAATATAGGAGCTCTGTGTGCTGCCACTAACACACTAGAAGTCCTATGGGTGCTGCTGACACAATAGGTAGTATATGTGTGCTGCTGTCAAGAAAATATAGGAGCTCTGTGTGCTGCCACTAACACACTAGAAGTCCTATGGGTGCTGCTGACACAATAGGTAAAATATGTGTGCTGCTGTCAAGAAAATATAGGAGCTCTGTGTGCTGCCACTAACACACTAGAAGTCCTATGGGTGCTGCTGAGAAGAAAATATAGGAGCTCTGTGTGCTGCCACTAACACACTAGAAGTCCTATGGGTGCTGCTGACACAATAGGTAGTATATGTGTGCTGCTGTCAAGAAAATATAGGAGCTCTGTGTGCTTCCACTAACACACTAGAAGTCCTATGGGTGCTGCTGACACAATAGGTAAAATATGTGTGCTGCTGTCAAGAAAATATAGGTGCTCTGTGTGCTGCCACTAAGACACTAGAAGTCCTATGGGTGCTGCTGAGAAGAAAATATAGGAGCTCTGTGTGCTGCCACTAACACACTAGAAGTCCTATGGGTGCTGCTGAGAAGAAAATATAGGAGCTCTGTGTGCTGCCACTAACACACTAGAAGTCCTATGGGTGCTGCTGACACAATAGGTAGTATATGTTTGCTGCTGTCAAGAAAATATAGGAGCTCTGTGTGCTACCACTAACACACTAGAAGTCCTATGGGTCCTGCTGACACAATAGGTTAAATATGTGTGCTGCTGTCAAGAAAATATAGGAGCTCTGTGTGCTGCTACTAACACACTAGAAGTCCTATGGGTGCTGCTGAGAAGAAAATATAGGAGCTCTGTGTGCTGCCACTAACACACTAGAAGTCCTATGGGTGCTGCTGAGAAGAAAATATAGGAGCTCTGTGTGCTGCCACTAACACACTAGAAGTCCTATGGGTGCTGCTGAGAAGAAAATATAGGAGCTCTGTGTGATGCCACTAACACACTAGAAGTCCTATGGGTGCTGCTGAGAAGAAAATATAGGAGCTCTGTGTGATGCCACTAACACACTAGAAGTCCTATGGGTGCTGCTGAGAAGAAAATATAGGAGCTCTGTGTGATGCCACTAACACACTAGAAGTCCTATGGGTGCTGCTGAGAAGAAAATATAGGAGCTCTGTGTGCTGACACTAACACACTAGAAGTCCTATGGGTGCTGCTGAGAAGAAAATATAGGAGCTCTGTGTGCTGCCACTAACACACTAGAAGTCCTATGGGTGCTGCTGACACAATAGGTAGTATATGTGTGCTGCTGTCAAGAAAATATAGGAGCTCTGTGTGCTGCTACTAACACACTAGAAGTCCTATGGGTGCTGCTGAGAAGAAAATATAGGAGCTCTGTGTGCTGCCACTAACACACTAGAAGTCCTATGGGTGCTGCTGACACAATAGGTAGTATATGTGTGCTGCTGTCAAGAAAATATAGGAGCTCTGTGTGATGCCACTAGCACACTAGAAGTCCTATGGGTGCTGCTGAGAAGAAAATATAGGAGCTCTGTGTGATGCCACTAACACACTAGAAGTCCTATGGGTGCTGCTGAGAAGAAAATATAGGAGCTCTGTGTGATGCCACTAACACACTTCAAGTCCTATAGGTGCTTCTGGGAACAAAATATAGGAGCTCTGCCTGCCTGCCACGAACACACTACAAGTCCTATAGGTGCTTCTGGGAACAAAATATAGGAGCTCTGCATGTGACCGGCGCAGACGGCGTGGCGGCCTTTTATAGGGGGGGGCGTGTACTAAAGCCCCTGAGCTGTAATTGGCTACAGGCGTCCTGCCTGTAGCCAATTATGGCTCTTCGAGTTTCCGGGGCTGTGATTGGCCAAGCATGCGGGGTCACAGTGCATGCTTGGCCAATCATCAGCCAGCAATGCACTGCGCCGGCCGCGCCGGCCGCAATGCATTGCGGGGCCGCTCGCATCACACGAACGTGATGCAAGTGGCCAAAATAGTTCTGGGCTCGCCGAGCGAGCGAACGCCCGGTGCTCGATGCGAACGTGGGGTCGCAGCGAGCCCCGGGCCCATCCCTATAGAGGAGTATAGCTCCCTTGGTTCAGAGAAGCAGGATCTCCCGATCTATGGATAGTGTAGGACCCACTAATCATGAGGTACTTTGTCGCAGTAAGTGGGCTTAAGCACCATATAGCAATATGGTGTGACCAAATCCCCATATTTTTTGATAATGTTTTTTGAAAATGTCTGTCTAGGTGCTTTTAATAGCCTTGCTGGAGGTAAATGTCAGTTTTGTATGTGTGCGCTGTAATATGTTTGTTCTGTTGTATGGTCTTATGGCAGCACCATCTTTATGCATTTTTTAGGGTGTGCCCCCCAAATATCTCTTTTTTTTTTTAAATATGTGTGCTGCTGTCAAGAAAATATAGGAGCTCTGTGTGCTGCCACTAACACACTAGAAGTCCTATGGGTGCTGCTGAGAAGAAAATATAGGAGCTCTGTGTGCTGCCACTAACACACTAGAAGTCCTATGGGTGCTGCTGACACAATAGGTAGTATATGTGTGCTGCTGTCAAGAAAATATAGGAGCTCTGTGTGCTGCCACTAACACACTAGAAGTCCTATGGGTGCTGCTGACACAATAGGTAAAATATGTGTGCTGCTGTCAAGAAAATATAGGAGCTCTGTGTGCTGCCACTAACACACTAGAAGTCCTATGGGTGCTGCTGAGAAGAAAATATAGGAGCTCTGTGTGCTGCCACTAACACACTAGAAGTCCTATGGGTGCTGCTGACACAATAGGTAGTATATGTGTGCTGCTGTCAAGAAAATATAGGAGCTCTGTGTGCTTCCACTAACACACTAGAAGTCCTATGGGTGCTGCTGACACAATAGGTAAAATATGTGTGCTGCTGTCAAGAAAATATAGGTGCTCTGTGTGCTGCCACTAAGACACTAGAAGTCCTATGGGTGCTGCTGAGAAGAAAATATAGGAGCTCTGTGTGCTGCCACTAACACACTAGAAGTCCTATGGGTGCTGCTGAGAAGAAAATATAGGAGCTCTGTGTGCTGCCACTAACACACTAGAAGTCCTATGGGTGCTGCTGACACAATAGGTAGTATATGTTTGCTGCTGTCAAGAAAATATAGGAGCTCTGTGTGCTGCCACTAACACACTAGAAGTCCTATGGGTCCTGCTGACACAATAGGTTAAATATGTGTGCTGCTGTCAAGAAAATATAGGAGCTCTGTGTGCTGCTACTAACACACTAGAAGTCCTATGGGTGCTGCTGAGAAGAAAATATAGGAGCTCTGTGTGCTGCCACTAACACACTAGAAGTCCTATGGGTGCTGCTGAGAAGAAAATATAGGAGCTCTGTGTGCTGCCACTAACACACTAGAAGTCCTATGGGTGCTGCTGAGAAGAAAATATAGGAGCTCTGTGTGATGCCACTAACACACTAGAAGTCCTATGGGTGCTGCTGAGAAGAAAATATAGGAGCTCTGTGTGATGCCACTAACACACTAGAAGTCCTATGGGTGCTGCTGAGAAGAAAATATAGGAGCTCTGTGTGATGCCACTAACACACTAGAAGTCCTATGGGTGCTGCTGAGAAGAAAATATAGGAGCTCTGTGTGCTGCCACTAACACACTAGAAGTCCTATGGGTGCTGCTGAGAAGAAAATATAGGAGCTCTGTGTGCTGCCACTAACACACTAGAAGTCCTATGGGTGCTGCTGACACAATAGGTAGTATATGTGTGCTGCTGTCAAGAAAATATAGGAGCTCTGTGTGCTGCTACTAACACACTAGAAGTCCTATGGGTGCTGCTGAGAAGAAAATATAGGAGCTCTGTGTGCTGCCACTAACACACTAGAAGTCCTATGGGTGCTGCTGACACAATAGGTAGTATATGTGTGCTGCTGTCAAGAAAATATAGGAGCTCTGTGTGATGCCACTAGCACACTAGAAGTCCTATGGGTGCTGCTGAGAAGAAAATATAGGAGCTCTGTGTGATGCCACTAACACACTAGAAGTCCTATGGGTGCTGCTGAGAAGAAAATATAGGAGCTCTGTGTGATGCCACTAACACACTAGAAGTCCTATGGGTGCTGCTGAGAAGAAAGTTTAGGAGCTCTGTGTGATGCCACTAACACACTAGAAGACTTTGGGTGCTGCTGAGAAGAAAATATAGGAGCTCTGTGTGATGCCACTAACACACTAGAAGTCCTATGGGTGCTGCTGAGAAGAAAATATAGGAGCTCTGTGTGATGCCACTAACACACTAGAAGTCCTATGGGTGCTGCTGAGAAGAAAATATAGGAGCTCTGTGTGCTGCCACTAACACACTAGAAGTCCTATGGGTGCTGCTGAGAAGAAAATATAGGAGCTCTGTTTGCTGCCACTAACACACTAGAAGTCCTATGGGTGCTGTTGGGGTGCAATGCTGTGCTAACAGCACTGCGGTTGGTACTACTGCAATACTGTACTAACAGTAAGCACGCACCAGACTAATCCCCAGCAGCAGCTAATAACACACTAACTGTGCAATCAGCAGCAATGAACGATCAATGACTTAAGTAGCAATGGTTTAGCAAAGAAATAGCCAATGGTTTAGCAAAGAAGAGCAAATCTTTCAGTAGCAATCAAGCAAAGACAGAACCAGCAGACTGATCTCTCCTAAAGCCGGAACTCATGTGACCGGGGCCGACGGCGTGGCCGCCTTTTAAATGGTGGGGCGTGTACTAAAGCCCCTGAGCTTTAATTGGCTACAGGCGTCCTGCCTGTAGCCAATTATTGCTCTCCGAGTTTCCGGCACTGTGATTGGCCAAGCATGCAGGGTCACAGTGCATGCTTGGCCAATCATCAGCCAGCAATGCACTGCGCCGGCCGCGCCGGCCGCAATGCATTGCGGGGCCGCTCGCATCACACGAATGTGATGCGAACGGCCCAAATAGTTCTGGGCTCGCCGAGCGAGCGAACGCCCGGTGCTCGATTCGAACGTGGGTTTGAATCGAGCACCGGGCCCATCCCTACTGTTGAGGCTTCTCTGATTCACTGAAACTTTCTATTTGCATACTGAACTATACTTGGGCTATTCTCAAGTGTATGAGAGCAAAGCTAATTGTATATATAATTGGATTATAATCTATCAAGTGACTGGTTTTGTGTTGAAGTGTATATCTGCCACTTCATTTTTTTAAGCAACAGTGTGCCTTTTTGGTCTGGGGGGTTCCTAGCTAATATTAGCCTAGGGAATGGTAAACAGCTCAGGGTAGCGACAGGCTAGGCTTCCGATGGCCACTTAGATAGGTAGCGGTCCGATAGCATTGATAGCCCATAGTCAGGTTAGGGACCAATAGATAGACTAGATAGGCCTGATTTGCCTTGCAGGCGACGTGTCCCAGACTTCTTCGCCATCGGCGTGTTTGTCTGTACAATCGAGGAAGCCACTGCACCCAGGAAGCCACTGCTCTACATATACACCAGTGTTTGTCCTCTCAAGCCAGATTGTTATGCCTTGCCAGCTAGCTCATCAGGGGCCCCTGCAACTGAAGTGTGCCACAGTGCCTAATTGGATGTATTGGTGTTAAAGGAATCTAGTTATATAGCCAGATATATATATAGATACATATATACACTGTTCTTTTCAGACATATGTACATTCTTCCTGTTATTGCTTTGGTTGTATGTAATGCCATCACTTTATGATATATAAAGTTACACTAATCACCTCCTGGTATGTCTGAATATCTTTACTTTTAGAAATCTATGCTGGGTGTATTAGTGCTACTGCTGTCACTTATTTTGAGTGAGTTACTAGTTTATTGTCCTAGATGCATCCTCCAGATGCATATGGTTATCCATGTGTAACCATCAGCCCAAGACCCCCCAGAGGAAGAGAGTCACTGCTGGGATCATGTACAAACACCAAAGCGAGAATACTGAAGCATACTGAGACAGACCAGGCCATTACCTCATCAGCCTCAATGTTTGCAATGTCTCCTACATGGTGGTATAAATATATGTAGTATCCAGCAAAATACAATGGCTAGTATATACATCCCTAAATATAATATCACCACAAGTACTATGTGATACCACAAACCCAGTCTCTGGAGTCAATATTACTAGCAATGTATAAATCAAATGCATTAATAATATCCCATTAAACTATTTAAGTTCCACTGCTGACTGTTTACAACCAACAACTCACAATAAGAATACCTGTGGTTGTAAACTCAATACCACCAACAGTCAATCAATATATTAATAGCTTAACCACCAATCTAATATATAAAATATGTATGATAACTATCACAGCAGACAAGTACAAGATAAGATATACATACAAGATGGAACAAGATGAAACAGACTGTTAAATCCTTAGGGTATCAAGAAGATATTCAAACACAACCACAATCAAGAAGATGTAACATGGCCAGAGGAAAAGGAAATGGAGGCCTAAGATTATCCCATATACACTCCCATTGGAGTCAACCCTGTCAACGTATGACAGGCAAACATGGGGACGGGATCATCTGGTGACATCAACACCCTCATGTTTACCTGTCATTCTTCAAGTGAGCAGTTGTGTTCAGAGGATGGCATGATTTTTTTTACGTGTGGGTCAGCGGCCAGTGTTCATCGTGCTTGACGTTGGGTCTACTTCAGGGGACATTTATTTTTTGGGAGGTTTTTTAAAAAATAACTTGTCAAAATCTGTCTCTTTTTACTTTTTACACTTTTTGTTGATAAAAGAGTAGGGGTACCCCCTACTCATTCACATGGGGGGAGGGATCCCCAGCATGTTCCCCAGCTTAATTTGGCTTTTTATTTTATGTACATCTGGTGCATTTCTCCCCCAATTCATTGGGAAATGCTGTGCACACTATTCCCCTCCTTCCCACAGACTTTTTTGGTAGGATGTGCCTATGTATTGTAGCCCTGCAGACTCTGGAAATCTGAAGAGGAGGGGGGGGGTGGGGTGACATCACTCAGACTTGATGAAGACTTTTTTTTTTTTGCTTCTAAAGGTAAAGTAAATAAAAAAAAGATGACTTGTCTAAAACAGGGGTCTCCAAACTATGTCCCTCCAGTTGTTCAGGAACTACAATTTCCATTGTGTCTAGTCATGACTGGGAATGTCAGAGTTTTGCAATGCCTCATGGGAAGTGGAGTTACGCAACAGCTGGAAGGCCACAGTTTGGAGATCCCTGCTCTAGAGAAAAGGGTAGAGGGTTGTGGGAACGTACCTGTAGATAGCCTTTACATCTCTATAGTTTCTACCTCCCAACAGCAATCTACATTTTGTCAGTATATTAACAATATGTAGCTGTTATTGAAAAGGGATCCTGCACAGTTATTATGTCTGCAATTGCTCAGGGAAAAATGTTGTAATCCCTACTTTTAAATGCTAGAAATTTGAGCTCTACACTATGCTTAAAATCCACAAGCACTCAGACTATGGAAAAAAAAAACATTCCTAACCTCTCTAGCTGAATTATTTCTCATAGATCACAGCAAAGATTGTACATTTGAGTTTCAGTTGATTTTTAGCAGTTTAAAACAAAAAAATTGCGGTTTAGTTACGTTAGATAGCTGGCAGGCTGCCAAGATTATACCTCTACGAAAGTAAAAGAGAAAGAAAATGTGATTTCAGTGCTTCTGTTTTGAACATTTAGTGTATATAGTCAGGACACAGGTTCATTTTAAAGACATTTCTGATAACCTTTTCTGTGAGAGCTGTAACATAATGTGCCATTTGCATAAACTGTGAAACTATTCTTCAAAGGGTCACATCACTTTTGGGAGTTTAGCTTTGGGTGACCACTTTTCTACTATAGCTTCAGCTACATGTTTTAATGAATGTTTCTAATGTAGTTTCAGGCTTTCTTGCTCAGAGACAGCTTCAAATGCCCTTGGTTTGTTCGCTGCTGGTGTGAGATTGACAATGCGTTTAGGAAATGTTGTGATCCAGATAGCTTGCAACTTCAAATTAAATGTCCATCTATGGAATAAATGTCCCTCTAGGAAAATTCTACAGCCAAAGACTCAGGCAGCCATCAGAGTCTGAAAGCACTGAAGCTTCTGTTTGTGATATGGGATTTTGTTTATCGTACCCTTTATCACATTTATTGTGTTCTCAGATATTGCCTCTCCCTGTTGATTTATTATACTAATTTGTCATTGCTTGTAGGTTAGAGAAGGTGTCACTTTCAATGACTGCTTTACTAAATGTCCACTAACCCCTTTCCCTCTTGCCCTGATTTTTATCGCATGCTTAGTCTGAAGTTGCTTCTTGTACTTTACCTGTAATAAAAGCTCAGAATTATATTCATTGTTACCATTTAAAATATCACAGCAGGTTGCTTGTTTTCTTTCTGGAAGATGTGATTTTTACTCAATGCACTTGCTTTCATGGCAAATGCTATAAGATGGCAGCACAAATTGCTTACAGGTGAGGCTCTAAATGGTTGTCTAAAAACATTTAAAATTCAAATTACAAAGACTAAGTGCGGGCTATTTTCTACATTTATTCCATTCATGCCAAGTGCTCTGTCCACGTTTTGCATGATCTAAGTGTGAGTGCTTTTTAGACAATGTTTAATCTACAAGCAAAGCTAAGGTATGAAATATTCATATATGCTTTTGTGGTAGTAGTCAGACTTGGCTATAGGCTCCATGCAGACTCTGTTTGTTAAAAATAAGATAAAATGTCTTATATTTATGCATATCTTTAATCATATTTACAGTATCAGTAAACAAAATCACAAAAAGACATAAAATTTTAATTCTATTTCGAAAGCAAAACTTGATGTTCTGCCATGAAGACTTTTGTGCAGGCTCTTCTTGTTATGGGGTAACAGTGCACTATACCTGCCTCTCCTTTGCCATCTTTGTCACACTGTTACAATGGACAAGTGACCATCTTAGTCCACATTGCACAGGCATGGTCCACTGTTGTCACCATCAGGAATCCTGCTTTGTGAAATGCCATACAGCCCTGGGCTTCATGTATGAAGACAGGAAGTGGCTACATATACGCATATAAGCGATGCAACAAAGAATGAAAAATGTAAAAATATTTTATTTCAAAAACACGGGAATTGTTTATGATACACTGGGCTTTAGCAAAGTCATTATGTTAGCGATAGGGTAAATCAATGATAAAGATTTCATTTTTTGTTAAATATTAATATTGTTAAATACTAAGCAAATCTGCTCAGGTTCAGTTTGTGAACAGTTTTGAACTAGTTATATTTAAGGCACATAGAGTAAAATCACAGAGGAAATAATAGTGTGTCATCAAATTCTAGAGGTAAACAATGCTTAACCCAAGGAAGCCAGAGTTTCTCAAATTGAGCTTAATATATTTTCAATCACACAATACAGTGCTATGAATTATTGTCACACTCTAGCTTTTAACAAATAAAATTCTCAGTTATGCAATGTGAAAAATTCCAAATAAATAAATAAACGTCCCACTGTGCAAGTGCAGGTGCTTTTAACACAAATATCTTAGGTGCTTGTTCCACTTTGTGCAAAAGGTGCCCCACATGGAATTGCACTCATCAGAATCTTTTCACCAACTATCCCTTGTGTGGTCAAACTCGCTTGTGGGGCACGTTCCTTTAAATTTGTTGCCTGATAGCGCTGGGTTCATCTGGTATAGAGGGAAATCCATACTGTAAGACCATTTTGACAAATTTATAAAAAAAAAATAGGTAATACACTAACTTGTTTTGGTGCCGGTTTCAGCATTAGTTTGTTGGCGGGGCCTGCCATAGTACTCCCGTGCTGTAGGGAGTGGCTTGGGTCCTCGTTCAAAGTTGGCGCTTGGTGGAAGTTAATTCTGGTGAGTGCAAGTCCATGTGGAGCACCTTTTGTAAAGCACTCTGTGTTAAATTAACATAGTACCTGAAAGCCTGGGAATCACCACTGCCTCAGGGACACATTCCAGGCAGCCCCTTCAATGTTCAACCCAGTGGGGTCTGTTTACATCTTACAAAGCACCTTTGAGGATTATCCAGTCCAGATAGCATACAGACCTCAATATAGCAGCATGCAGATATCTTGATTAAAGAAAAAATATCTTGATAAAACAAACACAATACAATGCAACTGATAGTAAAAAGTGAGTAAAGTGTTCCCAATAAAGAAAGGACATCAATGTTGGGAGTGGAAGGGGTTACACCTGGCTATGACTTTTTTGTAGTCTGCCATTATCCAATACTCTGTAGACTACTGCATATAACCCAATCATATCAGAATAACTGAAGTTTGTGCCCTTTTATAAACAATAAACGGCATTTATGGTAGCACAGGTTTATCACTCTCCTTGGGCAAGCATTGCATTTTCATTTTAAAATGAAATAATTCACTATTTTGGTTTGGCTATTTCAGTCTGCTTATTTTAAATTGTCTGGACTAATGCAACAGTAGTAAATGTTACACTTTGCATAAAGGAAAGATATTGGCAAAAAACTTGCCAGTGTGTAGCAAATGTGCAGTTTATACGATTAATACATAGGACGAATGTTGAATAGGTAATGTTCAGTGAATGAGTCTCACATGTAGTGTTGGGATTAGAATAGAATATTGAGTAGAGAACAAAATGTTCTGGTGAGTAAGCTGTTCAATTGTCTGGTAATTTAAAGTATATCCCAGTAGTAAAATCATAATTAAACTGTAACTAGATTCTAAGATAATGATTTAATTATACTGACAATACTCCCGGTAAGTGAACAAATTTATATAAATTATTACACATATTTTACCTAGTAACTTTTTATTACTTTGTAAGAAAGAAAATATTTCATGGCGACATCTTGCATTTTAGTTAAAGCGGAGGTCCGCCCACCCCTGAAAAAATTTAAAGCCAACAGCTACACATACTGCAGCTGCTGACTTTAAATAATAGGACACTTACCTGTCCTGGAGTCCAGCGATGTCAGCACCGTAGCGGATGTTTCCATCAGCTTTTGGGTGCTGCTGCTGGTAAGGGAACCCGGTAGTGAAGCATTACGGCTTCAGGCCGGGGTCCCTACTGCGCATGTGCGAGGCACTGCTGCACTGTCCTACTGGTCCGGCGGTGGGGGAAGGAGGAGGGAGGAGGAGGGAGCCGAGCTGCTGACATAATGCGCCACAGCCAAGACTCCTGGAAGTGGGAACAGGATACCTGTCAAAGACAGGTATCTGCCCCCTCCCCAAAAAAGTGTCAAATGTGGCACTAGAAGGGGGGGGGGGGTGAGTATAAGTTCCACTTTTGGGTGGATCTACGCTTTAATAATTTAAAGAGTAAATATCATCTATAAAATACATTTAAAAATACTAGTGGTAGATACATAAAGCCATTTTATAAGTTTTACCAGCATATTTAGATATATAAAAAGAGATAAAATGTAAAAGAGTTCCAGTAAGTGAGGGCAATGTAGAATGGATCCCTACCTTTGCAGTCTTAAAAGCAGCCAGACTACTGTATGTCCCATTCATGTGCACTTTTTATCCTGGACCCTAGTGGAGAGAGAACTGATACTTGTCCACTTTGATAGTTGCAAGAATCATTTATTCTGATGAGGAACCTGAGAAACTCCTCTACAAATAGCATTGATAAAGAGGTTCTGGTGGATATACCCTGAATAGTTAGAAAGGTACGTCTAAAAAAGCTAAGTTTAAAAAGGAGAAACCAGTTTATTAAAAAATAAGCCTATACATTCCTTCCATTGATTATACAGTTGGGTCAATCTCAAGTCACTGTAACTTTTGAGGACTGACTTAACTGATTGGAAGCAGATTTAGAACCATAATGTACATAAGCTAAATCTTATTTTATTTTCTATTATAAGGTGGATGGGCTCATCTAGTAATGGCAATGGTAAACCATGCACGAGACAAGGACACCCAGGAAGCATCCAAGCTGGTTTGTTCTGCACTTTTGTTCAATTAGGCAACAAACAAATACCGTTTCAATGCAGGAGAGCTTTTTATAGCAAGTCCATAACATAAAAGAAACAAAGCATCTGCTCAGCTGAGCTACTACTTAAACTCAGGTCAATTCCTGACTAGCAGGTTGTCCCGTAATGGGTTCCCCAAACAAATACACAACACTTGTGCTTTTTTAGTGTTCTGGCAGCAGTTGGGGTTTTCATGCAGCAACAGGCTCCTACAGCAAAGAGTGAGTGCATTATTTAGCTATCTATTTTAAAGACACATGGATAGCTTTGACCAGTGGTGGAACTACCAGGGTCGCAAAGGTCTCAACTGCAACTGGGCCCTGGTGTTCTGCCAACATGGAAGGTGGCCCACAGCAAACATTCTTTCTCTAGGCACTGTGTGAAAAATTCCCCCCCCCCGGTAGAGTTGACATTTCCTGCCACAGCTACTCCCACACAAGCAACAGCGCTTTTCCTCACATAGTACAACATTGTGAATATAGATGGAGGCAGGCCGTTGCAGCCTCCTGCAGACATGCTCTAGCCACGGATTGACTGGCAGGCCATGTGTGCTGGGGTACTTCCGTGTCTGAAGGAATGAATGAATAAGGGACGTGTATAGCGCTGCATATGCGAACCAAATCGCCTCAGGGCGCTTACCGCCAGTGTCCATCTCGGTGTAGCACGGTCCTTTACCCTGTAGGGTCCCGACGCGAATACAAACACATGCGCAATTTTTAGACAGGATCTAATTAATCTACCAGCATGTCTTTGGAGTGTAGGAGGAAACCGGTGTACCCAGAGGAAACCCACACAGGCACAGGGAGAACATGCAAACTCCAGGCAGATGGTGTCCTGGTCGGGATTTGAACCAGTGACCCTATTGCTGCTAGGGGAAAGTGCTAACCACTACATCACTGTGCTACACCACTGTGTCTGGATGCTTGGTCTCCTGATCATTGTGATGTGTGTGTCCAAAGAGACCACTATTAGGGGAGAGTAGCCAGGACTGCTGAGGAGGTGCCCGCCCAGTTCTACCTTCCTGTGAGTATCTGTGTCCTCTCCATCCATCACACTGTCTGCACCTCTACACAGCCAGGTCCAGGGACTACACTGCTGCTGCAGAAGCTCTTTAAAGGCCAATATCAATATACATTGCAGGGATGATACATACTGTACATAGGTGTAATTACATCAGTGTATTTTTTTTTAATTACATCTTAAGTCTTGTGCTTATTATTTTATTCTATAGATTAGTAATAGTTCTGTGGTATGGCGAGGGTTAATTTGTGGTACTGTCCGTGTGTGTCAGTGTTGGTGAGCATGAGATGAACATGCGTTCCACATGTACTTGGTGTGGAAGAAATGTGACTCACCCGCTGATTCATGGAGGAATAGTGCAAGTGTGATAGGAATTCCAGAATTATCTCTATGACAGAGGAAGGGCCCTGAGAAGGAGATCAGAGAGACGCTATGAGAGGATACACCAGGAGGAACTTCTAATGGGGCTCCTTTACATTAGCAGGTGTGCATTATGCTCTGTATATTGGGGATTAGGGTCAGCACCATTATAAGGCTGCTTAGGCATTCGCCTTAGGGCGCAAGGATGGGGGGGTGCTAAAATGCACCGTCGCCTGTGTAGACAAAAAATCTTGCACCGGCCTTAGGTCCACCGCAGCACGTATAAAAAGGCCCTGCAACTTCATACCAGGCCGGCAGACCTCGGATGGTACCCAAAGTTTGTGGACAACATTCAGTCGGTTGAGCACACCCAAACACCTTCTCTGTTCCTTTCTCTGGACGCAGAGAAGGCGCTCAATAGAGTCGAGTTGCAATACCTGGAGGCTGTCCTGCATAAGTTTGGCTTGTCAGGTGTATTCTTGAATGCCATCCTCAGCTTATATTCTGTTTTAAGTGCAAAAGTGTGGACATCAGGTGTAGTGTCTAATCCTCTCAACATAATGAACGGCACAAGACAGGGCTGTCCTCTGTCACCTTTAATATTCACCATGGTTATGGAACCCCTGGCTCAAATGATCCTCTCTACACCTAAAATCACAGGCATAAACATTGGCAGGATAGAACACAAAATTGGCATGTAGATGATGTCATAATAGCTCTTACAGACCCTAAAAATTCCCTACCCAAGGTACAACGCATTCTAGACCAATTCAGTGCCATATTCTTATACAAAGTAAATTACAGCAAATCATTAATGCTACTGATAGGCTTAGACAAGGAAACCATACAAAATATCATTAAACACTCCCCATTTTCATGGTCACAAGATTCGTCTCTATCCTACCTAGTAATACGACTGACCTCAGCCAGTAAAAATCTTTTGCGTTCCAACTTAGCAGACCTCGTGGGGAAGCTTCAATGACTAATCAAAGACCTACACCACCCTTTTGTATCACGGGCTGGTAGAATCGCTCTAGTCAAGCTGTTTGTGCTTCCACATATCTTGTATATTTTTCGTACCTTGCCGATACCATTTCTTCCTGCACAAATAAAGGCCCTTCAGGCGACACTCAAGTCTTTTATATGGCAACTTATGCGCCCCAGGATAAAAAGCCAATTTAATGACTCCAATTCGCATGGGGGGATTGGGAGCCCCCAATGTACATTTATACTACAAAGCAGTTATACTGGAACAGCTCAAACTTCAATCCATCCACCCAATCAATTTGGAAACAAATAGAAACAGTAGTACTGGGCGAAGATCCAAAACTGTTCCTTGGTGCAGCTCTCCTAGCTCCTACTCCTAAACACTTCCCACTGGACACAATAAGAGCCGCCGTGAGATCTTGGAAAGCTACCCCTCAGATGTTGAAAGGATTACATCACAGAGCTTTGGCATATTTGCCAATTGTAACCATTATGCCGCATACACACAAGCGGATTTTCTGTCTGAAAAATCTTGGATGGTTTTTCTGACAGAATTCCGCTCAAGCTTGGCTTGCATACACACGGTCACACAAAAGTTTGCTGAACTTTCGATCGTCAAGAACGCAGTGATGTACAACACTACGACAGCCCGAGAAAATTAAGTTCAATGCTTCCGAGCATGCGTCAAATTGTTTCCAGGCATGCATAGGAATTTTGCGTGTCGGAATTGGTACAGATGATCGGAATTTCCGATCGAAACTTTTTCTGACCAAAAAATTGAGAACCTGCTCTCAATCTTTTGCTGGCGGAAATTTGGCCAGCAAAAGTCAGATGGAGCGTACACATGGTCGCATTTTCCAACCAAAAGCTCTCATCGGTCTTTTGCTGGCCGAATTTTCGATCGTGTGTACGCAGCATTACACTTTTACTCCCAGACTTACAACTACAACCTTGGATGAAGGTAGGGATAAGTAACATAGGTAGCCTCTTTACCTCATCAAACTTAAGGTCTTTTGCAAATCTTCAAGCCACATATGGCCTTTCTCCTGACTTGTTCTATGTTTACCTCAGGATCAGATCGCTACTTTCTAAAATACACTGGACTAAACAAGACAGAGTCTTATCCCATCTGCTAAAATTCTATGAATCAAACAACAACCAAATTAAAGGCATCTTGCATATCTATGGTCTCTTCTCACAAGCCTCAGGAGAATCTATCCAAAACCAAATATCAAAATGGTCCACATTTATATCCTCCACCCCATCAACGGATCATGGTGCAAAGCACTATCACTGCCCGCACAGCTTTCCCACTGCACTACTCACTGAGAATCTCTGAAAAAACGTTTACAACAATGGTACTTTACCCCCACCAGGAATGCAAAGTTCTACCCTAATACCTCCCTATTATGTTGGAGAAATTTGGATTCCCCAGGAACTCTTTTCCACATTTGGTGGGAATACCCAATCCTCAAATTATTTTGGACTCAAATGACAAACCTCGTAAAATCAATAATCCCTATGACAACTGAACTTTCATCTCTAGACCTTCTATTTGGATTAGCAATCCCCACCTGGCCTAGGCAATTTCAAACCATAGCTCCACATATTCTCATTGCTGCATGTCTGGCATTAGCAAAAAAATGCAAATGCCCACAACCACCAACCATCTATGACGTGGGTGAAGGTTAAGGGGGGGCTGTTTGGACTATTTATGAGGGCCAGAGCCATTCCCTAGTAAAGGGCTGGCAGGGGTCAAGGTTTACCTCATAAATAGGCATGAGCCATGCCAGCAGGGCAGTTAGGTGGAAGATGGAGATATAGGGAGACTGTTGGTTGCCCTCTGGGGTGCCCCCTAGTTTGGGGGGGTGAACTTGGGCCAGGGCTTGGGTGCTGGAAGAATCCTACCACAACACATGGAGAAGGCCCTTCCTGTAGGCACGGGAGAAAGTGAAGGACAGTGTGAGTAGAGCAGCACTACTGGGGACTTACAAGGGGGGATACTGCCATATGTAGTCAGTTCTCCCTGAAGACAGCGTTGTGCCAAGTCTTCATCCCTTCCCATGGAGATCTCTTGCAGAGTCAGCTGGGTGGGCAGGTGTGAGTCAGTTTGGAGGATGGGTTAGTCTGGAGGGCTGGTGGGGGGGTGTCAGCTGCGGCCAGGTGGGTTGGCAGTGCCTGGGGAGGTGGTGCTGGGACCAGTGGCCACATGAGGGAGAGTGCAGGCTGATCACTGTGTACTGCTACACTTGCTGCTTGTCCTTTAGTCTGCCCCTCCAGCAGGTTTGTTTAATCCTCAGAATCCTGCAAGGACTTCTCTAGAACATTCAGCACATGGGAGGAGTCAGAGACCTAGAATTAGTGTTTGATGACTAATTTTCCACAGTAGTATACTTCAATGGAACACCATATCTTGAGAGGTCTCTTCAGGGTCGCTGGTAGGGGGTACCCCCAAGCTTCCTGTAGGGGTCCCACACAGGGGGACCCGGACAGCAGGGAGCTCAGTGCAGCAAGATGGGAGGGCAATTTCAGAACAATGAACTGTGTCTGTGTCTCTCCCTCCAGGAACTGAAAGCTGGTTTCTCCCTCTCTCCCTCCCGCCAACTTCCAGCTGCTGGAGGGAGAGACACAGACACAGTGCATCATTTGGTAATTCTCCTCCCGTCCCATCGCACAGAACTGCTGCAGGCGCACAGGTGGATGGTGAGTGGGGGAAGGGGCTGGTAAATATGTAATTTACCAGCCCCTTCTTTATCTGAATTGGACACAGTAAGTGAATGGTGTGGATCGCTCCTGTGTCTAGTCATAACTGAGCATAGTAAACTGTCAGGTACGCTGTACGGGGTCCTGTGATTTCTAATGGCAGCTCTGGGCCTCACTAATCCAGGTAACTCCAGGCACTGTACAAAGGCTGACACACCACCCAGCCAGTGGGATGCTGCAGCCCGGAGCGGTCAGCCTGTTTATGATAACGGGATACTCCATCACAATGTCCTCCTTGTACAGCCCAACTATCCCCAAAAAACCTGTAACATCTTCTTAAAGTGTTTCTAAAGCTAAAACTTTATTACCTAAATGCATTCTCTGCATTAGGATAAAAAGCATTTTGCCACTTACTGAGTGCTGTATTGAGCCAGGGCTGTGCCCGTCTGCAGATCTTCTTCCCTGTTCTTTCCTTCTCACAGGATGTTCCTGCAGCAGTGGGAGCCATTGACTCCTGATGCTGTCAGTCAAATCTTGTGAGCAGAAAGTGTGGGGTTGGGGCCTGAGCCTGCTGTGTGTGTCTATAGACACACCAAGCCTGGGAAAGAGTCTGCTCTGTTATGCGTGCTATGGGGCAGACACAGAAATGAAGGAGCAGAGTGTGCCTGCAGTGGACTCCAGAAGAGAAGGTCCGCGGCCACTCTGTGCAATACCATTGCACAAAGCAAGTGAGTATAACATTGGTATTTAGAAATACTTTAACTCTGACAATTGCCACATCTTCTTAGAAATAAAAGGAGATCAGCCCAGCATACATGTTGCAAAAAAGAACCTTTATTTGTGATTTGCAAAGCAGGCATCCAGCATCAGTAGGAAAGCTGCAGCACCTATAATTTACACATAGTTCCTAGTCCATATTTGTGGCAGGCAAAAGAATGCCTTTTCTCCCCATCTTTCCCATTTAAGTGTTGTCCCATGATTTTGTTAAGACAAGCTTTAATACAAGAACAAGATGCAGTCAGCTTACTGTATATTCAGAAATGGACTTTAACTTATTTGTGTTTTTGAGTTCTGTCCTGTTGTTGACTAATAAGGATGAACCGAACGCCCCCCCCCCCCCGGTTCAGTATGCACCAGAACTTGCGAACAGGCAAAACATTTGTACGACCACGCGAACACCGTTAAATGCTATGGAACACAAACATGCAAAACCAAAAGTGCTAATTTTAAAGGCTTATATGCAAGTTATTGCCATAAAAAGTGTTCGGGGACCTGGGTCCTGCCCCAGGGGACATGTATCAATGCAAAAGTTTTAAAAATGGCTAATTTTTCGGGAGCAGTGACTTTAATAATGCTTAAAGTGAAACAATAAAAATTAAATATTCCTTTAAAACCTCTTGCCATCCACGCTATAGCCGGATGATGGCTACAGCACGGACCTGAATTTCTGGGAGGCCGTCATATGACGCCCTCCCCTGTGCACGCGTGGTGCGCGCTGTGATCACCAAGTCACTGAGACCAGCCTCTCACCATGTGATCAGCTGTCAGCCAATGACAGCTGATGACATGATGTAAACAAAAGCTCGGTAATCGTCTTTTTTTCTCCTCACGCTGACAGCGTGAGGAGAAAAAAAAGCCTATCACCGACTTATTTGCAAGGGACATCGGTCCCGCAATTATGCCTCATCTGTGCCCACCAGTACCCCCTGCCAGTGCCACCTGCTATTGCCACCTGCCAGTGCCCACAGTGCCCACCAGGGCCACCTATCAATGCCCATGAGTGCCACCTATCAATGCCCACAAGTGCCACCTATCAATGCCCACCAGTGGTGCCAATCAGTGCCACCTAGCAGTGCTGCCTATCAGTGTAACCGATCAGTGCCCATTATTTCTACCCATCAGTGCCCATCACTGCCACCCATCAGTGCCCATCACTGCCACCTATCGGTGCCCATCAGTGCGGCCTCATCAGCGTACATCAATGAAGGAGAAAACTTACCTGTTTATTATTTTTTTTATATTTTGTTATAGAAATTTAGCAATTTTTAAATGCAGCCTTTTTAAAAAATGTTAACAAAAAATAAAAACCACAGAGGTGATCAAATACCACCAAAAGAAAGCTTTATTTTTGGGAAAAAAATTATAAAAATTGAATTTGAGTACAGTGTAGCATGACCACGCAATTGTCATTCAAAGTGCATCAGCGCTGAAAGCTGAAAATTGGTCTGGACAGGAGGTGGGTTTAAGTGCCCAGTAAGCAAGTGGTAAATATCATGCCTGGGGTGTCCTTAGTATACCTGTAAAGTAGCAAATTTTTCCTATGTTTAGAACAATGACACAACAAAATTACATTTCTAAAGGAAAACATGTCGGGTCCCGGCAATAGAGATGAAAATCATTCAAAAAAACGTCATGGGTTTTGACCCTTTGGGTCTGGTATGAATAGTGAGGGGAACCACGCACCCAAATAAAAATTGCGTGGGGGTCCCCCCAAAATCCATACCAGGTCTGGTATTGATATTAAGAGGAACCCTGCACCAAAATGTAAAAAAAAAAATGGCGTAGCCCCCCCCAAAATCCATACCAGGCCCTTAAGGTCTGGTGGGGATTTTAAGGGGAACCCTAAGCCAATTTTATTTAAAAATGGCGGAGGGGTCCCCCCAAAATCCATACCAGACCCTTATCCGAGCATGCAACCTGGAAGGCCGCAGGAAAAGGGGATGGACTAGGGGGGTGCCCTCAACATGAGGAGGATGCTTTGAGGTCCCCCCAAAAACACCTTGTCCCCATATTGATGGTGACAAGTGCCTCATCCCCACAACTCTTGCCTGGAGGTTGTGGGGGTCTGCTGGCGGGGGCTTATCAGAATCTGGAAGCCCCCTTTAACAAGGGGACCCCCAGATCACGCCCCCCAATGTGAATGGGTATCGGGTACATTATACCCCTACCTATTCACCAAAAAAAAAAGTGTCAAAATGCGTCACATAACGTCAGAGGGGGTCACCTGTCATCGCAAAGAGGCTTCAGTCAGCGGGAGCCTCCCATGGAGGCAGAGTTTTTTCAGGGTTCTTTTTTTTAACGGGTCGTCGGACGCTGTGATGGAAGATGAATGGGCATCGCGGGACAGTTTTTAAAAAAAAATAAAGTACTTGTCCCAAATTGTCTACTGTCATTTTTAACATTAACATTTTTTTGGTGAATAGGTAGGTGTACAATATACCCGATACCCATTCACATAGGGGGGGGGCGGGATCTGGGGGTCCCCTTGTTAAAGGGGGCTTCCAGATTCAGATAAGCCCCCCGCCCACAGACCCCCACAACCACCAGACAAGGGTTGTGGGGATGAGGCCCTTCTCCCCATCAAAATGGGGACAAGGTGCTTTGGGGGGGACCCCAAAGCATCCCCCCCATGTTGAGAGCATGTGGCCTGGTATGGATCAGGAGGTGGGGCACTCTCTCTCCCCCCCTTTTCCTGTGGACCCCTATGCCATTTTTTTTAAGATTTTGACTTGGGGTTCCCCTTTTTTTTATTTGGGTGTCGGTTTTTTCAATGATTTTCATCTATTTTGCCGGGACCCAACAATACATTACCACCGCGAGTAGTTTTAAGTGACATTTTTTCCTTTAGAAATGCCATTTTGCTGTGGTATTGTTCTAAACATGGGAAAAATGCGCTACTTTACAGCCATACTAAGGACACCTCCCCAGGCACGATATTTAAAGGAATATTACATGTTTATTGTTTCACTTTAAGCATTAATAAAATCACTGCTCCCGAAAAAAATTATGTTTTTGAAACTTATTTTTGCATTGATACATGTCCCCTGGGGCAGGACCCGGGTCCCAAAACACTTTTTATTGCAATAACTTGCATATAAGCCTTTAAAACTAGCACTTTTGTTTTTTTATGTTAGTGTTCCATAGACTTTAATGGTGTTCCGTGGCTTTCAAATTGTCTGCGAACGCCGCATATTGTTTGCTGTTCGGCGAACGGGCGAACACCCGATGTTCGAGTTGAACTTACGTTCGACTCGAACATTGGGCTCATCCCTTTTGACTAAGCACTGATGGGAAAGGATACTCATCCCATCTGAATTTCAAAAATCATTATCCATGAATTGATCTATTACTTCCATTAAGGGATTTGTAAAGGCAGAAGGTTTTTTATCGTAATGCATTCTATGCTTTAAAATAAAAAGCCTTCTGTGTGTAGCAGCCCCAGCACCTCCTAATACTTACCTGAGCCCCATCTCTGTTCAGAGATGTCCATGAGTCCCTCGGCCGTCCAAGACTCTTCTCCTGATTGGCTGAGACACAGCAGCGCGGCACCATTGGCTCCCACTGCTGTCAATCAAACTCAGTTAGCCAATCAGGCTAGAGAGAGGAGGGGCCAAATGGCAGCTCCGTGTCTGAGTGGACACACGGAGCTGCAGCTCAGCTCAGATGCCCCCAAAGCAAGCTGCTTGCTGTGGGGGCACTCGACAGGAGGGAGGGGCCAGGGGCAGCAAAGAGGGACCCGAGAAGAGCAGGATCTGGGCTGCTCTGTGCAAATCCACTGCACAGGGCAGGCAGGAAAGTATAACATGTTTGTTATTTAATTCAATTTTTTAAACAAAACTTTATAATCATTTTAGCATATGAACTCGAAACAAGGATGTCATTACAATTGCACGCCAAGGTGTAATTTACCCAAATATTTTGTTATAGTCAGGATTTCAAAACACCCTTGGATTTGTGCCCAATGGGGGAAGCATTACAGCACATCATCACATTTTGGTCCAGTAAGTCCATCACCTTCAGTATTAATAGGTCCCACTCTACTATCTCTTGACTCAACTCTAAACACCGCACACACTCCTCCACACCCAACCTCTCCCACACCTCATCATATACCCTTTTTAGCAAGGACAATGGATAAAAAGAGTCCCCTGGCAAACCCATAGATGGGAATACTCTATAAAAGGGACCTATACTTCATTACATGCTGGCCACACACAGTCAGTCCCTATAAACTTCTATGGGACCACGTCCCAAGAACTTCCTGCATTTACATTTATCTATGTTTTCCTAATAAATGTTGATGTTGCTATTGCTTTGCACAGTGGACTTTAACCACTTGATGCCCGTGCTATATCACGTGTAGGGATGAGCCGAACACCCCCGGGTTCGGTTCGCACCAGAACCTTCGAACGGACCGAAAGTTCGCGCGAATTTTCGAACCCTATACGTTATAATGGACGCGAACGTTCGAAATCAAAAGTGCTAATTACAACGGCCAATATGCATGTTAATGTCATAAAACAGGTTTGGGGACCCGGGTCCTGCCCCAGGGGACATATATCAATGCAAAAAGAACTTTTAAAAACTAACGTTTTTTCGGGAGCAGTCATTTTAATGATGCATAAAGTGAAAAAAAAAAAAGTGAAATTTTCCTTTAAATATGGTACCTGGGGGGTGTCTAAAGTATGCCTGTGAAGTGGCATGTGTTTCCCGTGTTTAGAACTGTCCTTGCACAAAATGACATTTGTAAAGGAAAAAAAGAAGCCATTTAAAACCACTTGCGGCTTTAGGTTTGTTCTTAAGTAGAATCTGAACAGGTACATTATGAAGTGTAGCTCCATCCCAAAAAAATCTATTTTTAAGCTTTTTGGAGAACATAGGGAGGGGTTATCACCCCTGTAACATTTGCTGTCTTTGCACATCTGTTCAGAACATGTCACCTCACTTTCCGTCCCAATGACAAATGTTTTTGGAAAAAGTGGGGTTTTAATTGAAACAAGGATTGGTGATAAAGTATCAGTAGAGAGGAGATACCTTTTTCCCAAATTAAATCTAACAGGATAGAATTTCCCTTCCTAGGGGTAGATTTCCTCTCACTTCCTGTTTTCTCTTTCCATTTGCAAGTAGGAGTCGTTTGTAAGTTGGATGTTTGAAAGTAGGGGCCTGGCGTATATACTCTGCAGAAATTTGCCCTATTAGATGTTGGTGTAGCCACAAGACTGGTGGGCACAGGAATGGGCCCTGCTGTGAGTTAATAGATCAAGATTTGTAATTGCATGCACCTGTTGAACAGGGCAGAAAAATTGGGGGTGGTGGTGGTGGTGGACGGTGTTGCCACAAGACTGTAAGCTCTCACAGTTACTCTTGGTGGGCGCAGGAATGGGCCCTGCTGTGAGTTATTAGATCAAGATTTGTAATTGCAAGCACCTGATGAACAGGGCAGAAAAATTGGGCCTTTGGCGGTGGTGGTGGACGGTGTTGCCACAAGACTGTAGGCCCTCATAGTTACTCTTGGTGGGCGCAGGAATGGGCCCTGCTGTGAGTTATTAGATCAAGATTTGTAATTGCAAGCACCTGATGAACAGGGCAGAAAAATTGGGCCTTTGGCGGTGGTGGTGGACGGTGTTGCCACAAGACTGTAGGCCCTCATAGTTACTGTTGGTGGGCGCAGGAATGGGCCCTGCTGTGAACTATTAGATCAAGATTTGTAATTACCCGCCCCTGTTAAACAGGGGCTGAAAAATTGTGCCTTAGGCACTGGTGCTGGTGCCACAACACTGCAACCCCTCACAGATACTGTACTTGGAGCACAGCAGTCACACGTGTTGCGAAGCATTTTTTTAAAAAATTGTAAGTACACGCCCCTGTTGAACAGGGGCTGAAAAATTGTGCCTTAGGCACTGGTGCTGGTGCCACAACACTGCAACCCCTCACAGATACTGTACTTGGAGCACAGCAGTCACACGTGTTGCGAAGCATTTTTTTAAAAAATTGTAAGTACACGCCCCTGTTAAACAGGGGCTGAAAAATTGTGCCTTAGGCACTGGTGCTGGTGCCACAACACTGCAACCCCTCACAGATACTGTACTTGGAGCACAGCAGTCACACGTGTTGCGAAGCATTTTTTTAAAAAATTGTAATTACCCGCCCCTGTTAAACAGGGGCTGAAAAATTGTGCCTTAGGCACTGGTGCTGGTGCCACAACACTGCAACCCCTCACAGATACTGTACTTGGAGCACAGCAGTCACACGTGTTGCGAAGCATTTTTTTTAAAAAATTGTAAGTACACGCCCCTGTTAAACAGGGGCTGAAAAATTGTGCCTTAGGCACTGGTGCTGGTGCCACAACACTGCAACCCCTCACAGATACTGTACTTGGAGCACAGCAGTCACACGTGTTGCGAAGCATTTTTTTATAAAAATTGTATGTACACGCCCCTGTTAAACAGGGGCTGAAAAATTGTGCCTTAGGCACTGGTGTGGTGGCATGGATCATTGAGGAGGAGGAAGAGGATAGTCAGTGAACATAAGAGGACAGTCACTCAGCATCAGCATAGGCAGTCTTGAAGGGATGTGACATTAAAAATTATTCGGTTATATCCGCCTCAGGTGCCTGGTAGCTGGTGGTGATCCAAGACTGATTCATTTTGATGAAGGTCAGTCGATCAACCGAGGCGGTGGACAGGCGCACCCTATGATCGGTGACAAATCCTGGACGCTGGAGGCAGGACAGGCCAGTAGCTCAATTGCATACTGTGCAAGCTCTGGCCAGTGATCCATCCTCAGGACCCAGTAAGCCAGAGGATTTTCGGTGGGAAAGGTGTCCAAGTCTGACCTTGCCCCAAGGTATTCCTGCACCATGTATATCAGACGCTGGCGATGGTTGCTGGAACCGATCATACCTTGGGGCTGCGGACTAAAAAATTGTCTGAACGCATCGGTCAGACGTCCACCTTCCCCACCGCTCCTTCTGCTACTGACCGAAGCCTCAGCAACTCGTCGCCCAGGACCAGGAGTTTGTAACCTTTTGTAAGTTTGTAAGTTTCTGGGAACGCGTTGCACAGACCTTTCTGCAAGGCCTCCCTGAGATGTCTCATCCTCTGCTCCCTCTGCGACGGCAAGATAAGGTCCGCAACCTTACCCTTGTACCGCGGATCAAGGAGAGTGGCCAGCCAGTAATGGTCCCTCTCCTTGATCCGAAGAACACGAGGATCCTTCCGCAGGCTTTGCAGGATCAGGGAGGCCATGCAGCGTAGGTTAGCTGAGGCATTCGGTCCGGAGTCTTCTGGGTCACTGAGGATGACATGATCGCCAGCCACCTCCTCCCAGCCACGTACAAGTCCACTGGTTTGTTGGGACTGTACATCATCCCTAAAAGACTGCTGCTGCTGATGCTGAGTGCCAGGCTCCACCTCCATGCTCACACAATCCTCCTCCTCCTCCTCCTCCTCCCTCATCCTCTTCCTGTGTGATGGGTGGGACAGAAGGAACACTGTCCGGATAAAGGGGGCCTTGAGAGGCAAGGAAGTCCTCCTCTTCCTGCCTCTGTTCTGCCTCAAGTGCCCTGTCCATTATCCCACGCAGCGTATGCTCCAACAGGTGGACAAGAGGGACAGTGTCACTGATGCATGCACTGTCACTGCTCACCATCCTCGTGGCCTCCTCAAATGGTGAGAGGACAGTGCATGCATCCCTGATCATGCTCCACTGACGTGGGGAAAAAAAACCAAGCTCCCCTGACCCTGTCCTGGTGCCGTAGTCGCAAAGGTACTCATTGATGGCCCTCTGCTGCGTGTGCAGTCGCTGCAGCATGGCCAACGTTGAGTTCCACCTGGTGGGCATGTCACATATTAGGCGGTTCTTGGGCAGGTTCAGCTCCTTTTGCAGCTCAGTCAGCCGAGCACTGGCATTATAAGATCGGCGGAAATGCACACAGACTTTCCTGGCGTGCCTCAGGACATCCTGTAAGCCTGGGAACCTGCCCAAGAACCGCTGCACCACCAGGTTGAGGACGTGAGCCATGCAGGGCACATGGGTGAGCTGCCCCTGTCGCAGGGCGGAGAGGAGGTTGGTGCCATTGTCAGAAACGACCATTCCTGGCTTAAGCTGACGTGGCGTCAACCACCTCTCGGCCTGCCCCTGCAGAGCTGCCAGAACCTCTGGCCCAGTGTGGCTCCTGTCCCCCAAACACACCAGCGCAAGCACGGCATGGCATCTTTTTGCCTGCGTACTTGCGTAGCCCCTTGTACGCCTACGGAGCACCGCTGGTTCCAAGGACAGAGCACTGGAGGAAGAAAAAGAGGAGGGGGTGGAGGAGAGAGGTGTGTCACAACCAGTAGCAGTAGTAGCGTTTTGGAGGCGTGGTGGCGGAACAACCTCCAACACTACTGCACCTTGTCCTGCATCCCTCCCAGCTGCCAATAGAGTGACCCAATGGGCCGTGAAAGAAAGGTACCGTCCCTGTCCATGCCTGCTGGACCATGAGTCAGCGGTAATATGCACCTTACCGCTGACCGCCCTGTCCAGCGAGGCATGGACATTGCCTTCCACATGCCGGTAGAGAGACGGAATCGCCTTCCGTGAGAAAAAGTGGCGTTTGGGAACCTGCCACTGAGGAACCGCACATTGAACAAACTCACGGAAGGGGGCCGAGTCTACCAACTGAAAAGGCAGCAGTTGAAGTGCTAGCAATTTAGCCAAGCTAGCATTCAACCGCTGGGCATGTGGATGGCTGGGAGTGTACTTCTTTCTACGGTCCAGCAGCTGGGGCAGGGAAATTTGCCTGCTGCAATCGGACGTCGGTGTACTGCAAGTACTTGGTTGTGACACACCTAATTCTACACCTTCAGTCCTCTCAGAGCAGCTTTCAGAGAGCACTGAAGGTGTAGTGGGGATGGAGATCCCAGCTGATGAGGAGCAAGGAGAGGTCCGCTTAGTTCTTTGGTGTGGGTCTTTTATGTGTGCCTGCCAACGAGCTGCATGGCAGGTCGACATATGTCTGGTCATGCTTGTGGTGCCCAAGCGGCTGATGTTTTGGCCACGCGAGATACGCTTGAGACAAATATTGCAAATAGCAGTGGTGCGATCTGATGCACTCGTCTCAAAAAAGGCCCACACCAAAGAACTTTTCTGATAACGTGCAGAGGCAGCGCCCTGCACAGGCGGAGCTCTGCGGTGTTGCACAGTTGCTGTGCTGGCCTCTACCTGGCCTCCAGGGGGCATCCTGCCTCGTTGGACATGTGACGCCGCATCCTCCTCCTCCTCGTCCTCCTCCTCATCCTCTCTCCCTTCAGGCACCCACGTGGAGTCAGTGACCTCATCATCCCCTCCCTCTTCACCACTAGAGCAAACCTGGCAGTAAGCTGCAGCTGGTGGAACAGTACTGCCAGATTCCTCAAGCTGGGTATCATCATCCGAGCCTTCAAATCGTTGGGCATCCTCCTGGAGCATGTACCCAACACTGTGCTCAAAGAGTTCGGGGGACTCCTCAGGAGGACATGGTGGGTCTAGGGAAGGGGTGGCTGATGATGCCATTGAGTACGCGTTGGCAGCTGCTCTGCCAGTACCCTGAGCCTGGGTGAGAGAGGATGAGGAGGATGAGGAGGGCTTGGTCATCCATTCTACCAAGCCTTCAGCATGATGCGGCTCCACATGTCCAGCTGCCGAAAACAAAGACGCGCGTGTCCCATGGCCACGTGCTGATGACGATGCACGACCACGTCCACGGCCACGGCCGCGTCCACTAGAAACAGAGCCTGCCTGCCCTGTGTTCTTGGCTCTGCACGCTCTGCTTCCCCTTAGCGGTCTTCCAGTCATTGTAGTCGGTAGTCCTGTGGGTGCTGCTGAGAAGAATATATAGGAGCTCTGTGTGATGCCACTAACACACTAGAAGTCCTATGGGTGCTTCTGCAAAGAAAATATAGGAGCTCTGTGTGATGCCACTAACACACTAGAAGTCCTGTGGGTGCTTCTGCAAAGAAAATATAGGAGCTCTGTGTGATGCCACTAACACACTAGAAGTCCTGTGGGTGCTTCTGCAAAGAAAATAGAGGAGCTCTGTGTGATGCCACTAACACACTAGAAGTCCTGTGGGTGCTGCTGAGAAGAAATATAGGAGCTCTGTGTGATGCCACTAACACACTAGAAGTCCTATGGGTGCTTCTGCAAAGAAAATATAGGAGCTCTGTGTGATGCCACTAACACACTAGAAGTCCTGTGGGTGCTGCTGAGAAGAATATATAGGAGCTCTGTGTGATGCCACTAACACACTAGAAGTCCTATAGGTGCTTCTGCAAAGAAAATATAGGAGCTCTGTGTGATGCCACTAACACACTAGAAGTCCTGTGGGTGCTTCTGCGAAGAAAATATAGGAGCTCTGTGTGATGCCACTAACACACTAGAAGTCCTATGGGTGCTTCTGCAAAGAAAATATAGGAGCTCTGTGTGATGCCACTAACACACTAGAAGTCCTATGGGTGCTTCTGCAAAGAAAATATAGGAGCTCTGTGTGATGCGACTAACACACTAGAAGTCCTGTGGGTGCTGCTGAGAAGAAAATATAGGAGCTCTGTGTGATGCCACTAACACACTAGAAGTCCTATGGGTGCTTCTGCAAAGAAAATAGAGGATCTCTGTGTGATGGGACTAGCACACTTCAAGTCCTATAGGTGCTTCTGGGAACAAAATATAGGATCTCTGTGTGATGGGACTAACACACTTCAAGTCCTATAGGTGCTTCTGGGAAGAAAATATAGCTCTGTGTGATGGGACTAACACACTTCAAGTCCTATAGGTGCTTCTGGGAACAAAATATATGATCTCTGTGTGATGGGACTAACACACTTCAAGTCCTATAGGTGCTTCTGGGAAGAAAATATAGGTCTGTGTGATGGGACTAACACACTTCAAGTCCTATAGGTGCTTCTGGGAACAAAATATATGATCTCTGTGTGATGGGACTAACACACTTCAAGTCCTATAGGTGCTTCTGGGAAGAAAATATAGGTCTGTGTGATGGGACTAACACACTTCAAGTCCTATAGGTGCTTCTGGGAACAAAATATATGATCTCTGTGTGATGGGACTAACACACTTCAAGTCCTATAGGTGCTTCTGGGAAGAAAATATAGGTCTGTGTGATGGGACTAACACACTTCAAGTCCTATAGGTGCTTCTGGGAACAAAATATATGATCTCTGTGTGGGATGGGACTAACACACTTCAAGTCCTATAGGTGCTTCTGGGAAGAAAATATAGGTCTGTGTGATGGGACTAACACACTTCAAGTCCTATAGGTGCTTCTGGGAACAAAATATATGATCTCTGTGTGATGGGACTAACACACTTCAAGTCCTATAGGTGCTTCTGGGAAGAAAATATAGGTCTGTGTGATGGGACTAACACACTTCAAGTCCTATAGGTGCTTCTGGGAAGAAAATATAGGTCTGTGTGATGGGACTAACACACTTCAAGTCCTATAGGTGCTTCTGGGAACAAAATATATGATCTCTGTGTGATGGGACTAACACACTTCAAGTCCTATAGGTGCTTCTGGGAAGAAAATATAGGTCTGTGTGATGGGACTAACACACTTCAAGTCCTATAGGTGCTTCTGGGAACAAAATATATGATCTCTGTGTGATGGGACTAACACACTTCAAGTCCTATAGGTGCTTCTGGGAAGAAAATATAGGTCTGTGTGATGGGACTAACACACTTCAAGTCCTATAGGTGCTTCTGGGAACAAAATATATGATCTCTGTGTGATGGGACTAACACACTTCAAGTCCTATAGGTGCTTCTGGGAAGAAAATATAGGTCTGTGTGATGGGACTAACACACTTCAAGTCCTATAGGTGCTTCTGGGAACAAAATATATGATCTCTGTGTGATGGGACTAACACACTTCAAGTCCTATGGGTGCTTCTGGGAAGAAAATATAGGTCTGTGTGATGGGACTAACACACTTCAAGTCCTATAGGTGCTTCTGGGAACAAAATATATGATCTCTGTGTGATGGGACTAACAGACTTCAAGTCCTATAGGTGCTTCTGGGAAGAAAATGTAGGTCTGTGTGATGGGACTAACACACTTTAAGTCCTATAGGTGCTTCTGGGAACAAAATATATGATCTCTGTGTGATGGGACTAACACACTTCAAGTCCTATAGGTGCTTCTGGGAAGAAAATATAGGTCTGTGTGATGGGACTAACACACTTCAAGTCCAAAAGTGCTTCTGGGAAGAAAATATAGGTCTGTGTGATGATGGGACTAACACACTTCAAGTCCTATAGGTGCTTCTGGGAACAAAATATATGATCTCTGTGTGATGGGACTAACACACTTCAAGTCCTATAGGTGCTTCTGGGAAGAAAATATAGCTCTGTGTGATGGGACTAACACACTTCAAGTCCTATAGGTGCTTCTGGGAACAAAATATAGGAGCTCTGCCTGCCTGCCACGAACACACTACAAGTCCTATAGGTGCTTCTGGGAACAAAATATAGGAGCTCTGCCTGCCTGCCACGAACACACTACAAGTCCTATAGGTGCTTCTGGGAACAAAATATAGGAGCTCTGCCTGCCTGCCACGAACACACTACAAGTCCTATAGGTGCTTCTGGGAACAAAATATAGGAGCTCTGCCTGCCTGCCACGAACACACTACAAGTCCTATAGGTGCTTCTGGGAACAAAATACAGGAGCTCTGTTTGCTGCCAGTGCCTGCCTGCCACGAACACACTACAAGCCCCTCTTTCTAAATCAATCTTTCTAAATGAATCTATCTAACTCAATCTCTCTAAGTAAATCTCTCTAACTAAATCCAGCAGAGTGACACAGAACGATCCTGCTCTATCTACGCCGGAACAGCATGTGACCGGCGCAGACGGCGTGGCGGCCTTTTATAAGAGGGGGCGTGTACTAAAGCCCCTGAGCTGTAATTGGCTACAGGCGTCCTGCCTGTAGCCAATTATGGCTCTTCGAGTTTCCGGCGCTGTGATTGGCCAAGCATGCGGGGTCACAGTGCATGCTTGGCCAATCATCAGCCAGCAATGCACTGCGCCGGCCGCGCCGGCCGCAATGCATTGCGGGGCCGCTCGCATCACACGAACGTGATGCGAGCGGCCAAAATAGTTCTGGGCTCGCCGAGCGAGCGAACACCCGGTGCTCGATGCGAACATGGGTTCGCATCGAGCACCGGGCCCATAAGTGCAGCCTCATCAGCACACATAAACAAAGGAGAATAATAACCTGTTTGCAAAATTTTAGAACAAACTATGAAAACTGTTTTTTTTTGGGCTTTTTTTGTTTGTTTAACAAAAATAACACAGTGGTGATTAAATACCACCAAAAGAGAGCTTTATTTGTGTGGAAAAAAAATGACAAAAATGTCATATAGGTACAGTGTAGCATGACTGTGCAATTGCCATTCAAAGAATGACAGCGCTGAAAGCTGAAAATTGGCCTGGACAGGAAGGGGGTAAAGCAAGCAAGCCGTTAAATTCTCCAGCATCTCCAGCATCTGTCCAAGATAGAGTTTGAAAATAAATACAAATCTTTGAGGCATCATTATATAAAGCTGATGAACTAAACTACTTTTACTGAGGCTGATCAGGAGAACAAAGCTGCAACTTATTTGTTTCAATAATTTAGAAATTGGCTGTTTGGCTTTCTTGATGTAAATAGGTAGGAATGGTGGGGGAGGTGGGAGGGCCTTTTTCCTTCTGGGTTGAATCTGGCCTTGTGCACAAGGCTTGTCCCCAGTTTTAGGTGGGGCTCTCCCTAAGTTCTCTAAGTTCTGATACCTTCCTGGTAGGGATGGAGAGGCACTGGTCTGTCGTTAGGCTGGTCTGTGAAAGAAGCCTGTGGTGTATGTGCCCCAGGGGTGGCAGTCAATCTCACAGGTGGGAACACTCATCTTGAGTTTTTCAGGCACTTAGGTCACTGCACAATATACACGCTTTTTCACACCTGCCTCTAGGGTCAGGCCTTTCAACTAGGATTTTTTTTTTTTATTCCTGACCGAAGAGACTGCCATGGTAGTGCACTAATGGACTGCCATGGCACTAAGCACTTCTCCACTTCCCTTTCCCACTTTTTTATGTGTTTTGTCACTTGCACTGTGCATGTTCTCACATTAGTAGGGTGTAGGTCCTTGTGCATGCCCTGAAAGTCTTGGGAAGGGGGGTATGTGACCTTCTTGTCCCTCCTCTCATGGAGTCTCCTCTTGGGGGAGCCCCACCTAGTACATGGGGTTGGTCTGTTCCTCAAACCTCCCAGAGAACAGGGCCGTTCTGGTTTTGGTTTTTACCTCAGTACCTGTCAGGAGCCTTCGCCCCTGGGGATCAGGTCAAGGGTCCTTTCTCTTCAGAGGAGGACCATATGTGCACTCTTTTTGTGATCTCACTTTTGTGTGTGCACTTTTTTTTTGCACCGGGTGTTATGTTGGGACCATGGGACTTTAGGAGATATCGCCTCTTAGGTAAGTGTCACCAAAACGAGTTTCTTAATTGGATATTTTTCCATTCACCTCCTGTTGTTATGAAAACTGAAACACTTTGGATTCTCCATCACTTGTACTGAGGAGCCCATTCAAAGTGGAGGCACTTGTTTGTCCTCTCTGTAGCCAAGGGGCATTGTGGGGCTAACAGTCTAATCACATCTATATACTCCAGGGTCTAGAGGGAAATGTGGTTGTCCCTCTAGTCTGAGCCAGTTTAAATCCAAGAAAGAGTAAACTTTTTGTTCTAGCTGTGTCTTTCCAGTTCACCTTGCACCACTGCTTGGCTTTCATTAATTCAGGAGGTGCCCATAGCTTCTTGGATCTAGCCTTGTCTCAATATCTCAGGATCCCACTTCTCTCGATGGAGATTCCATTCTCCTTGGTTTCCATAGATAAGTCTACCTATGCCCCCCGCCCAACCTCACCCTGAAAAAGATTGATTTCTATGTAATCTGTTGTACATCCTACCAGTTGATCCCTGGTTCCCCAAGGCTCCAACATCATAATCCACAAATTGACTGGATCTTCTCATGGTTCATGTCTTGCTTTTAAACCTGCCTGCTTTTAAACCTGCCTGCAGCAGTACACAGTTTTCACTTTTGTGAGTACCACTACACTTTCTGACTGCTACTCTAATTTTCAGATGTCTTCGGGCACTGTTTTGCCTCCTTACATGGCCTTACAACTTTTCCATAGATCTTCTGTCAGGTACTACTCTGCCAAAAGGCCATGTACGCCATTGTTTTGAGACAGATGACCAAGACATGAGGAATTATATAGAGGACAATCTCAGAAATGACTTTATTCACCCATCAACTTCCCCTACAGACACAGAAATAAAAAATTTAAATTTGTTGCGGAACGCACTGTTAATGGGAGCAGCACCCTGGGTGCCTATAGATAAAGGCATCAAAGGGTTGGTCACTTACAATCGACTTCAGTAACACACCTCCATCCCTAGATAGTATGGAAAAAGTTGTGGACGTTAAATTCAATCCTTTTGTCTTTTAATATTCAACATCATGTACATACATGTTTCTGCTCTAATTCTTTCATACATTCTTGCTGTATCATTGCTGTAGAAATGGATTTTATGTAATGCTTCAATCATGTTTTAACATGGTCACAATTGTCGACAGACATTTTAATAAAGATTGTCTTTAAAGTGCATCTACCTTTGTTTTATGGGTCAATGTATTCATACATAGGTTATGTTCGCTGCATGAGGAATTATATAGAGGACAATCTCAGAAATGACTTTATTCACCCATCAACTTCCCCTACAGACACAGAAATAAAAAAATTAACATTTGTTGCGGAACGCACTGTTAATGGGAGCAGCACTCTGGGTGCCTATAGATAAAGGCATCAAAGGGTTGGTCACTTACAATCGACTTCAGTAACACACCTCCATCCCTAGTGCTACCTATCAATGCCCACAAGTGCCACCTATCAATGCCCACCAGTGGTGCCAATCAGTGCCACCTAGCAGTGCTGCCTATCAGTGTAACCGATCAGTGCCCATTATTGCCACCATCAGTGCCCATCACTGCCACCCATCAGTGCCCATCACTGCCACCTATCGGTGCCCATCAGTGCCGCCTCATCAGCGTACATCAATGAAGGAGAAAAATTACCTTTTTATTATTTTTTTAATATTTTGTTATAAAATTTTGCAATAAACCACAGAGGTGATCAAATACCACCAAAAGAAAGCTTTATTTTTGGGAAAAAAATTATAAAAATTGAATTTGAGTACAGTGTAGCATGACCACGCAATTGTCATTCAAAGTGCATCAGCGCTGAAAGCTGAAAATTGGTCTGGACAGGAGGTGGGTTTAAGTGCCCAGTAAGCAAGTGGTTAAATATCGTGCCTGGGGTGTCCTTAGTATACCTGTAAAGTAGCACATTTTTCCTGTGTTTAGAACAATGACACAACAAAATGACATTTCTAAAGGAAAACATGTCGGGTCCCGGCAATAGAGATGAAAATCATTCAAAAAAACGTCATGGTTCCCCCCCAGTCCATTACCAGGCCCTTTGGGTCTGGTATGGATAGTGAGGGGAACCACGCACCCAAATAAAAATTGCGTGGGGGTCCCCCCAAAAATCCATACCAGGTCTGGTATTGATATTAAGGGGAACCCTGCACCAAAATGTAAAAAAAATGGCGTAGCCCCCCCCCCCAAAACCATACCAGGCCCTTAAGGTCTGGTGGGGCTTTTAAGGGGAACCCTAAGCCAATTTTTTTTTAAATGGCGCAGGGGTCCCCCCAAAATCCATACCAGACCCTTATCCGAGCATGCAACCTGGAAGGCCGCAGGAAAAGGGGGTGGACTAGGGGGGTGCCCTCAACATGAGGAGGATGCTTTGAGGTCCCCCCAAAAACACCTTGTCCCCATATTGATGGTGACAAGTGCCTCATCCCCACAACCCTTGCCCGGTGGTTGTGGGGGTCTGCGGGCGGGGGGGCTTATCAGAATCTGGAAGCCCCCTTTAACAAGGGGACCCCCAGATCACGCCCCCCAATGTGAATGGGTATCGGGTACATTGTACCCCTACCCATTCACCAAAAAAAAGTGTCAAAATGCGTCACATAACGTCAGAGGGGGTCACCCGTCATCGCAAAGAGGCTTCAGTCAGCGGGAGCCTCCCATGGAGGCAGAGTTTTTTCAGGTTTTTTTTTTATCGGGTCGTCGGACGCTGTGATGGAAGATGAATGGGCATCGTGGGACAGTTTTTAAAAATAAATAAAGTACTTGTCCCAAATTGTCTACTGTCATTTTTAACATTAACATTTTTTTGGTGAATAGGTAGGGGTACAATATACCCGATACCCATTCACATAGGGGGGCCAGGATCTGGGGGTCCCCTTGTTAAAGGGGGCTTCCAGATTCAGATAAGCCCCCCGCCCACAGACCCCCACAACCACCAGGCAAGGGTTGTGGGGATGAGGCCCTTCTCCCCATCAAAATGGGGACAAGGTGCTTTGGGGGGACCCCAAAGCATCCCCCCCATGTTGCGAGCATGTGGCCTGGTATGGTTCAGGAGGTGGGGCACTCTCTCCCCCCCCTTTTCCTGTGGACCTCTATGCCATTTTTTTAAAAAGATTTTAGCTTGGGGTTCCCCTTAATATCCATACCAGACCTTAAGGGCCTGGTATGGATTTTGGGGGAACCTCCACGCAATTTTTTTTTATTTGGGTGTGGGTTTTTTCAATGATTTTCATCTATATTGCCGGGACCCAACAATACATTACCACCGCGAGTAGTTGTAAGTGACATTTTTTCCTTTAGAAATGCAATTTTGCCGTGGTATTGTTCTAAACATGGGAAAAATGCGCTACTTTACAGGCATACTAAGGACACCCCCCAGGCACGATATTTAAAGGAATACTACATGTTTATTGTTTCACTTTAAGCATTAATAAAATCACTGCTCCCGAAAAAAATTACGTTTTTAAAACGTATTTTTGCATTGATACATGTCCCCTGGGGCAGGACCTGGGTCCCAAAACACTTTTTATGCCAATAACTTGCATATAAGCCTTTAAAACTAGCACTTTTGGTTTTTCATGTTAGTGTTCCATAGACTTTAATGGTGTTCCGTGGCTTTCAAATTGTCTGCGAACGCCGCATATTGTTTGCTGTTCAGCGAACGGGCGAACACCCGATGTTCGAGTTGAACTTACGTTCGACTCGAACATTGGGCTCATCCCTTTTGACTAAGCACTGATGGGAAAGGATACTCATCCCATCTGAATTTCAAAAATCATTATCCATGAATTGATCTATTACTTCCATTAAGGGAGTTATAAAGGCAGAAGGTTTTTTATCTTAATGCATTCTATGCATTAAAATAAAAAGCCTTCTGTGTGTAGCTGCCCCCCCCCAGCACCTCCTAATACTTACCTGAGCCCCATCTCTGTTCAGGGATGTCCATGAGTCCCTCGGCCGTCCAAGACTCTTTTCCTGATTGGCTGAGACACAGCAGCGGCACCATTGGCTCCCGCTGCTGTCAATCAAACTCAGTTAGCCAATCAGGCTAGAGAGAGGCAGGGACAAATGGCAGCTCCGTGTCTGAGTGGATGCACGGAGCTGATGAAGATGCAAATTAAGGACTCTGAATGGCCGCACTCCAAGAAAAATTCAAAAGCCTTTATTGGTAAAATATGGAATCACACAAAAATAGGTCACAGCAAAGCAAGAAAATAGCTAATGCATTTCACGCTACCAAGAGTGCTTACTCATAGCTGACGCACGGAGCTGCAGCTCAGCTCAGCTCAGATGCCCCTAAAGCAAGCAGCTTGCTGTGGGGGCACTCGACAGGAGGGAGGGGCCAGGGGCAGCAAAGAAGGACCCGAGAAGAGCAGGATCTGGGCTGTTCTGTGCAAATCCACTGCACAGGGCAGGCAGGAAAGAATAACATGTTTGTTATTTAATTCAATTTTTTAAACAAAACTTTATAATCACTTTAGCATATGACCTCGAAACAAGGATGTCATTACAATTGCACGCCAAGGTGTAATTTACCCAAATATTTTGTTATAGTCAGGATTTCAAAACACCCTTGGATTTGTGCCCTATGGGGAAAACATTACAGCACACCATCACATTTTGGTCCAGTAAGTCCATCTCCTTCAGTATTAATAGGTCCCACTCTACTACCTCTTGACTCTAAACACCACACACACTCCTCCACACCCAACCTCTCCCACACCTCATCATATACCCTTTTTAGCAAGGACAATGGACAAAAAGAGTGCCCTGGCAAACCCATAGATGGGAATACTCTATAAAAGGGACCTATACTTCATTACATGCTGGCCACACACAGTCAGTCCCTATAAACTTCTATGGGACCACGTCCCAAGAACTTCCTGCATTTACATTTATCTATGTTTTCTTAATAAATGTTGATGTTGCTATTGCTTTGCACAGTGCTGTTTATAACTGGCAACATGCTTACAAGAGTGAAATGAATACAGTTGAACATCATTTCAGCTGTTTATTTAGCTGCTGCATGCTTCTGGACTTTAACCACTTGATGCCCGTGCTATATCACGTGTCAGCCAATAACAGCTGATCACATGATGTAAACAGAAGCTGGTAATTGGATTTTTTTCCCTCGCACTGATAGCGTGAGGAGAAAAAAATAAAGTCGATATTTGGCTTCTGTAAAAGGGACATCAATTCCACACACTCATCAGCAGTGCTCATCGGTACTGCTAATCAGTGCCCACCAGTGCCACATATTAATGTCCATCAGTGCTGCCAATCAGTGTCCATCAGTACCTCATCATCAGTGTCACCAATCAGTGCTGCCTATTAGTGCCTTTCAGTGCCACCTATCAGTACCCATCAGTACCGCCTAACAGTGCCACCTATCAGTGCATCCTGATCAGTGCCCACCAGTGCCATCTTATCAGTGCCTATCAGTGCAGCCTATCAGTGCCCATTAGTACAGCCTATCAGTGCCCATAATTGCAGCCTATGAAAACTGTTTTTTTTTTTTTTGGCATTTTTTGTTTGTTTAACAAAAAAAAAACACAGTGGTGATTAAATTCCACCAAAAGAAAGCTCTATTTGTGTGAAAAAAATGATAAAAATGTCATATAGGTACAGTGTAGCATGACTGTGCAATTTCCATTCAAAGAATGACATCGCTGAAAGCTGAAAATTGGCCTGGGCAGGAAGGGGGTATATGTGCCCAGTAAGCAAGTCGTTAAATTCTCCAGCATCTCCAGCATCTGTTCAAGATAGAGTTTGAAAAGAAATACAAATCTTTGAGGCATTATTATATAAAGCTGACGAACTAAACCCTGTTCACCACTTTTACTGAGGCTGATGAGGAGAACAAAGCTGCAACTTATTTGTTTCAATAATTTAGAAATAGTCTGTTTGGCTTTCTTGATGTAAATAGGTGGGAATGGTGGGGGCGGTGGGAGGGCCTTTTTCCTTCTGGGTTGAATCTGGCCTTGTGCACAAGGCTTGTCCCCAGTTTTAGGTGGGGCTCTCCCTAAGTTCCCTAAGTTCTGATACCTTCCTGGTAGGGATGGAGAGGCACTGGTCTGTCGTTAGGCTGGTCTGTGAAAGAAGCCTGTGGTGTATGTGCCCCAGGGGTGGCAGTCAATCTCACAGGTGGGAACACTCATCTTGAGTTTTTCAGGCACTTAGGTCACTGCACCATATACACACTTTTTCACACCTGCCTCTAGGGTCAGGCCTTTCAACTAGGATTTTTTTTTTATTCCTGACCGAAGGGACTGCCACGGTATTGCACTAATGGACTGCCATGGCACTAAGCACTTCTCCACTTCCCTTTCCCACTTTTTTATGTGTTTTGTCACTTGCACTGTGCACATTCTCACATTAGTAGGGTGTAGGTCCTTGGGCCTGCCCTGAAAGTCTTGGGAAGGGGGATATGTGACCTTCTGGTCTGGTCCCTCCTCTCATGGAGTCTCCTCTTGGGGGAGCCCCACCTAGTACATGGGGTTGGTCTGTTCCTCAAAACTCCCAGAGAACAGGACCTGTCTGGTTTTGTTTTTTACCTCAGTACCTGTCAGGAGCCTTCGCCCCGGGGGATCAGGTCAAGGGTCCCTTCTCTCCAGAGGAGGACCATATGTGCACTTTGTGCACTTTTTTTGTGATCTCACTTTTGTGTGTGCACTTTTTTTTTGCACCGGGTGTTATGTTGGGACCATGGGACTTTAGGAGATATCGCCTCTTAGGTAAGTGTCACCAAAACGAGTTTCTTAATTGGATATTTGTCCATTCACCTCCTGTTGTTATGAAAACTGAAACATTTTGGATTCTCCATCACTTGTACTGAGGAGCCCATTCAAAGTGGAGGCACTTGTTTGTCCTCTCTGTAGCCAAGGGGCATTGTGGGGCTAACAGTCTAATCACATCTATATACTCCAGGGTCTAGAGGGAAATGTGGTTGTCCCTCTAGTCTGAGCCAGTTTAAATCCAAGAAAGAGTAAACTTTTTGTTCTAGCTGTGTCTTTCCAGTTCACCTTGCACCACTGCTTGGCTTTCATTAATTCAGGAGGTGCCCATAGCTTCTTGGATCTAGCCTTGTCTCAATATCTCAGGATCCCACTTCTCTCGATGGAGATTCCATTCTCCTTGGTTTCCATAGATAAGTCTACCTATGCCCCCCGCCCAACCTCACCCTGAAAAAGATTGATTTCTATGTAATCTGTTGTCCATCCTACCACTTGATCCCTGGTTCCCCAAGGCTCCAACATCATAATCCACAAATTGGCTGGATCTTCTCATGGTTCATGTCTTGCTTTTAAACCTGCCTGCTTTTAAACCTGCCTGCAGCAGTACACAGTTTTCACTTTTGTGAGTACCACTACACTTTCTGACTGCTACTCTAATTTCCAGATGTCTTCGGGCACTGTTTTTCCTCCTTACATGGCCTTACAACTTTCCCATAGATCTTCTGTCAGGGACTACTCTGCCAAAAGGCCATGTACGACATTTTTTTGAGACAGATGACCAAGACATGAGGAATTATATGGAGGACAATCTCAGAAATGACTTTATTCACCCATCAACTTCCCCTACAGACACAGAAATAAAAAATGAACATTTGTTGCGGAATGCACTGTTAATGGGAGCAGCACCCTGGGTGCCTATAGATAAAGGCATCAAATGGTTGGTCACTTACAATCAACTTCAGTAACACACCTCCATCCCTAGTTATATAGTATGGAAAAAGTTGTGGACGTTAAATTCAATCCTTTTGGCTTTCAATATTCAACGTCATGTACATAAATGTTTCTGCTCTAATTCTTTCATACATTCTTGCTGTATCATTGCTGTAGAAATGGATTTAATGTAATGCTTCAATCATGTTTTAACATGGTCACAATTGTTGACAGACATTTTAATAAAGATTGTCTTTAAAGTGCATCTACCTTTGTTTTATGGGTCAATGTATTCATACATAGGTTATGTTCGCTGCATCAATCTTTGGGCACACACATCATTCAAAGAGCCAACTCCTTTCATTTTTGCAATTCCACAGGGATGGAGGCACATGTTTATGTGGGCCTCATTTAAAGTCCCAAACTTTTTCCATACTATATAACTAGGGATGGAGGTGTGTTACCGAAGTCGATTGTAAGTGACCAACCCTTTGATGCCTTTAACTATAGACACTCAGGGTGCTGTTCCCATTAACAGTGGGTTCCACAACAAATGGTCATTTTTTATTTCCTCATGTTTCAGCTACAGTCTTTATGTTACAGTTTCACAGCTGACTCCTTGTTGTGCATGGCATTGATTGTCCAGTTACCTATGCCTGTGGGATTATTCCCACATGCTTTCCCCATTTATCACATCACATAATTTTCCTTTATCGTTCATCATGCCAGCATACAGTGGTTTAGGTTTGCATGGTGTCATGCAACCAGGGCTACTTCAACACCTTGTACTTTGGCACTTTATTTCATTTTAATTAATATGGTCACCCTAACACCTAGGACATTGGTACTTTATTATATTTACCAGGGTCACCTTAACACCCTGTATATTGGCACTTTATTTCATTATATACACTCATATAGGTTTAATTATTTATTGATATAATACATTGAAAAATGTATAATTTTGTGATATAATTATATACATTGCCTACATATAAATTATATCTTTCCTACAGAATTTTCCCCGGATGGTCAATTGACCACTGGTGATCTCCATATGGACATTTTCCCTATTTTTTGCGGTCCTTACATTGCATCGCGCATCGGTATGGCCCCCTCAGTTCCCGTAGTGGACATTTATGGGGTGATCTTTGGCTGTCGGTGCCTGGTACTGACGATGGTAGCCGTTTTTGTGAGTAACTCAAATGAATCCTTGACCCTTGCCCTCATTTGGGTAAAATTTTCTATTTCATTACTATTTAGATATAGTGTTTTTATGCATACCTATATGTTCTTTATAGATAGATAGATTGCATCTGCTCCTGAGGAAGTGATGGTTCCCGAAACGCGTAGAGCATACTGTGCTGCAATCCTTTTGGCTTTTAATATTCAACATCATGTACATAAATGTTTCTGCTCTAATTCTTTCATGCATTCTTGCTGTATCATTGCTGTAGAAACTGATTCAATGTAATGCTTCAATCATGTTTTAACATGGTCACAATTGTTGACAGACATTTTAATAAAGATTGTCTTTAACCACTTGCTTACTGGGCACTAAAACACCCTTCTTGCCCAGACCAATTTTCAGCTTTCGGTGCTCTCACACTTTGAATGACAATTACTCCGACATGCAACACTGTACCCAAATAAATTTTTTGTCCTTATTTTACCACAAATAGAGCTTTATTTTGGTGGTATTTGATCACCTCTGTTTTTTTTTTTGCGCTATAAATGAAAAAAGACCGAAAATTTTGAAAAAAAAAACACATTTTCTTTGTTTCTGTGATAAAATTTAGCAAATTATACATTTTTCTTCATAAATGTTGGCCGCAATTTATACTGCTACATATCTTTGGTAAAAAAAAAAACTAATTTAGTGGATATTATTTGGTCTTTGTGAAAGTTAGAGAGTCTATAAACTGTGGTGCAAATCATACAAAATTGATCACATCTGATGTACTGGTGGCCTATCTCCTTTCTTGCGACCCTAACAAGCCAGGAAAGTACAAATTCCCCCCAAATGACCCCTTTTTTGAAAGTAGACATTCCAAGGTATTTAGTAAGAGGCATCGTGAGGTTTTTGATGTTGTCATTTTTTCCCACAATTCTTTGCAAAATGAATTTTTTTGTATTTTTTATTTTTTTCCCACAAAATTGTCATTGTAATAGGTTATTTCTCTCACATGGCATGTGTATAACACAAATGACACCCCAAAATAAATTCTGCTACTCCTACTGAGTATTACGATACCCTATGTGTGGGACTTTTCACAGCCTGGACACTTAGAGAGACCCAACATGCAGGGAGCGCCATCACGTGTTCTAGGAGCATAACTTACACATCTAACTTGTTGACTACCTATTACACTTTTGAAGGCCCTGGAGCACCAGGACAATGACATGTGACACTGACGTGGCACTGATGACAGATGGCACTGATACGTGGCACTGATGACACATCACACTGGTGTGGCATGATGACAGATGCCACTAATACGGGGCACTGATGACACGTGACACTGATGACAGATGGCACTAATATGTGGCACTGATGACAGATGGAACTTATACGTGGCACTGATATCATGTGGCACTAATACGTGGCACTGATGAGAGATGGCACTAATATGTGGCACTGATGACAGATGGCACTAATACGTGGCACTGATGACACGTGACACTGATGACAGATGGCACTGATACGTGGCATTGATGACATGTGACACTGATAAAAGATGGCACGTGACACTGACAGGTGGCACTGATGACAGGTGGCACTATGTGGCACTGATGACACGTGACACTGATATGGCACTGATGACACGTGGCACTGACGTGGCACTGATGACAGATGGCACTTATACATGGCACTAGGAACAGGTGGCATGGGACAGGTGGCACTAGGGACAGGTGGCACTGGGGACAGGTGGCGCTGGGGACAGGTGGCACTGGGGACAGATGGCACTCGGGACAGATGGCACTGGGGACAGGTGGCACTGACAGATGGCACTGGGGACAGAAGGCACTGACAGATGGCACTGGGGACAGGTGGCACTGACAGATGGCAGTGGGGACAGGTGGCAGTGGGAACAGATGGCAGCGGGGACAGATCGCACATTTAGTTTCGTTTTTTTTTTTAACTTATGGCCGCTGCAGCCGCTCATCTCTCCCTCCTCACACGCTGTCTGTGTGAGGAGGGAGAGCGGCGCTGAGAGATGATCTCATATGTCTCATATTACGCTGTGATTGGCCGTTTACAGCGATCTGTGACTGGCCGTGTCCCTCGGACACGGCCAGCACAGAACTTCCCCGATGCGCGCTCTCAGGAGCGCACATTGCGGAAGTAAACAGTAGGATGCCCAGGGACGTCCTCCCGGCAGGGAGCGTCCGCACTGAACCCGTCTTTCGGCTATAGCGCGGGGCGTGAAGAGGTTAATGTGCATCTACCTTTGTTTTATGGGTCAATGTATTCATACATAGATTATGTTCGCTGCATCAATCTTTGGGCACACACCTCATTCAAAGTCCCAACGCCTTTATTTTTTGCAACAGCATTTAATATTTGGGAGGAGCATTTTGAGCATTTAGCAATGCCTTTTGGGCTCAGAAATACTCCTGTTGTTTTTAAAGAGTTTGTCAACTATATTTTACAGCAATACTAAGACAGATACCTAGTTCTTTATTTGCATGAAATTTTCATATTCTCTTGCTCTTCACTGAGCATGCCAGACACATTTGCATTGTCCTCTTCAGGCTAAAGGACCACTCTCTCTATGCCAAGCTCTCTAAATGCATTTTTTCACCACGCTCAAGTCTCTTTTCCCAGTTACATCATTTCTGACACTGTTATTTCCATGCATTTTGACAACGTTAAAGCAGTTCTTCTTTGGTCATATGCTCTTTATTTGCTTTACTAAATTCTACAAGAGGTTCACTAAGAATGTCTCCATAAAAATTGCTCCCATTATGGCCTGAGCAAAAAGGGGTTCCTGTGCTTCTAATTAGCCCCTAGAAGTTCTGTCTACCTTTGAGCTCCAGCACCAGTACTCACTCATTCAGGTCCTTCCCTATATTTTTGCTTGGCAGTGGATGCCTCCAAAGTTTGAGCTGGAGTCATACTTTCTCAACATTCATCATCAGTCTATTACAAGGAATTAAGACACTGGTAACAGCAATGCTGTATCCTGGCCTAGGCTGACAAGGCCCAGGCCAAGGGCAGCACTTTGCAGGGGGGGCAGCAAGGAAAGAGTCCCCGCCGGCTTGCACTAAATTAGTATAGCTAACTAAATATGTGGGCGTCCAGCATTCCGCAACTATGGGGGGGCGGGCGCTTCTTCTAATTTTGACTATCATTCTGTACCACAAACCTTCCTTGCTGTGCTTTCATTTTCGGTAAAATAAGTGAGGGTTATAGCCCCTGTCAGTTTATATCAATTTTGACTATCATTCTGTACCACAAACCTTCCTTGCTGTGCTTTCATTTTTGGTAGAATAAGTGAGGGTTATAGCCCCTGTCAGTTTATTTTTTACCATCCCGGTCCCATTGCAGAGATTTCCCTTCTCTTCCTGCCCCATAGCCAAACAGGGAGTGAGAGGAAATCTATGCAAATTAAGGGAATCCCTTGCCCCCCAGGCCCTCAGAACTAGTGTCCCGCTCAAAAAAATTCAAACAGTGCGGGTCTTAAACAGCAAGGGGTGTGGCCTTGACAGAAAGGGGTGGGTCATATTAGAATTAGGCGGTGCACGAGTTTAGTCAGGCCTAGGGCATCACAAAACCTAAATACACTTCTGGGTAACAGAGAGCTTCTGGCTTTTAAATGGGTTCTAGAGTAGTGGCTGAATGGTATGTAGCCCCTCACATCTTTCTTTACTTGTCAGCTGTGGAGTAATGAGCCTGGCCCCATACCTTTCTCCCCACCAGCTCTGGGATTGTTGGGCATCTTCCTACTCCTCTCAGTGCAAACCCATTGCCATTGTGTATTTTCCCCACCTTTCTCATCAGTTGCAGAGTAATGAGTCTAGCCACACTCCTAGCTCCTGGATTGGTCCCTGGCACAGGTGATAACATATTTAAACATCATCAGCGTCAGTGCTTTTTATTGCATTTTTCTGCTGACCAAGTGAGCCTGTATCTTGGATACTTCTATTGTCTGTTCCCTGTCCTGATCTTTCCTACAGCTATGGATTTTGCCCCCTGTCAACCACCAGTCTTGACTTGCCCAGAGTGGCTGCCCTCATGCATCTCCCTTTGCTATATAGTATGTTTACCCTCTTCTTCCTTTGGTCATATTGCAACATTCTACAGTTAGAGAATATAGTTTTGTGTATTAAGTCTTGGAACAATGTAGCACTGGAGGGCCTGGTTATCTTAAGGGAAAGTGACTGTTAAAGGAAAATTTACACTAACCTGCTTTTCATTCTGCCTAAAGTGTGTGCACCTAGACCTTACAGGTACTTTACCTTGTCTTATATTAAATCAATTCACTATTTTATAACTGCTTGTGAGGAGGTGCAGAATTGTGCGGCGGCAGTGAAAAGTCAGAGTCCAGTTACAGAGAGCAGAATTTGTATTAATGTTGAATACAATAATTCACAACAAACCCAGCGGAAAGGCACCCGACCAGGAACACGCACAGCAGTGTGTAGGGGAGCAGGTCTCAGTTGTGCCAACAGCATCTGTCATGAGGGGCAGGATGTGGCCTGGCCAGTCCATACACAAATAGGGAGGTTTCCAGGAAGGATGGCGTGTCCCTATCCTTTCCCTACTCATCTGGAACCTATCCCTGCCACTAATCACTGTTCCTGTCAGATGGGTGACCTGTCCTTACACTACCAACACGTGAAATGTACACCAAGCCTGGGAGCCAGGGCCTTAAATAGGTACTGACGGTCACAAGATGGCTGCCAGAGTCACATGGGGTGATAACATCCAATCAGATAGCTTCCCCTGTGACCCAGGAAACCATAGATAAACTAAGTTCCTCTGGACTTCCCCAACAACTACAATGCCGCTGTGATTGAGCGCTGCCTTCATGCTCATTGCACAAATGTATTATGATTAAGGGCCACATGTTGTTCATACCTTCAGACTACATATTGCAAGTACTTTCTTTTCATCAATAGAAAAGCAACAAAAATGTAATGGGCTTTACTAGCAATGAAAGGGGACAAAAAAAAGATATTGTTTATTTACAACCATGTTAAAACAGCTTAATCTCAAGCTGAAATTACAGTTAAAAAACAATATACACATGTATAGTGAATATGCATGCTAACTCACTAAGACCACTAATATATTCATATTAGTCAATTAAAGTGATTGTAAAGTCTCCTTTTTTTTTCAATAAAAATAACAAACATGTTATACTTACCTGCTCTATGCAGTGGATTTGCACAGAGCAGCCCAGTGAGTGAGTGCCTCCACTGAAAGCAGCTTGCTATGGGGGCACCTGAGCCGAGTCACAGCTCTGTGTGTCCATTCAGACATGGCGATGCGGTCCCGCCCCCTCTCTCTCTCCTGATTGGCTTACTGACTTGCCAATGGCGCCTCTACTGTGTCTCAGCCAATCAGGACTGCCAAGACACTCGTGGACAGAGATGAGGATCAGGTAAGTATTAGGGGGTGCTGGGGCGGCTGCTGCACACAGAAGGATTTTTATCTTAATGCATAGATTGCACTAAGATAAAAAACCTTCTGACTTTACAAGTCCTTTAACACTGAAGTTGATTCATCAAATGTATGACTGTATGGTGGAACCGCGAGTCCTCATGAGTAAACACATTTCTCTCATGTAGCTTCCTCGGGACACATGAGAATCTAGCAGCAATCACTTTTTCTTGTGTGTCTGGATAGCATAAAAGCTCCCCTGGGGCGGGCACTGGAACAAAAAAGGGGACAGATGGACAACAGACAGTGGAGAATCTTGTCCAAGATCATAGGGTAACTTTCAACATCAAACCATAATCAATATTAGGCAGTTTCATTGCCATAATAAGTTGATATATTGTCCATCTTAGACAGAAAGATCCTAGCCCAATAGGTATGAATAGTCTGATACAATCCAATTTCAAAGACAGTTATGAGATATACACTATATTGTAAAAATCATTTGGTGGAGGGGGGATTATGGCGTGGGGTTGTTTTTCAGCTGTTGGGGTTGGCCCCTTAGTTACAGTGAAGGTAACTCTTAAGGCATCAGCATACCAAGACATTTTTGACAATTTCATGCTTCTCATCCAACACCAGTGCCTGACCTCACAAATGCGCTTCTGGAAGAATGGTCAAACAGTCCCATAGACACATTCCTAAACCTTGTGGACAGACTTCCCAGAAGAGTTGAAACTGTTATAGCTGCAAAGGGTTGGCCAACTCAGTATTGAACCCAATGGACTAAGACTGGGTTGCCAATATGCGTGTAAAGGCAGGAATCCCAATACTTTGGACAATATAGTGTATATTAAGTGCAATCTAAGGAAAATATTGCAAATGGAGCGTATTTTTCTTAAAAATTGCAGCAGCGCTTTTTTGTTGTTTGAATCGATATCAAATGTGAATTAAATAAATAATCCCTCCTAAATAGTGAATAAATATGGATAAAAAGTGCAAGAAATAGCATATAAAATAAATAAATAAATATATATGCATAAAAGTATGAATTTTATCCGTAAAATATTATATACCATTTTATATGTCTGTAGTCATCATCCTCCACAACGCCAACTTCTCCAAATTTACCATAACCATTCTCCTCCAATATCAATCCTCCAATATATGCAAGTATGGTTTCATGTCATGAGAAAAAAGAGTGGCCACATAGCGTAATACTGTATGCAAAAATCTATTTATTCAAAACATTTTTCCCAAACACAACCCCTCTGTTAATTCAGCGTACCATAGAAAAAATCATTTGGGCATATGTTACCCTCGAGACGAAGTCGGAAGTGACGAAACGCGTCAGGTCGTAGGCTAACCGGAAGTGACGACAGACGTGTGCGGTCCACGGTGCGCTCCACCAGCCAAACCAGGAAGAACGCCGCTGTGTTTCACAGCGGAACTGCTTCTATACGAACAGCTGGCAGGGAAGACAGCACCAGGCAAAGTACACGATTTTACATATGCCCAAATGATTTTTTCTATGGTACGCTGAATTAACAGAGGGGTTGTGTTTGGGAAAATGTTTTGAATAAATAGATTTTTGCATACAGTATTACGCTATGTGGCCACTCTTTTTTCTCATGACATGAAACCATACTTGCATATATTGGAGGATTGATATTGGAGGAGAATGGTTATGGTAAATTTGGAGAAGTTGGCGTTGTGGAGGATGACTACAGACATATAAAATGGTGGATATTACAGGCTTGTAATATTGTACTTCTGGTGAGTGCAACCCCAAAAGGGGACAAACTACACTATTTGGTGAAATCTCTGGTGGATGGCTCAGAAGTGTCAACAGCTGCACAGAATTATATGCTGCATTTCTCACACTCGCACTGCTGAAAAATCTATTTTAATCACCGTTTATTTATTTATTTATTCATCAAGTCACATATCTATGGACACTAATTGATTTATTTTACAAATTATGGACATTCATTGATTTGTATATTTACCAGGTCACATATTTATGGACACTAATAGATTTATTTTATAAATTATGGACGTGGACTATTAATATTTTACGGATAAAATTCATACTTTTATGCATATATATTTATTTATTTATTTTATATGCTATTTCTTGCACTTTTTATCCATATTTATTCACTATTTAGGAGGGATTATTTATTTATTTATTTAATTCACATTTGATATCGATTCAAACAACAAAAAAGCGCTGCTGCAATTTTTAAGAAAAATACGCTCCATTTGCAATATTTTCCTTAGATTGCACTTAAAATACGTTTATCTCATTTAAGCAGCTGCTACAATGTATGTATAATATCATATACATCCACTTTTTTGGGTTTTTCTATTTTTATTATATACAAAAACTAGGACACACATATAATTTCACATTGTGACTGATAGTCACTACACATACTCTTAAACGTATAGATCACCATCCTACAGCGCAGAGCAGGTGTTTATATAGGAGGGCGGCATTATTAAAACATCTATCTTTTATAATATAGTGTATATGCTGATCCTCCAAGCATCACAAGTGAAAGAATATGAGGGGTAGAGAAGGGAACCCAACCACCCTCAACCTCTTCTATCAATCTTCTATAAGGCCCTCAGCCTCACATGCCATGTCATCCAATGAGGACGATCCCTAATAATAACTCCCTAGATTTAGCCGGGGCCCTTCCATGTTCCATTTTCAAAACATTCTTACTATAGCCTCTTATTGGAGGCAGCTTGGAAAATACCCATGCTTGGATGACAAAATCTATATTATTGTGCATGCAATTTCATTTCAAGCATAAATATTTTCAGTATGGTATACTACTAATGAGTGATTGCAAGTTGGCACTACTGGCATGCTGGGTATTGGCTGTTGTTGGTTTTTAGACATGAGAACTGGCCGTTTGGATTTGAACGCATATATCACAAAATGCGTTCTATTACAGTCCATAGTAAACTTCAGATTGTATTCCTTTTGTTGCAGCTCAACCATAAACCCATCAAGCTCAGTCTGCTTTCCTTTCCAGACAAGAAAAAAGTCATCGATATACCTTCACCATATTAAAATGTGGTACAGGTACTGTATAGCGAGAAGGCCAACTCACTCAAAAACAGTTCTCTCTCCCACCCCCTTGGTACAGGTTGGTGTACGATGGGGCATATTGTGCCCCTATCGCCACTCCCTGCACCCAGAGGAAATGGGAATCATCAAAGACAAAAACATTCCTATTAATAATGCAGGTAAGCAACTCCAAAATGAAATCATTATACAGGAAAATGGTACTATCTCTTTCCTGTAAAAAAATAACAATCATGCCAACTTCTTCAGCATGCATAATGGATCTATATAGTGCCTCCAAGTCTATTGTGACTAAATAGGCTCCCCCTGGTATCGATATGCCTTCAATTTTCTTCAACACATCCTGAGTAGGGATGGACGAGCGGTTTGGGCCAAGCATAAGTTTGATATGAAAATCGCCCATATGGGTGTTTGCCAAACACCCAAATTTTCTGTGCGCTTGGTGCGCGCACAGTCGATGGGTTGTTAAGAAGCGGGGCCGGGAAGCTTACCAACAGCTAAGTCATCAGCTGTCAGCGAGCTTCCCCACTGACAGCTGAATAAAGAAATAATTGCAGAATTTGCCGGAAATAGAAAATGTCATGGCACAGGGGTCCCCCCCAATCCATTTGGTCTGATATGGATTTTAAGGGGAACCCCATGCCAAAACTCATATTTATGAAAAAAAAATCCATTTAAATTGCTGCTGGCTGCCAGCCATTGCCAGCAATGCAAAAAAATGAAAAAAACTTTGTGTGTTCCCCCCAAAAACCATACCAGGAATTTATACGAGCAGGCAGCCTGGCAGGCCAGAAAAAGGGGGTAATGAGTGAGTTTACCCCACTGAACCATATCAGGGGCATCCCATAATTTCTATCCCCATACAAGTTATTACCCCTAATAAAATAACACCAAGCTTAAAGACTGTTCCTTGTGTCTGGAGAAAGTGTGGAAAAAATGTGTATTGCCTGTCTGTGCAGGAGTGGGGAATCCAGTCATCTGCAACCCCTAAAGGGGTGGTGCTACACACATTTTTAATGTAATATGGTATACCTACTTGAAATAAATTAGCTATAAACACTATGAAGCTTTTCCATATTTTATGAGCATTTATATCTGTGGATTATTCTGGTGCTTATACTGTATCTAAGATTGAAAAAGGATTTCTTGAGTTGGTTATAAAATCAGATGGGCTGAACAGTAGCCTTGAGGATATGTTTTTGACCTCATATCTATATTGGGGTTCACCTAAACAGGTGAGGATACAACTGAGTGGGGCACAGTGGTGTGTGAAGTGATACACTCTAGGAATGTGGATTCCTTGCACATATTGCATATTTGAGATATGAACAAAATTTCATGCACAGTTCTTTCACGGCAATTGTGTGGCGCAGTTTGAGTTTTGCACAGTGGACTTTATATGGACACTTTGTATACTATGCATTGTTCATTTATTTGGTAGATTTGATGTGAATTATTATTGATTTTCCTAAAGGAGCACTACACTAAATATTCTTTGGTTTTAAAGTATAAAACTTTATTAATAGATTAAAAACTCCTATTCATATTCCATATTCAAAAGATAAAAGCACTCTGTATAGGCAAATGATAAACCGAGTTCCAATCGGCAATCTCCATATGTGGTGATGGCAAGACAGTTTTGCATCAGCGGGATAGTTTTCTATCAGCAAGAACAGGGAAAGTCTTATGCCGTGTACACACTGCCAGACTTTTCGACAGCAAAGGTCCGACGGAACGAATCCGTCTGACAATTCGACCGTGTGTGGGCTTCATCGGACCTTTGCTGTCGAAAAATCAGATGGATTTTAGATTTAGAACATGTTTCAAATCCTTCCGACGGACTCGAGTCCGGTCGAAAAATCTGTTCGTCTGTATGCTAGTCCGACAGACGAAAACCGAGGCTAGGGCAGCTATTGGCTACTGGCTATGAACTTCCTTATTCTAATCCTGTTGTACGGCATCACGGTCAAATCCGTCGGACTTTGGTGTGATTGTGTGTAGACAAGTCCGATTTGACGGAAGTCAAGTCGAAAGTCCGTCAAAAAGTCAGACGGAATTCAGTCGGTCGAAACGTCTGGTCGTGTGTACACGGCATTAGTGAACTTCTAGCCAATTTCTGTCTGCCAGTCAAATAAGGCCTATTATTACTTGATGAAGACGCTGTCCTTACTAAAACTATTTTAAACGATAATAAATTAATCATATTGGGGCGCTCCTGCTGTAAGTAAGCCCAGCCAATTATAAAGGGAAAACAATCAATTACACATGCAAATATGCACTTCCAGTGTAAACTGTCACTGAGGCTGTCAGTGCAAATCGTACTGTTTTGTAACCCCATGTACAGTTTTAGGTCACCCCAAGCTACTTTACTGTATATAAAGGATTTGTGTATTTTTAATGTTGCCCTCAATGTCACAGGAAAAGTCGCCTTTGTACCTGCTGTATGCAAAGAAGGGGGGGGGAATGTATATCTCCATATACTGGGACTTTAAATGAAACGCACAAGGAAAGGGGGGTGGTGCGCTTCCATCCCTATAATAAATTCAAAGGACAAAACGAGTGTGGGACTTTAAATGAGGCAGTTCAAAAGCAATATAAAAGTAGAGATTTTATTAACAATTGTATAGAAAATGTCCATGATCGTCTGTATGTGACAGCTGAATATTCAAATGCATGTACAAACATGACATATTAGTAAACATAATATAGAACTTAATTGTCGTAGCAGGGAAAGAAAAATAAAATCCATACAAATTACATAGGAATAATACAGTACTGATATACAATAAAATTCATAGAAGTGTAGTAAAATTGATGGGAAATATGAGGGGTTGCATCCTCAATAGCTCGACGCGTTTCGTCGGTATGCCGACTCATCAGGAGCAAATATGTATTGTCTGTAGGTAATAGAAGATGTATTAAGTTAAGAAGCCCATGGTATGAAAGGTATTATGTATATAAAAAAATATATTTAAAAAAAATATATATATATACAAAAGTTGATCGAATCCGTAGAACTTACACCCCACGGGAATGCCGAGCACCAATTGTCCCGGTATGCACAGACCGCCACAACAAGCCTCCCCCGGGAGCTGAGGCGCAGAAGGTCCGCCCAGAACCCCGGATCCAAAGTGAGAAGCCCCCGGCCAGCAAACAATATGAGTAGTTTGAGTATTGTGCCAGTGATGGCAGTAAAATCTATAAATAGAATAGAAAGTATATTTTTGTAATGGACACGGTAACACTGCCGAACACCAAAGGGGTAGAATGCATAAAGAGAAGAAGAAGAGATAAAGTGAAAAGGTGATGTAAAAGTAGAATAAGGAGAAGAAGAAAACAAACAAAGTGTGCACAGAAAGTAACATAAAAATAAAACAGTGCACAGTGAAAGAAAAATGGTGAATCAGAGAAAGTGTGGAATAGACAAGTGACCATGTAGAGTCATATACAGTGATGATCATGATCGATCAGTATAGGTGTAAGTGAAAAAAGTGCTGGATAGAATAAATATGGAAAAGCCGTAAGAAAGTAACCTTGGGTAGTAGATATTACGTCTGGACGTGATCTAAGGTGGGCAGTGTAAACCGGTCATCTGGTCAGTTGTGAATGGGGGCCCCCAATCGGGCCGGTGGAAATAGGGCGGGCGTGCGCCTACGTCACGAGCGTGATGACGAGCGGGAGTCGTCCGGCCGACACTCGTTTTGTCCTTTGAATTTATTATAGGGATGGAAGCGCACCACCCCCCTTTCCTTGTGCGTTTCATTTAAAGTCCCAGTATATGGAGATATACATTCCCCCCCCTTCTTTGCATGTCATAATCGGGATGGAGGCAGAGCTCAAACGCAATGGGTAGTTATTATCTACCTTCATTACCTGTATATTTCCCTCAGGGATGGATGGGATCTTATTCCATGATTCCTACCCTCCGGGTGACATTTATTAACTATATATATTTGCTACAAGTATACATCTTTCCTATATGTGACCTATATTTTTTATACAATCATGGTCCGTAGCTTTTGTGCCCCCTGTGGATGCTGTCCGCCATGCCTGTTTTGCTTTGGCTGCCGTCTTTCCTCCCCGGGAGTTGCGATTCGCACCAGGCGCCGCCCCCCGTCACCCATTGGCTTGACCAGGTGATGTGGGGGTGGCTTGCCTCGTGCGTATCGACGCCACGCTTATGCCGTACCAGTGACGTTTCTTGTAAGCGCCACTGTTTGATTGCGGAGTGTTTCCATCCAGCTGTTGCATGGCGGGAGTTGTTTTTGGCGCCATCGGCGGCCGGACGACTCCTGCTCGTCATCACGCTCGTGACGTAGGCGCACGCCCGCCCTATTTCCACCGGCCCGATTGGGGGCCCCCATTCACAACTGACCAGATGACCGGTTTACACTGCCCACCTTAGATCACGTCCAGACGTAATATCTACTACCCAAGGTTACTTTCTTACGGCTTTTCCATATTTATTCTATCCAGCACTTTTTTCACTTACACCTATACTGATCGATCATGATCATCACTGTATATGACTCTACATGGTCACTTGTCTATTCCACACTTTCTCTGATTCACCATTTTTCTTTCACTGTGCACTGTTTTATTTTTATGTTACTTTCTGTGCACACTTTGTTTGTTTTCTTCTTCTCCTTATTCTACTTTTACATCACCTTTTCACTTTATCTCTTCTTCTTCTCTTTATGCATTCTACCCCTTTGGTGTTCGGCAGTGTTACCGTGTCCATTACAAAAATATACTTTCTATTCTATTTATAGATTTTACTGCCATCACTGGCACAATACTCAAACTACTCATATTGTTTGCTGGCCGGGGGCTTCTCACTTTGGATCCGGGGTTCTGGGCGGACCTTCTGCGCCTCAGCTCCCGGGGGAGGCTTGTTGTGGCGGTCTGTGCATACCGGGACAATTGGTGCTCGGCATTCCCGTGGGGTGTAAGTTCTACGGATTCGATCAACTTTTGTATATATATATATTTTTTTTAAATATATTTTTTTATATACATAATACCTTTCATACCATGGGCTTCTTAACTTAATACATCTTCTATTACCTACAGACAATACATATTTGCTCCTGATGAGTCGGCATACCGACGAAACGCGTCGAGCTATTGAGGATGCAACCCCTCATATTTCCCATCAATTTTACTACACTTCTATGAATTTTATTGTATATCAGTACTGTATTATTCCTATGTAATTTGTATGGATTTTATTTTTCTTTCCCTGCTACGACAATTAAGTTCTATATTATGTTTACTAATATGTCATGTTTGTACATGCATTTGAATATTCAGCTGTCACATACAGACGATCATGGACATTTTCTATACAATTGTTAATAAAATCTCTACTTTTATATTGCTTTTGAACTGCCTCATTTAAAGTCCCACACTCGTTTTGTCCTTTGAATTGTACCTGCTGTATGGTAGATTTTTTATTTTTTTTGCATTGGTGTCCTCCATGCCAGTGAATCATTTCTCATACCTTTATGTCCCATAACTTTATGCTGCCCTAATAATTGTGTAACAGGATTTGGCAGAAAAAAGTTCTCTTTTTTTCTCTATAGGATTTTACTTGGCAGGTGGTGTACAAAACAAAAAGTATTTGCCCCATTTTTTTTTAGTGCAGGAAATATATAATTTTATTCATTGGGCTTACTTCAGTAAATTATATGTAAAACACTGGAAAAAAGAAGAAAAAGGGTTTCAGCAAAGGCGGATTCTGAAAACTGTGGAACAACCAACATGTAAGAAATGCCCAATATGTATGGGAACTAGAAGACTATTGCATGCTTGTGTGCATGATGGGCATTAGCATGGATGCATAAAAGTATTAGCGTGCAAGCTAAGAGGTGCTTAAGCATGCACAGGTGCACACCCAGTACTAGCATTGGGGCTAAACTACCTGTTTAAGCTGGATTGTAACATGAACAGATTGTTGAGTGGTTTTAAGCTATTTCCTGCTTTAACTGTGCCCTGACTTTCTATATTTGCATTCCTGTGCCTGACCTGGGTTGCCTCTGGCCTGCCTGTCTTTGGATTCCTACCTACCTTTTGTTACCTTGGCTTGTGCACTCCACTTCTGCCTGATGTTCCTGTGCCTTGCTGTCCAGCTGTTAATGACCTTTTGGCTTGAGTCCAGGCTTCTCTCCTGTCCACTAATCAAGTGTGCCTCTGTATTGGTCTCTGGTCCCTGTCTGGTGATCCACGGTCATCCAGATCCTGCAACCAACAGCTGCCACTGCCTGCTGCATCAGCCCTTCTGCCACTCTGTGTCCTCACACCTCCTGTCACCACTACCAGGGGTGTTGGACAAGAGGTGCAAGAGATGCTCCCTCTTAAGCTCAATCTCCACCTGGTACATGACACATGCATGCAAACCAAAGGAAAGAGAAAACAAACAAAGAATTAGAAATAGGTGCATAATAAAGTTTGCATAGTTTTAGTATTTCCTGCTTATTCAAAATCAGATTGCATATAAAAGTTAAAATGATCATTCTTGAAAAATGTCCTTCTATTTTATTTGAAATATGTTGTCCAATAGTATACGTTTGCAATACTGACTTTTTAATACATTAAAAGCTTTTGGTGATCTTTTATTTTTTAACGTGGCTAAGCTATGTGACCTAAGCAGCCCATGAATACTTTGTCAATGGTTGTTTCTGACATACTTGAATACAAGTGTGAATTAAGCTCTCCATTATTTTATAAGTGCCTTAAAAAGTATTTCTTTTAAAAGCATCATGAAGCAGCAGGAGATGGAGAACAATTCACAGAAAAGTCTATGCCCTATCACTGCAGGCTTTTCAAAGACACCATAATTATTATTTGAATAACACAAAATGCATGCAGCTGGCTGTGCTTAGTGTGGATCCAAATGCCAGAAGCAAAATATCATAAATTATTTTGTGGACACTAGTTTAACTACATCACATTGTAAAATCTCCTTGAGAAGAATTGCTAGGAATGATATTTTTCCTAAACATGTTCAGGCCTTCTAATTATTACTATAATTGGTCTTATCCTTCAGCGACAATTTTTAAACTATTTATATCACCATCACTATCATTTTTCAAGCAGTTCCTTAGGATCAAGCTATTCATTCAACACAGCAGAACTTGAAAACTTAAAGTGGTTGTTAAGCCACTCTATCCTGTATACACCATCAGAACTGCCTCCGATTGTAGTATCCCCCTCTGTGTGTGATTTATAAAAAAAAATGTTGCAAATACCTAATTTCACTGCCGAGATAGCGATCACATGACTAGCAAGCTTTCTCCTTTCCTCCTATGAGAGATTCAGTGGGAGGGGCTAAGATTCCTCTGCTGATGTCAGTCTGGGGGGGAGGAGGAGAGGAGGAGAGAGCTCTAAAATCTCGGCTCTTAAATGGAGGTATTTACAGCATTTATATTTATAAATCATTGACAGAGGGGGCCACTGCAATAGGAGGCAGTGCTGATGGTGAATACAGGTTAGTGTTATGAGAGCACCAAGAGGGGGGAGGGGCGGCTTACACAGACAGAGAGGGGAGGGGGGAGGAGGACAGAGAGCAGATAGCAGGCTGCTGATGACAGAGGCATGTAAACTGACCACGGTGTCTGGTCACAGCAGCCATTATACATCATGGTCAGTTTACAGAGGGGTGGGGAGAAACTGGCAGATGGTTTTACTAGTTCCTTGGTTTAATTATTTGAATTTTTATCACTTCTAATTTGCATATTCATTTGTTTTATTTTTCACTAGCGCGGCTTTTTTGTAATATTCTGTTTTGTTTATTGTGTATATCTCGCAATTTTTTAGCTGCTGCTAAATATTATTATTTTTCACCTACACATATTTTTATATGTCAGTTATATGATTTTGGTTTAATCAATAATTGTTAGTATTTTAGTTTAGGGATTAGCGCGGTGTTTACTTTCCCTTTTCTCTGGTTTTACTAACATTTTTGAATATTAGGGATGAGCTTGATGTTCGTGCCGAACATAGGTTCGACTCGAACATCCGGTGTTCACACGATTGCAGAACAGCAAACATTATGGGGCGTTCGCGGCAAATTCGAGCACCGTGGAACGCCCCATAATGCACTGCAAAATTGAAGTGCTTTGCTGTATGATGATTGTATATATATATATATATATATACACAGTCTTGTATATATATATATATTTATATATATATATATATACTCTGCATCCAGTGTAGCCTATATCTACAGTGCATCCTGTATCCTCTAAAATATTTAGGCAGAGCACAGGATGTTACCTCAATAAAATTGAATAATTATTTGCAGATGTTAACAGCTGCAGAAACATAAACTAATGCAGAGCATAGGATGCTACCTGGCCAATAATTCAAATGCTTTGCAACTATTAAACAGTTGAGAAAACTACAATGTGTTTGTAGTCAGGTGGAACCTGCTTCTGACTGTGTGGTCCATGAATGTGTAAACATTAGGGTTGATTTACTAAAACTGGAGAGTGCACAATCTGGTGCAGCTGAGTACAATAACCTATCAGCTTATTCAACTAAGCTTTGCCAAAAAAAACAAAAACCTGAAAGCTGATTGGTTTCTGTGCAGAGCTGCACCAGATGTTCCACTCTCCAGTTTTAGTAAATCAACCCCACTACCTCCCATGGGATGGTGAAGTCTAGGATTGGCCTTATGGATGTAGAAATGGTAGCCAGTGGCCACAAACCTGCCACTGTGTTACCATACAGGTCACAAATACATGGAAGGTGGCTGAATCCACCAGGGACTGCAAAAGCAGCAATTTTGCCAAGCTGGCTTTGAACTCCTGGGTATGGAGTTGGTTTGGGGTCTACTTCTTCTTACATTCTAACAGCTTTATGGAAAATAAACTTACCTGTGGAACGCTGCAGGTGAAGATGAGATAGGGTTTGCAGTATCAGAGAAAGGATGAAGCCCACATTTGCCTTTACTCTGAGTGGCACCATGTTGACACTCTTTCCGGTTGGAAGATCCATTCAATACATTTCTGACAACCCTTGAAAGACTTTCAACTCTGTCTCTGGAGGCTGCTGATGTGGATCTTGTGCAATGGGTGGTAGAGGGTGAAAAGTAAGAAGCTGGAAGGAGGTAGATGACTGTATCCATTTGGCTAGCATTCTAATGCTGCTCCCAAAGAGTTGTGTGGTTAGAAGTCTTGTGTCTCTTCATACAAGTGGTACCTAAATTGCTTATGGTATTTCTACATTTAATACACTTTAGGCAGAGACAGCAAATGTGGTCTACGGCACATGTGTTGAAAAAGGCCCACACAGTTGAACTCTTGGGGGGACTAGTGAATAGCAGTGTCTTGCACCCATGGAGCTCTGCCATCCAGTGTAATAGAATGGCTGCTCCATCCACTCCTCTACAAGCTGCCCCTGGAGGACACCCTGCCTCGCTGATGTTGTGCTTCTCTCTCACTTCCCCCCTCTGCTATATCTGAAACCCAAGTATGGTCAGAGACCTCATCTTCAATTTCCCTTTCTCATCATTGGAGCCAACTTGGCAGTAGGTTGTAACTTTAGAAACATTTTTTCCAATCTGTGTTCCCTGCCTGTTATAACCCCCTTCTCTGCCCCCCCCCCCCATCTCCTTACTCTCCTCCTCAACCTAGGACGCAGCAAATTGCTGTGCATCCACTTACAGCAAGTGGATCTTACTGTGTTCAAATAACTCAGCATACTTGTGTGTGTGTGTTGGACAGGGCGACAACAGAAGTAGCTGTGGATGGGAAAACCACCACTGATGACTTTAAGCTACTCTGCACATGGGAAACATGAGTATGAGGGCAATCAACACTTGGTTATTCACTCCTTCACCTCTTTTGCAGCTCTGGGTGTATAGCATGCCCATTACTTGACAAAAGGGCATACCTGACCAGCCTGTAGATGCTGCACCACAACCATTGCTCTGACCTGTGAATATGGATTTCATCCTCCCTGATATCTGTGTGGTAACCACTTCTGCCTCTCCGTTTGGTCAGATTTTGTTAACATGGAACATACTCCCTACTTTTAGTATCAACAGTGGAAAGAGCTCTATGTAGGGAAACGTGTTGCTTGGGTTCACTGGAAACTGTGGTGCTATTGGGGTCTAAACTGCACCACAATAATATGCAGTGCTTTACAGCAAACAAACCTCAGCTTTTGTGGTGTCACCAACAAGTTTATGCTACTGTTACTGGTACTGTTAAAATCTATATAAAAATTAAACCCATGTAAAATGAGCTCTGTAGAGTGTAATTTTAGCCCTCCATCCTTTTTTTCTGACAGCTCTTTAAGTTTTATGAATTCTGGGCTTTGAACAAATGTAGAGGAGAGAACACTTCAGATAAACAGGTGCAACTTATGTAGGAGGATTTGTTTCATTCCTGTGTATCACCTGAGGTCGGTCCCTTTAATATATACAAAATAAAATGGTCTGGTGTTGCCAGTGACACACCTCCATTACCAAATTAAATGCAACAAAGAAGAATTACGCCCGTGGGACTTTAAATGAGGTGAGCACAAAAAAGGTCAATGAGAGTATACAAAGTAAACATGGTTTATAAATGTATTAAAGTGGTATAAGATTCATCGTACTGTATATGAAATGCATGAGCAGAAGTGCTGGTGTCATGGTAAGCAGTCTTAAGCCCCATACACACGGTCGGATTTTCGCATGGATTCTGTCCGATCGGACAATGTTGTTGAAAAATCAGGCCGTGTGTATGCACCATCGGACAGTGTACGTCGTATTGTCCGACGGACAAAGTCCTATCTCCTGCTGGATAGATTTTCCGACAACACGGTCCGATCACACCAAATCCGATCGTGTGTATGGTAGTCCGACCGGACAAAGTGCTACGCATGCTCAGATCACATTACAGACCCAAGCTATTGGCTACTAGCCTCTACGTAGTCCCGTCGTAGGCAACAAACGTCACCACGTTCAGAATGATCGGATTTTCCGACAACTTTGTCCGACCGTGTGTACGCAAAACCAACATCAGACAAAGTATGACGGACATGGTCTGATGGACCTGGTCCTCGGATAATCCGCGCGTGTGTATGGGGCTTTACTCTTCACCAGCATGCTGTCAGAACATTTGGGGTTAAAAGAATATATATATAAAGTCGCATATTGTATAATTTTTTATATTTTTCATATTCATATATATTGGACATGAGTGGAGCCATTTTGGCTCTAAAGTTGATATAAAGTTCATAGCTAAATTACTGTATAAGTCTGTACCATTATCCCAGGTGATATATCTCTTGTCATTGACACTTATGCCCCATACACACGGTCGGATTTTCCGATGGATTTTGTCCTATCGGACAATGTTGTCGGAAATTCCGACCATGTGTAGGCACCATCGGACAGTTTCCATCGGATTGTCCGACGGACAAAGTTCTATCTCCTGCTGGATAGATTTTCCTACAACACAGTCCGATCACACCAATTCCGATCGTGTGTAGCGAATTCCAACGGACAAAGTGCCACGCATGCTCAGATCACATTACAAGACCAAAGCTATTGGCTACTAGCCTCTACGTAGTCCCGTCGTAGGCAACAAACGTCACCACGTTCAGAATGATCAGATTTTCCGACAACTTTGTCCGACCGTGTGTATGCAACAGCAGTGTCGGACTAAATCCGTCGGACCAAATCCGATGGATTTGGTGGTCGGATTTTCCGACCGTGTGCATGGGGCTTAATAGATAAGGGAAGTTGGTACAAACTTACACAGATCACAAACCTAAATAGTATTTTCAGAATAAGCTACAGAAACCAGAGGGCTTATTCACAATTGCTGTTGTATTATGTATTTTAGCTAATGTTTTTCTTTTTAATTTGGTAATATATCTGTATTAGTTAGTCATACATATAAACCTGTTTAATACATATATGATTATTAATAGATTGCAAATATGAGGTCCTATGAGGAGTTTGTTCATGAAACTGTTATGTTTATCGTTAGAATAATGACTTCACTTTCATGGCATTTAAACACAGTTAATTGTGTGGGGTGGATTTTCTCAAGTCATATATTTCCAGGGGAGCCAGGATGGCTGGGATATTGACATGTAATTGATGGAGAAATGTAGACATTGGAAGAGGTCCCTCTGGGGGACTCATCATCGCCTAGCTGAAGCTTCTCAAGATGACAGACTTCTTAAAGCTCTGGTAACGTATTAGTATTAGTTTGTTTATTATACCTTTTTGGTAATTGAATTGTTTTTACATATACATTACTAAGACTATTTAATTATATGGCAAAGCAAATTGGAGTTGTATTATTTTTAACTGCAGTATGAAATAATTAATTCCAAATATTTAAAGACATACACAGTTTTATTTGTCTTTAAAAATCTAAAAGCCAACATTTGTAAAATGGTTTTATCGAGATCTAATGTAAAATAGATTCATTCTAAATTTAACTTAAAGCTTTGATCAAATTATCAAGCGGTGCACAATATAACAATTTTGTTCGTGCATTTAAGAATATAAGGAAGTCTGTTTGAGAGAGATCACATCATATAGTTAAAGTAAACAGATTGTTTACATAAGTCCGTGAAGTCACGGAAGCCATTCACAAGTTCCAAGTCTCAAATGTACAAGTATCATTCTAATATTGAAATGTGTTATTTTGTTATAAGAACTTGAATAACAGAAATATGAATATTATCTGTACCATCATGTATCTCTGATATGTAGAAGCATATCCATTTATTTGTTTTATTCACAAAATATACCTGATATTATTTTGCACTGTATTTTAGTTCATAAATATATATTTTTAAGCAATATCATTTGTATCACTTGTCTTCAAAATAGCACAGATAAACAAACTTAAATTTCTTGTTTGTATTGTTAGAAAATTGTAAATCTCCCAAATCAAAGATTTTCATATTTTCATAATGACAATACTATTTTAATATTTCAGTATAAACATTCTGACAATGCAACATGACACTTATTTCTACACCTGTGCAATAGAGTTCACATGTTGTTTTTATTTTTCATCACAGTTTCCCTTTCATTGCTGTCCCCATTAATAGTGCTTTGGACTTTTATACAACCTTACTCTTCATCTATCTCCATGCCAACATTCATACTTGATTGGCTTCTATACTTGTCCATTTTTTTTCATTATTTACTACATACACCTATATAAATGGTTGGCTTTCCGGGTATTTACCTCATTACCAGATAGGTCTATAATATTACCTGATTGGGTCATACACTCTATAGACCCTTCACATATTTACTACACACATGGATGGCCTTCCTAATACATATTTTACTACTTAGATATACACTTTTGTTGCAGCTGCAAATCACGTTGGACATTGAGGAACATCAAAGGTAACACTCTTTGGCTCCCATGTTATGCTTCCCCTCCATCTGTCCCCCGGAGGGTCTTTGCTGGTTCCTTCCCTTCAGCTCCCGGGATAGACACACCTCGCCGCCACCAGTTTAATAGCCTTTGAGATGTTGGCTCAGTCCATATGTGAGTATGGAATCTCTTTGTTATATGGTATTTATTTTTATGTTCTACATTACTCATTGACATTTTTATTCCGTAGATACACTGCATTTACATCTACTGCTGAAGAAACGAATAGCAAATTGTGAAACGTGTTGAGTTATACAATGCCTGTGTATTGCTGTACATCAACAATTTACATGTATGTGGTCGCTTGGTAATGTTGTGTTTTATCACTCTCAAGTGGTGTGGCACTTCTGTTCACGCATTTCATATACGATGAATGTTATACAATTTTAATACATTTATAAACCATGTTTACTTTGTATACTCTCATTGACCTTTTTGTGCTCACCTCTCTTCTTGTTGCAGTCCCTTCAATAGGTATGTAGGTCTTTATAACAACTTTGAAAATGTCAGCAAGAATCTCTAGGCCAGTGGGGATAAGTTATGGTTCTTAGAATGGTAGTGGATTCCAGCTTCCTAACAGCCAGCGTGTTAGGAAGCTGTCACATTTAGCAGTGACCATAGTACTGTTTCTATCACTTCTGACCAAATCAGTAGCTCATTACCAGTGTCCTAGCAACCAAGGAATGGGAAGCTAATATTTTGTAGATTAGTGATACTGCCACTAAACTAATAACTTCTGTATGCATCAGCTGGAGGTTTGGCAGGTGGGTGAACTGGGCAAATCTGTCCATTTAAGTCACCTGTTCATCAAGCTGTGAACATGTAAGGTTTGAGTAAACTTCATTGACCTGAATTAAAATCCCATCCTAATGAGCACGCGCTATATGTTTTGTAAATTATAATGTTCCTAAAACCACAGTTGGGTTTTGGGGTTAATTGTTCTAAATTATGGTCTCAGTATCAGTTTGGCTGGATTGCACTGTGTTCTGCTTGGCCATAGGTGACGGTGTCACCTCTGGCAGGCATAAGAACGCGGTTGGACTCCTTGGGTGCCAATCTCTCTTGGAACCAACCAGTGAGTGTGTTATCTTGCTGGGAATTCTGGGAGGGGGTACTTAAGGTGCTGAGGTCACGTGCTTCAGGATTCCGGTCCAGAAGAGCCTTCTGTCTTGTTGGTCCTCCTGACCAGCCCTCAGGGGCCCTCATGGCCTGGGGTGCGGATCCATCCATTTCTGAGTCTCGGGGGTGGCTAGCCCGAGGCGCAGTAACTGGAAGGAGGATTCTAAGGTGGTCTGGTGCCGTCTCGTCTTTGGAGAGGCCCAGCAACTGACCAGGGGAGGACTCTTCAGAAGGGGGCCATGCAAAAGGCTGGCTGCTCGGTAAGAGCCTGGAAGCTAAGTTGGAAGACACCAAATTAATCCACACTCATACGGTATCGCCGGACCGGCTGCAAGATTCTAGTACCATATGAGGGTTCTTTAATTTCATTTATCCTTCAGTTACAATCAAGTCTGTGGCAGAGACGTTTCATTTACAAGTTTCACAATCAAGTCTGTGGCAGAGACTTTGCTCTATCTGAATCATCTATCGCCAGCTAAATCTGCTGAGAGGAGATTTATCCGATAGCTGTAATATCCAGTTGCGAATGGCTATTCTCTGGATTTCATAGTGAGAGACATTCCGTTTGAAGCAGTTCTACCTGAACTTTCTACCTATACCCACTATCCTTTGTTGAGTTTTGTCTACCATTTTGCAAATAAAAATCCCTAAAGTGGATTCAGTGTCAGTTTCTACAGTTCTTTGGGCCATCTACCTCAGGAAACCCCTAGACGCATACGAGGTCAAGAAGGTAGCGGTAAACCCAAATTAAACCAGCAGCTCCTTCGGGGGTCAGTGCTACATGTGTATTTTCCAAATAATCTCGGGTAGGAAGAAATGTGTGCATTGAACTCACTTGCCAAACAGTGGATATCATGATCAAAACAGCAAACAAGGATGTTTTAGTGGTCATACTGGGCTTAAACTGTATGAAAGAAGGGTACTGAGACAATTTTTTGACACATCCACTTCATAGTTTCATAGTTAGTTAGTAAGGTTGAATAAAGACATCAGTCCATCCAGTTCAACCTGAGCGAGTGTCTACAATTGTCCCCATCCCTGTACATTGCACACTCACATCAGTCCCTACCCTCAAGGAGCCCACAATCCAAGGTCCCCATTCATATACTAGGGCCAATTTTTGGACAGAAGCCAATTAACCTACCTGCATGTCTTTGGATTGTGGGAGGAAACCGGAGTACCCGGAGGAAACCCACGCAGGCACAGGGAGAACATGCAAACTCCAGGCAGGAAGTGTCGTGGTTGGGATTCGAACCAGCGACCCTTCTTACTGCTAGGTGAGAGTGCTAACCACTACACCACTGTGCCGCCCACTTATAAACATTTGATCCAGTTTTGAATATGCAGGATAGGGTCAATAATTATATTACAGCAAGAGGTTAATTGATGAAGGATAAAATGAATATTTGTATGTTGAACATCCCGTGGCCTTGTTTTTATATATCTAACCAATGATAAATGTAAAAATGCAGCCCATCCACCAGGGTGACCTTGGGTTAGAACTCTGTGTGTTAAAACATGCCAAAACATTTAGAAAAGATTTTATCCCCCTTGTAAAAATAAATCTTATATTAAAAAACACAATAGATATTCTCATGAACCCTAGGATGTAGCAAGCCTTTACACCTGTGATAACTACTTGGAAGGATGTATAATGGCGAAAGAGAGTAAAATGTATACAGATGCACAGATTTTTTTTTTCTGACACTCTTAATTTGGGTTTTGGAAGACAGTTATTGTTTGTTTGAAGACATTTTTTACTACAATTGAGTGAAGCATCTGTGAGAAGCCATGCCACATCCCCCTACACCAATTTCTTTATGAACAATATAGAAATAAAATACATTTATGCTACATTCATATGGATCTACTTGAGCAAAAGTATGCCCAGCATAAAAAAAAACACAACTGGGGGAACACACACAGCTGGTGCATACAGCTAACCAGAGACGTAAACCACTGTACACTTGTCTACTTGAGTAAACGCCAATGCTTCTCTGCATTGCCCTTTTAGCCACTCATGAGCATATGACATATTTTACCAAATATGGAAGTGTTGCATTCAGGAAATTACATCATATGCTACGTATGCGATGGGAAACACAGGTGTAGAGCAGCATCATTGTTTACAGCTACTTACTTATATAGCTGGATTTATATCCTACCTGCTGCTCCCTACTGTGATTTATTTATTTTTTTGTCAAGCTTTATTTGTGTTCTGGGCAACAAAAGACCAATACCGGGCACTGGAAAACTGTCTCTCATTGATCGACAATTGGATGACGGAGCGCTCCGTTAAACTCAACGGATCCAAAACAGAACTCCTCTTCCTCCACGCAAACCGAAACAAAAACCGTGGCACGATGTCCACACCACTCACCATCCTCGGACAATCCATTGCCCCTAGCACTAAAGCCAAAAGCCTCAGAGTCATCTTTGACTCAAACATGATGATGGATGCACAAATAGGATCAGTAGTCAGCGGATCCCACTACCTTCTTTGCCTATTGAGTAGACTCATCCCCTTCATCCTGGAAGGAGATACAGCAGCAGTAGTTGGAACAATCATCAATTCCTGACTTGACTATGCAAATTCCCTCTACCTAGAACCTCCAAAATACCAAATTTCATGTCTACAAATTGTCCAGAACACAGCAGTTATACTGGTAACTGGAGAAAACCCTGGGAATCAATCATCCCATCCATGAGGACCCTTAGGGACGGGGGCTAGCTGTGAAGGACTGAGTTACATTTAAGACCCTCTGCCTCACTCACAAATGTACACAAGGAAAAGCCCCGCAATACCTCTGCAACAAAATAAAACACTACACCCCAGGTCGCCCTCTCTGGTCAACTAACCAGAACCTCCTCCACATCCCCAAGACCCGTTATAAATTAAAAGGCGAACAAAGGTTCACAGTCCAAGGACCACGGCTATAGAACGCTCTACCCGCAGACATCCGCTCCGAAGAAAACCATCTGGACTTCAGGAAGAAGCTCAAGAGCCATCTCTTCTGAAGACCCAGACGGACACTGGCTGCAAAATCGCCCTGAGGTGATTTTGTTCACATATGTAGCGCTCATTCATTCATATATGAATTATATGACATACTGAAGAACTGTTAAAAATATATGCAATGCAGTGCATATTAAAAGTAGGATAGTTGCACGCTATTATGCAGGAAAATTTTTTTGGAGACCTGAAATTGCTGCTACTATCACTTATGTGCTCCATGCAGAGAAATGTGAAGTATTTCTTTACTTCACATAGCCTCTATATGCATAGTGCTCCCGCCACCACATGCAATGCTTGCTCACCTCCTTACAAGACCCTAATAAAGGTCAAACACACCTTGAACAGTTCTTCAGTATGTCATATAATTCATATATGAATGAATGAATAACTTGTAAAGCGCTACATATGTGAACAAAATCACCTCAGGGCGATTTTGCAGCCAGTGTCCGTCTGGGTCTTCAGAAGAGATGGCTCTTGAGCTTCTTCCTGAAGGCCAGATGGTTTTCTTCGGAGCGGATGTCTGCGGGTAGAGCGTTCTATAGCCGTGGTCCTTGGACTGTGAACCTTTGTTTGCCTTTTAATTTATAACGGGTCTTGGGGATGTGGAGGAGGTTCTGGTTAGTTGACCAGAGAGGGCGACCTGGGGTGTAGTGTTTTATTTTGTTGCAGAGGTATTGCAGGGCTTTTCCTTGTGTACATTTGTGAGTGAGGCAGAGGGTCTTAAATGTAACTCAGTCCTTCACAGCTAGCCCCCGTCCCTGAGGGTCCTCATGGATGGGATGATTGATTCCCAGGGTTTTTTGTCCAGTTACCAGTATAACTGCTGTGTTCTGGACAATTTGTAGACATGAAATTTGGTATTTTGGAGGTTCTAGGTAGAGGGAATTTGCATAGTCAAGTCAGGAATTGATGATTGTTCCAACTACTGCTGCTGTATCTCCTTCCGGGATGAAGGGGATGAGTCTACTCAATAGGCAAAGAAGGTAGTGGGATCCGCTGACTACTGATCCTATTTGTGCATCCATCATCATGTTTGAGTCAAAGATGACTCTGAGGCTTTTGGCTTTAGTGCTAGGGGCAATGGATTGTCCGAGGATGGTGAGTGGTGTGGACATTGTGCCACGGTTTTTGTTTCGGTTTGCGTGGAGGAAGAGGAGTTCTGTTTTGGATCCGTTGAGTTTAACGGAGCGCTCCGTCATCCAATTGTCGATCAATGAGAGACAGTTTTCCAGTGCCCGGTATTGGTCTTTTGTTGCCCAGAACACAAATAAAGCTTGACAAAAAAATAAATAAATCACAGTAGGGAGCAGCAGGTAGGATATAAATCCAGCTATATAAGTGAGTAGCTGTAAACAATGATGCTGCTCTACACCTGTGTTTCCCATCGCATATGATGTAATTTCCTGAATGCAACACTTCCATATTTGGTAAAATATGTCATATGCTCATGAGTGGCTAAAAGGGCAATGCAGAGAAGCATTGGCGTTTACTCAAGTAGACAAGTGTACAGTGGTTTACGTCTCTGGTTAGCTGTATGCACCAGCTGTGTGTGTTCCCCCAGTTGTGTTTTTTTTTATGCTGGGCATACTTTTGCTCAAGTAGATCCATATGAATGTAGCATAAATGTATTTTTTTCTATATTGTTCATAAAGAAATTGGTGTAGGGGGATGTGGCATGGCTTCTCACAGATGCTTCACTCAATTGTAGTAAAAAATGTCTTCAAACAAACAATAACTGTCTTCCAAAACCCAAATTAAGAGTGTCAGAGAAAAAAAAAATCTGTGCATCTGTATACATTTTACTCTCTTTCGCCATTATACATCCTTCCAAGTAGTTATCACAGGTGTAAAGGCTTGCTACATCCTAGGTTTTCATGAGAATATCTATTGTGTTTTTTAATATAAGATTTATTTTTACAAGGGGGATAAAATCTTTTCTAAATGTTTTGGCATGTTTTAACACACAGAGTTCTAACCCAAGGTCACCCCGGTGGATGGGCTGCATTTTTACATGTATTATTGGTTAGATATATAAAAACAAGGCCACGGGATGTTCAACATACAAATATTCATTTTATCCTTCATCAATTAACCTCTTGCTGTAATATAATTATTGACCCTATCCTGCATATTCAAAACTGGATCAAATGTTTATAAGTGGGTGGCACAGTGGTGTAGTGGTTAGCACTCTCACCTAGCAGTAAGAAGGGTCGCTGGTTCGAATCCCAACCACGACACTTCCTGCCTGGAGTTTGCATGTTCTCCCTGTGCCTGCGTGGGTTTCCTCCGGGTACTCCGGTTTCCTCCCACAATCCAAAGACATGCAGGTAGGTTAATTGGCTTCTGTCCAAAAATTGGCCCTAGTATATGAATGGGGACCTTGGATTGTGGGCTCGTTGAGGGTAGGGACTGATGTGAGTGTGCAATGTACAGGGATGGGGACAATTGTAGACACTCGCTCAGGTTGGACTGATGTCTTTATTCAACCTTACTAACTAACTATGAAACTATGAAGTGGATGTGTCAAAAAATTGTCTCAGTACCCTTCTTTCATACAGTTTAAGCCCAGTATGACCACTAAAACATCCTTGTTTGCTGTTTTGATCATGATATCCACTGTTTGGCAAGTGAGTTCAATGCACACATTTCTTCCTACCCGAGATTATTTGGAAAATACACATGTAGCACTGACCCCCGAAGGAGCTGCTGGTTTAATTTGGGTTTACCGCTACCTTCTTGACCTCGTATGCGTCTAGGGGTTTCCTGAGGTAGATGGCCCAAAGAACTGTAGAAACTGACACTGAATCCAGGGATTTTTATTTGCAAAATGGTAGACAAAACTCAACAAAGGATAGTGGGTATAGGTAGAAAGTTCAGGTACTTTTAGAACTGCTTCAAACGGAATGTCTCTCACTATGAAATCCAGAGAATAGCCATTCGCAACTGGATATTACAGCTATCGGATAAATCTCCTCTCAGCAGATTTAGCTGGCGATAGATGATTCAGATAGAGCAAAGTCTCTGCCACAGACTTGATTGTGAAACTTGTAAATGAAACGTCTCTGCCACAGACTTGATTGTAACTGAAGGATAAATGAAATTAAAGAAACCTCATATGGTACTAGAATCTTGCAGCCGGTCCGGCGATACCGTATGAGTGTGGATTAATTTGGTGTCTTCCAACTTAGCTTCCAGGCTCTTACCGAGCAGCCAGCCTTTTGCATGGCCCCCTTCTGAAGAGTCCTCCCCTGGTCAGTTGCTGGGCCTCTCCAAAGACGAGACGGCACCAGACCACCTTAGAATCCTCCTTCCAGTTACTGCGCCTTGGGCTAGCCACCCCCGAGACTCAGAAATGGATGGATCCGCACCCCAGGCCATGAGGGCCCCTGAGGGCTGGTCAGGAGGACCAACAAGACAGAAGGCTCTTCTGGACCGGAATCCTGAAGCACGTGACCTCAGCACCTTAAGTACCCCCTCCCAGAATTCCCAGCAAGATAACACACTCACTGGTTGGTTCCAAGAGAGATTGGCACCCAAGGAGTCCAACCGCGTTCTTATGCCTGCCAGAGGTGACACCGTCACCTATGGCCAAGCAGAACACAGTGCAATCCAGCCAAACTGATACTGAGACCATAATTTATAACAATTAACCCCAAAACCCAACTGTGGTTTTAGGAACATTATAATTTACAAAACATATAGCGCGTGCTCGTTAGGATGGGATTTTAATTCAGGTCAATGAAGTTTACTCAAACCTTACATGTTCACAGCTTGATGAACAGGTGACTTAAATGGACAGATTTGCCCAGTTCACCCACCTGCCAAACCTCCAGCTGATGCATACAGAAGTTATTAGTTTAGTGGCAGTATCACTAATCTACAAAATATTAGCTTCCCATTCCTTGGTTGCTAGGACACTGGTAATGAGCTACTGATTTGGTCAGAAGTGATAGAAACAGTACTATGGTCACTGCTAAATGTGACAGCTTCCTAACACGCTGGCTGTTAGGAAGCTGGAATCCACTACCATTCTAAGAACCATAACTTATCCCCACTGGCCTAGAGATTCTTGCTGACATTTTCAAAGTTGTTATAAAGTCCTACATACCTATTGAAGGGACTGCAACAAGAAGAGAGGTGAGCACAAAAAGGTCAATGAGAGTATACAAAGTAAACATGGTTTATAAATGTATTAAAATTGTATAACATTCATCGTATATGAAATGCGTGAACAGAAGTGCCAAACCACTTGAGAGTGATAAAACACAACATTACCAAGCGGCCACATACATATAAATTGTTGATGTACAGCAATACACAGGCATTGTATAACTCAACACGTTTCACAATTTGCTATTCGTTTCTTCAGCAGTAGATGTAAATGCAGTGTATCTACGGAATAAAAATGTCAATGAGTAATGTAGAACATAAAAATAAATACCATATAACAAAGAGATTCCATACTCACATATGGACTGAGCCAACATCTCAAAGGCTATTAAACTGGTGGCGGCGAGGTGTGTCTATCCCGGGAGCTGAAGGGAAGGAACCAGCAAAGACCCTCCGGGGGACAGATGGAGGGGAAGCATAACATGGGAGCCAAAGAGTGTTACCTTTGATGTTCCTCAATGTCCAACGTGATTTGCAGCTGCAACAAAAGTGTATATCTAAGTAGTAAAATATGTATTAGGAAGGCCATCCATGTGTGTAGTAAATATGTGAAGGGTCTATAGAGTGTATGACCCAATCAGGTAATATTATAGACCTATCTGGTAATGAGGTAAATACCCGGAAAGCCAACCATTTATATAGGTGTATGTAGTAAATAATGAAAAAAAATGGACAAGTATAGAAGCCAATCAAGTATGAATGTTGGCATGGAGATAGATGAAGAGTAAGGTTGTATAAAAGTCCAAAGCAATATTAATGGGGACAGCAATGAAAGGGAAACTGTGATGAAAAATAAAAACAACATGTGAACTCTATTGCACAGGTGTAGAAATAAGTGTCATGTTGCATTGTCAGAATGTTTATACTGAAATATTAAAATAGTATTGTCATTATGAAAATATGAAAATCTTTGATTTGGGAGATTTACAATTTTCTAACAATACAAACAAGAAATTTAAGTTTGTTTATCTGTGCTATTTTGAAGACAAGTGATACAAATGATATTGCTTAAAAATATATATTTATGGTCGGAGCCCTCCGATCTTCGAGAGATATGAAAGAAACATATAAACACGTCACAAGACTAACAACATAAATAGACCTGAAGTGTGCCCTGGGCCTGCTGTAATGTGAGCCCTGGTGAGCTGGGCGATAAGCCCTGGTGAGCTGGGCTATATGCCAAGAGAAGGGCGCATACCTTGACAGTAAATGGATACTTCTGTAGAGAAGGATGTTTTAAAAGAAGTACTCTGAGAAGGGAAAAGGGTGGGTGGGTACCTTGCACTGGAACCGACACAGCCTGTTGTGGGTGGTCTGGTTAAATACCCTCCGGGCTCCTCCCATAATTACAGGCCACCATGCTGGCCTTCTTATTTATGGTCGGAGCCCTCCGATCTTCGAGAGATATGAAAGAAACATATAAACACGTCACAAGACTAACAACATAAATAGACCTGAAGTGTGCCCTGGGCCTGCTGTAAGGTGAGCCCTGGTGAGCTGGGCGATAAGCCCTGGTGAGCTGGGCTATATGCCAAGAGAAGGGCGCAAAAGACTCGGTTAGGGAGGTAATTTGGTATTGTGTGAAAAGCCAACTGTGTGTGGCGGCATGACATGGAAGCCAGGATGTGATGGAGGTCTCCTGTTGTCGCCCTGGGGTTTGAGGCTAGTGACCCGTGAGACAAGTTCCAGGCTGTACAGTAGGCCTTTAGGGCATTTGAGATAACGATAGATTAATGAGGCAGGTAGTATCGCGAAGGTGTTGTTCGGATGCGAGGTTAACTACGACCAATGTGGGATAAGAGACATGGTCGGGTCGGTTCCAGGTTCCTGCGAAAAGGACGACGCAAGGTTAACGGGTAATGTGACGGCTAGAGTATTGTTTGTCTGGGATGTGGACGCAGAGGACCTCTGATTGGTGCTGCGGGGATAGTGGCACCGGCCTGTGCGGGAAGGCCATGATGGCCAGCGACTTAGACCTATTTATAATACTGGCTGTGGCTTGGTTGTCTGTGGTAAACGACCCTGTTTGTCTTGCCCGGTTGCTGCACCAGATGTGGCCTGCTGCAACAATGGGGTAGAGTTCGAACAACGAGGAGGACTAAGTGATCCCGGGAATCAAGAGGATTCTGACAGCCATGGCCCTGTGAACCCAAGATGGCCAAAAATTGAGGCGAGGACCTGTGGGGGCTGTGGCGTCCATGACTACCTGAGGTGAAGAGGGAGACGCTGACGGAATGAACATTGGCATGCCATGTTGGTTCGTGGGAAATTGTCTCCCATGGGCAGATCCGTTGTTGCTGGCACGTCTGAATTAAGGATTTGGTGGGGGTCTTGTACCTGGAAGAAAAACACTAAGAGGCGGGAGGTAAGGGATCACCCCCGGGTCTGAAGAAAGAATGGTGATAGTCATGGAATGAGCACCCTGCGTGCTAATGACCTAGATCCATGCTGTATGCAGATACGCGTCCACTTCTACCCTCCTGTTGGGGGTTGCCCTGCATGCGCGTCTCCGACTGTCCCTAAGGCACAGCGCAAACTCTGAGACAGTGAGCGTGCGATTAAGTCAAGGGTCTCTGGCCTTCAGGATGATGGAGACGTTTCCCCTCTAATATGATTTGTTCTCGGCCAAGTTGTGTGCTGCTATGAGGAGGGATGCTAAGTTAACGTCATTATTGTCCCAGATGTGTGTGTTTTTTTTTTTTTTGTAAAGTTTGTAAAACAGGAGAAAAAAAAAAATAAATAAAAAAGGGGGGGGGGGAAATATGGGCGTTTTTTTTTTTTTTTTTTTTTTTCTTTCGAGTTTGAAAGACAGGAGAAAATATATGGGCGTTTGTAGCTTGGGGAAAAGGGGGGGGGCAGAGCAGGATACCTGTGCGACAGGTATGGGGACAAACAGGGGTTGCGCGCGAGTGCTGAGTGGGATGTTCCTTGGGCCTATATGTAAACTCAGGGGATGCGTGACACCCCGAGGTGAGCCAGGAGGTGACTGGCCGGGTAGCCGATGCTCGGGTGTCCGTCTGTGCTCGGCACGGACTGGTTAACCAGAGCCCCCCCAGGGCGGCACTGGGGGGAGTGGCTACTGATTGGTTGCTAAGTAGGAATGTTTCGATCTGTAGCAATTTGACGTAGGTTCGGTTAGCTAATACTTGTACTGCCAGCAAGTCATGAGATTAGGTGACCTTGTCTGCGTAGTGAAGGCTTGTGCTTCGAAAATAGAGTGAGATGCATAGAAGTATGTGACAGTTACTAACGCCTGGAGATTTTAGCCAAAACTATGGTGTTCTGCATGGATTGGGGAGGGGAGATGTGGGAAACGAAGCAGGATACCGTACGACGGTATAGGGACAATCAGGGATTGCGCGTGAGCGCTGAGTGAGTTTGTTCCTTGGGCCTATATGTGAACTCAGGGGATGCGTGACGCCCGAGGTGAGCCAGGAGGTGACTGGCCGGGTAGCCGATGCTCGGGTGTCCGTCTGTGCTCGGCACGGACTGGTTAAACCAGAGCCCCCCCAGGGCGGCACTGGGGGGAGTGGCTACTGATTGGTTGCTAAGTAGGAATGTTTCGATCTGTAGCAATTTGACGTAGGTTCGGTCAGCTAATACTTGCACTGCCAGCAAGTCATGAGATTAGGTGACCTTGTCTGCGTAGTGAAGGCTTGTGCTTCGAAAATAGAGTGAGATGCATAGAAGTATGTGACAGTTACTAACGCCTGGAGATTTTAGCCAAAACTATGGTGTTCTGCATGGATTGGGGAGGGGAGATGTGGGAAACGAAGCAGGATACCGTACGACGGTATAGGGACAATCGGGGATTGCGCGTGAGCGCTGAGTGCGTTTGTTTCTTTGGCCTGTTTGGAAACTCAGAGAATGCATGACAACCGAGGTGAGCCAGGAGGTGACTGGCCAGGTAACCGATGCTCGGGTGTCCGTCTGTGCTCGGCACGGACTAGTTTAACCAGAGCCCCCCCCAGGGCGGTACTGGGGAGAGTGGCTGCTGGTTGGTTGCTAAGTAGGGATGTTTCGATCTGTAGTAGTTTGACGTGGGTTCGGTCAGCTAATACTTGCACTGCCAGCAAGTCATGAGACTAGGTGACCTTGTCTGCGTAGTGAAGGCTTGTGCTTCGAAAACAGAGTGACATGCATAGAAGTATGTGACAGTTACTAACGCCTGGATACTGAGCCAAATATGTGCGTGAAATGAGGATATGTAGTGAAAGGTGTGTAGAGAGAAAGGAAACTAAAATAACAACAACCTATGCACCTGCTTGCTACCCTAGTGCTAGAGTCTCTGTTGGGGTCGAACCTGGTAGACCTGGTACCTACGATCGGGTGACATAAAATTTTTTTTTTTTTTTTTTTTTAAAAGATGGGTTGCAAGAGCTGATTCGGGGCCATAGCTGACCCCCTGGTGAAGAGATGCAAGCCCTCGACATTTTTTTTTTTTTTTTTTTTTACCTGGGAAAGAAAAGGATGGTCTGATCCTGTTGTTTCGGAGACCAGGGGCGACTTACTGACCTAAGGGAAAGGTGAAAAGGGATAGAGAAAGGCGTGAGTAGCTGAGTTTGCTACTGGGGAAGTTGTGGCTGCGAGGCCAATGGAGGTCGAGCTGCAACGATTGCAGAGGTGTGGGGGAGGGTGGCTGTGGGAGCCATGACACAAACCTGCGGTGAAGCAAGATGTGCGGGGGACGGCTGTGCCTCACATTGGCTGGGTTGCCGTGAAAGGCAAGGAGTGGAGCGACTTGCTGAGGTTTGCAAGGTGTGGGGGCCCATTTACACGAACTTGCGGTGACTGCAAGAAGTGTGTGGGGGGGGCAGTGACAGATGCTCTGATGGACTGGGGGGGGGGGGGGGGGGGGGGGGACAAAAAGGGGGAACTGACCTGGAAGGGTGAAAAAGGGGGTAAAGAAAACGTATGAGTGGCCGTGTTGCTACTGGAGATGATGGGCGTTATGCCAAACGCGGCAAGATGTACAAGTAGCCGTGTTGCTACTGGAGATGACAGGTGTTTAAGCAAAATGTAGAAAGACGTATGCGTAGCCGTGTTGCTACTGGAGATGACAGGCGTAATGCAGCAAGATGTATGAGTAGCCGTGTTGCTACTGGAGATGACAGGCGTAATGCCGGATGCAGCAAGACGTATGAGTAGCCGTGTTGCTACTGGAGATGACAGGCGTAATGCCAAATGCGGCAAGATGTATGAGTAGCCGTGTTGCTACTGGAGATGACGGGCGTTTATGCCGAATGCAGCAAGACATATATGAGTAGCCGTGTTGCTACTGGAGATGACAGGCGTAATGCCGGATGCAGCAAGACGTATGAGTAGCCGAGTTGCTACTGGAGATAACGGGCGTTTATGAAAAATGCAGCAAGACGTGTGGGTAGCCGTGTTGCTACTGGCAATGACGGGCGTTATGCCAAATGCAGCAAGACGTATGAGTAGCCGTGTTGCTACTGGAGATGACGGGCGTTTATGCTAAATGCAGCAAGACGTGTGGGTAGCCGTGTTGCTACTGGAGATGACGGGCGTTATGCCAAATGCGGCAGGATGTATGAGTAGCCGTGTTGCTACTGGAGATGACGGGCGTTATGCCAAATGCAGCAAGACGTATGATGTGGTGGGTTTGCAGTGTTTGCAAGGTGTAGGAAGACTTGCAGCGTATTGATGTGTGTGCGACTTGGACATGATAACGTAATGATTCGAGTTTAGTAGGAGTGGTAACGACAAAGTCCTACCTGCGACAGTGAGTGTGTAGCGATAATCGATGAAAATATATGACCGATCTCGTGAGCCCAACTGTATGGACATGTGTGGGTAGGCAGAAACAGTCTCTGCGATGCATCTGATGTGGATCAGTTTGAAAAGATATAAGATGAGTCCGATATAAATCGGTAGAATCTGATACAATTGGTTTGTAGGGTGTATGCCATCTCTTCCTGTGACCGAACACCTGACCACACCCATCCCCCAAGCTAGCCAGTGCAGAGAAGGCACCAGGTGGTTTTAATTACACCTCAATCAGCCACAGGAATGCATACAAACAAAATACATGATAATCTCAGAAAATGAAAAAAAAAAAAAAAAGGCAATCCCATGGACAGTGAATTTGTAACAAGTGAATCCTATGAAAGTCATATCGGAGAACGACCGATAGCTGCTTGGAGGCTCGGGTCAATAACTCAGAGGTAGCTTTGTGAAGGGGTGCCAGATAGTAAGCATGATAAGCCACAAGTTTGCACATGATATGAAAGGTTTGGCTACTACTTATCTGCGACCATGAGCGGGAACCGCCGACGAAGACCCCGAATGAAGATGCCGAAGTGGGCCTGCGATTGGACGCATAGATAGACGACCGTGAGGGAGCTGAGAAGAGTCGGCCTCTTGATGTGCAGTACCTTGCACTGGAACCGACACAGCCTGTTGTGGGTGGTCTGGTTAAATACCCTCCGGGCTCCTCCCATAATTACAGGCCACCATGCTGGCCTTCTTATTTATGAACTAAAATACAGTGCAAATTAATATCAGGTATATTTTGTGAATAAAACAAATAAATGGATATGCTTCTACATATCAGAGATACATGATGGTACAGATAATATTCATATTTCTGTTATTCAAGTTCTTATAACAAAATAACACATTTCAATATTAGAATGATACTTGTACATTTGAGACTTGGAACTTGTGAATGGCTTCCGTGACTTCACGGACTTATGTAAACAATCTGTTTACTTTAACTATATGATGTGATCTCTCTCAAACAGACTTCCTTATATTCTTAAATGCACGAACAAAATTGTTATATTGTGCACCGCTTGATAATTTGATCAAAGCTTTAAGTTAAATTTAGAATGAATCTATTTTACATTAGATCTCGATAAAACCATTTTACAAATGTTGGCTTTTAGATTTTTAAAGACAAATAAAACTGTGTATGTCTTTAAATATTTGGAATTAATTATTTCATACTGCAGTTAAAAATAATACAACTCCAATTTGCTTTGCCATATAATTAAATAGTCTTAGTAATGTATATGTAAAAACAATTCAATTACCAAAAAGGTATAATAAACAAACTAATACTAATACGTTACCAGAGCTTTAAGAAGTCTGTCATCTTGAGAAGCTTCAGCTAGGCGATGATGAGTCCCCCAGAGGGACCTCTTCCAATGTCTACATTTCTCCATCAATTACATGTCAATATCCCAGCCATCCTGGCTCCCCTGGAAATATATGACTTGAGAAAATCCACCCCACACAATTAACTGTGTTTAAATGCCATGAAAGTGAAGTCATAATTCTAACGATAAACATAACAGTTTCATGAACAAACTCCTCATAGGACCTCATATTTGCAATCTATTAATAATCATATATGTATTAAACAGGTTTATATGTATGACTAACTAATACAGATATATTACCAAATTAAAAAGAAAAACATTAGCTAAAATACATAATACAACAGCAATTGTGAATGAGCCCTCTGGTTTCTGTAGCTTATTCTGAAAATACTATTTAGGTTTGTGATCTGTGTAAGTTTGTACCAACTTCCCTTATCTATTAAGCCCCATACACACGGTCGGAAAATCCGACCACCAAATCCATTGGATTTGGTCCGACGGATTTAGTCCGACACTGCTGTTGCATACACACGGTCGGACAAAGTTGTCGGAAAATCCGATCATTCTGAACGTGGTGACGTTTGTTGCCTACGACGGGACTACGTAGAGGCTAGTAGCCAATAGCTTTGGTCTTGTAATGTGATCTGAGCATGCGTGGCACTTTGTCCGTTGGAATTCGCTACACACGATCGGAATTGGTGTGATCGGACTTTGTTGTAGGAAAATCTATCCAGCAGGAGATAGAACTTTGTCCGTCGGACAATCCGATGGAAACTGTCCGATGGTGCCTACACATGGTCGGAATTTCCGACAACATTGTCCGATAGGACAAAATCCATCGGAAAATCCGACCGTGTGTATGGGGCATAAGTGTCAATGACAAGAGATATATCACCTGGGATAATGGTACAGACTTATACAGTAATTTAGCTATGAACTTTATATCAACTTTAGAGCCAAAATGGCTCCACTCATGTCCAATATATATGAATATGAAAAATATAAAAAATTATACAATATGCGACTTTATATATATATTCTTTTAACCCCAAATGTTCTGACAGCATGCTGGTGAAGAGTAAAGCCCCATACACACGCGCGGATTATCCGAGGACCAGGTCCGTCAGACCATGTCCGTCATACTTTGTCTGATGTTGGTTTTGCGTACACACGGTCGGACAAAGTTGTCGGAAAATCCGATCATTCTGAACGTGGTGACGTTTGTTGCCTACGACGGGACTACGTAGAGGCTAGTAGCCAATAGCTTGGGTCTTGTAATGTGATCTGAGCATGCGTAGCACTTTGTCCGGTCGGACTACCATACACACGATCGGATTTGGTGTGATCGGACCGTGTTGTCGGAAAATCTATCCAGCAGGAGATAGGACTTTGTCCGTCGGACAATACGACGTACACTGTCCGATGGTGCATACACACGGTCTGATTTTTCAACAACATTGTCCGATCGGACAGAATCCATGCGAAAATCCGACCGTGTGTATGGGGCTTAAGACTGCTTACCATGACACCAGCACTTCTGCTCATGCATTTCATATACAGTACGATGAATCTTATACCACTTTAATACATTTATAAACCATGTTTACTTTGTATACTCTCATTGACCTTTTTTATGCTCACCTCATTTAAAGTCCCACGGGCGTAATTCTTCTTTGTTGCATTTAATTTGGTAATGGAGGTGTGTCACTGGCAACACCAGACCATTTTATTTTGTATATATTGAAGGGACTGACCTCAGGTGATACACAGGAATGAAAGAAATCCTCCTACATAAGTTGCACCTGTTTATCTGAAGTCTTCTCTCCTCTACATTTGTTCAAAGCCCAGAATTCATAAAACTTAAAGAGCTGTCAGAAAAAAAGGATGGAGGGCTAAAATTACACTCTACAGAGCTCATTTTACATGGGTTTAATTTTTATATAGATTTTAACAGTACCAGTAACAGTAGCATAAACTTGTTGGTGACACCACAAAAGCTGAGGTTTGTTTGCTGTAAAGCACTGCATATTATTGTGGTGCAGTTTAGACCCCAATAGCACCACAGTTTCCAGTGAACCCAAGCAACACGTTTCCCTACATAGAGCTCTTTCCACTGTTGATACTAAAAGTAGGGAGTATGTTCCATGTTAACAAAATCTGACCAAACGGAGAGGCAGAAGTGGTTACCACACAGATATCAGGGAGGATGAAATCCATATTCACAGGTCAGAGCAATGGTTGTGGTGCAGCATCTACAGGCTGGTCAGGTATGCCCTTTTGTCAAGTAATGGGCATGCTATACACCCAGAGCTGCAAAAGAGGTGAAGGAGTGAATAACCAAGTGTTCATTGCCCTCATACTCATGTTTCCCATGTGCAGAGTAGCTTAAAGTCATCAGTGGTGGTTTTCCCATCCACAGCTACTTCTGTTGTCGCCCTGTCCAACACACACACACAAGTATGCTGAGTTATTTGAACACAGTAAGATCCACTTGCTGTAAGTGGATGCACAGCAATTTGCTGCGTCCTAGGTTGAGGAGGAGAGTAAGGAGATGGGGGGGGGGGGCAGAGAAGGGGGTTATAACAGGCAGGGAACACAGATTGGAAAAAATGTTTCCAAAGTTACAACCTACTGCCAAGTTGGCTCCAATGATGAGAAAGGGAAATTGAAGATGAGGTCTCTGACCATACTTGGGTTTCAGATATAGCAGAGGGGGGAAGTGAGAGAGAAGCACAACATCAGTGAGGCAGGGTGTCCTCCAGGGGCAGCTTGTAGAGGAGTGGATGGAGCAGCCATTCTATTACACTGGATGGCAGAGCTCCATGGGTGCAAGACACTGCTATTCACTAGTCCCTCCAAGAGTTCAACTGTGTGGGCCTTTTTCAACACATGTGCCGTAGACCACATTTGCTGTCTCTGCCTAAAGTGTATTAAATGTAGAAATACCATAAGCAATTTAGGTACCACTTGTATGAAGAGACACAAGACTTCTAACCACACAACTCTTTGGGAGCAGCATTAGAATGCTAGCCAAATGGATACAGTCATCTACCTCCTTCCAGCTTCTTACTTTTCACCCTCTACCACCCATTGCACAAGATCCACATCAGCAGCCTCCAGAGACAGAGTTGAAAGTCTTTCAAGGGTTGTCAGAAATGTATTGAATGGATCTTCCAACCGGAAAGAGTGTCAACATGGTGCCACTCAGAGTAAAGGCAAATGTGGGCTTCATCCTTTCTCTGATACTGCAAACCCTATCTCATCTTCACCTGCAGCGTTCCACAGGTAAGTTTATTTTCCATAAAGCTGTTAGAATGTAAGAAGAAGTAGACCCCAAACCAACTCCATACCCAGGAGCTCAAAGCCAGCTTGGCAAAATTGCTGCTTTTGCAGTCCCTGGTGGATTCAGCCACCTTCCATGTATTTGTGACCTGTATGGTAACACAGTGGCAGGTTTGTGGCCACTGGCTACCATTTCTACATCCATAAGGCCAATCCTAGACTTCACCATCCCATGGGAGGTAGTGGGGTTGATTTACTAAAACTGGAGAGTGGAACATCTGGTGCAGCTCTGCACAGAAACCAATCAGCTTTCAGGTTTTTGTTTTTTTTGGCAAAGCTTAGTTGAATAAGCTGATAGGTTACTGTGCTCAGCTGCACCAGATTGTGCACTCTCCAGTTTTAGTAAATCAACCCTAATGTTTACACATTCATGGACCACACAGTCAGAAGCAGGTTCCACCTGACTACAAACACATTGTAGTTTTCTCAACTGTTTAATAGTTGCAAAGCATTTGAATTATTGGCCAGGTAGCATCCTATGCTCTGCATTAGTTTATGTTTCTGCAGCTGTTAACATCTGCAAATAATTATTCAATTTTATTGAGGTAACATCCTGTGCTCTGCCTAAATATTTTAGAGGATACAGGATGCACTGTAGATATAGGCTACACTGGATGCAGAGTATATATATATATATATATATAAATATATATATATATATATATATACAAGACTGTGTGTATATATATATATATATATACAATCATCATACAGCAAAGCACTTCAATTTTGCAGTGCGTTATGGGGCGTTCCACGGTGCTCGAATTCGCCGCGAACGCCCCATAATGTTTGCTGTTCTGCAAACGGGTGAACACCCGATGTTCGAGTCGAACCTATGTTCGGCACGAACATCAAGCTCATCCCTAATATTCAAAAATGTTAGTAAAACCAGAGAAAAGGGAAAGTAAACACCGCGCTAATCCCTAAACTAAAATACTAAGAATTATTGATTAAACCAAAATCATATAACTGACATATAAAAATATGTGTAGGTGAAAAATAATAATATTTAGCAGCAGCTAAAAAATTGCGAGATATACACAATAAACAAAACAGAATATTAATTATTATTTAAAAAGCCGCGCTAGTGAAAAATAAAACAAATGAATATGCAAATTAGAAGTGATAAAAATTCAAAAAATTAAACCAAGGAACTAGTAAAACCATCTGCCAGTTTCTCCCCACCCCTCTGTAAACTGACCATGATGTATAATGGCTGCTGTGACCAGACACCGTGGTCAGTTTACATGCCTCTGTCATCAGCAGCCTGCTATCTGCTCTCTGTCCTCCTCCCCCCTCCCCTCTCTGTCTGTGTAAGCCGCCCCTCCCCCCTCTTGGTGCTCTCATAACACTAACCTGTATTCACCATCAGCACTGCCTCCTATTGCAGTGGCTCCCTCTGTCAATGATTTATAAATATAAATGCTGTAAATACCTCCATTTAAGAGCCGAGATTTTAGAGCTCTCTCCTCCTCTCCTCCTCCCCCCCCAGACTGACATCAGCAGAGGAATCTTAGCCCCTCCCACTGAATCTCTCATAGGAGGAAAGGAGAAAGCTTGCTAGTCATGTGATCGCTATCTCGGCAGTGAAATTAGGTATTTGCAACATTTTTTTTTATAAATCACACACAGAGGGGGATACTACAATCGGAGGCAGTTCTGATGGTGTATACAGGATAGAGTGGCTTAACAACCACTTTAAGTTTTCAAGTTCTGCTGTGTTGAATGAATAGCTTGATCCTAAGGAACTGCTTGAAAAATGATAGTGATGGTGATATAAATAGTTTAAAAATTGTCGCTGAAGGATAAGACCAATTATAGTAATAATTAGAAGGCCTGAACATGTTTAGGAAAAATATCATTCCTAGCAATTCTTCTCAAGGAGATTTTACAATGTGATGTAGTTAAACTAGTGTCCACAAAATAATTTATGATATTTTGCTTCTGGCATTTGGATCCACACTAAGCACAGCCAGCTGCATGCATTTTGTGTTATTCAAATAATAATTATGGTGTCTTTGAAAAGCCTGCAGTGATAGGGCATAGACTTTTCTGTGAATTGTTCTCCATCTCCTGCTGCTTCATGATGCTTTTAAAAGAAATACTTTTTAAGGCACTTATAAAATAATGGAGAGCTTAATTCACACTTGTATTCAAGTATGTCAGAAACAACCATTGACAAAGTATTCATGGGCTGCTTAGGTCACATAGCTTAGCCACGTTAAAAAATAAAAGATCACCAAAAGCTTTTAATGTATTAAAAAGTCAGTATTGCAAACGTATACTATTGGACAACATATTTCAAATAAAATAGAAGGACATTTTTCAAGAATGATCATTTTAACTTTTATATGCAATCTGATTTTGAATAAGCAGGAAATAATAAAACTATGCAAACTTTATTATGCACCTATTTCTAATTCTTTGTTTGTTTTCTCTTTCCTTTGGTTTGCATGCATGTGTCATGTACCAGGTGGAGATTGAGCTTAAGAGGGAGCATCTCTTGCACCTCTTGTCCAACACCCCTGGTAGTGGTGACAGGAGGTGTGAGGACACAGAGTGGCAGAAGGGCTGATGCAGCAGGCAGTGCCAGCTGTTGGTTGCAGGATCTGGATGACCGTGGATCACCAGACAGGGACCAGAGACCAATACAGAGGCACACTTGATTAGTGGACAGGAGAGAAGCCTGGACTCAAGCCAAAAGGTCATTAACAGCTGGACAGCAAGGCACAGGAACATCAGGCAGAAGTGGAGTGCACAAGCCAAGGTAACAAAAGGTAGGTAGGAATCCAAAGACAGGCAGGCCAGAGGCAACCCAGGTCAGGCACAGGAATGCAAATATAGAAAGTCAGGGCACAGTTAAAGCAGGAAATAGCTTAAAACCACTCAACAATCTGTTCATGTTACAATCCAGCTTAAACAGGTAGTTTAGCCCCAATGCTAGTACTGGGTGTGCACCTGTGCATGCTTAAGCACCTCTTAGCTTGCACGCTAATACTTTTATGCATCCGTGCTAATGCCCATCATGCACACAAGCATGCAATAGTCTTCTAGTTCCCATACATATTGGGCATTTCTTACATGTTGGTTGTTCCACAGTTTTCAGAATCCGCCTTTGCTGAAACCCTTTTTCTTCTTTTTTCCAGTGTGTCATGAAGGCTCCATCCGTGGCCGGCGACCTGATGATCCTGCCAGTAATCGGCGCCTCAGCATCCCTGGTTCCCGTTCTCGGCTGCCATTGCGCATGCGCGAGCGCGCGCGTGCACGCGCGCGCCCGCAGACGGGGGCGAGCGTGCGCGGACGGGTGCGCGCCTCCATTGGCGCCAATGAGGCTATTTAAACCCTTCTGTTACTGACGGTCCCCGCTGTCTGCTCTACAACGTTCTGTGTTTGAAACCTGATCTGAAGTCTGTTTACCTGTATCTGACCCGGCTATCCCTGACCATCCGCTCTGTCCCTGTGTATCGACCTTGGCTTGTCTGTGACCATCCTCTTGTCTTCTCCACCTGTACCGTGCTGCCAGCCTGATATCTGACCTGGCCCGTCTGACCATCCCAGAGCCAGCTTACCTGTTGTACCAGTCTGCATACAGATCCAAGTCTGCCTGTTGTTCCAGCCTGCACACAGATCCAGCTTACCTGTTGTTCCAGTCTGCATACAGATCCAAGTCTGCCTGTTGTTCCAGCCTGCACACAGATCCAGCTTACCTGTTGTTCCAGCCTGCACACAGATCCAGCTTACCTGTTGTTCCAGTCTGCATACAGATCCAAGTCTGCCTGTTGTTCCAGCCTGCACACAGATCCAGCTTACCTGTTGTTCCAGTCTGCATACAGATCCAAGTCTGCCTGTTGTTCCAGCCTGCACACAGATCCAGCTTACCTGTTGTTCCAGCCTGCACACAGATCCAGCTTACCTGTTGTTCCAGTCTGCATACAGATCCAAGTCTGCCTGTTGTTCCAGCCTGCACACAGATCCAGCTTACCTGTTGTTCCAGTCTGCATACAGATCCAAGTCTGCCTGTTGTTCCAGCCTGCACACAGATCCAGCTTACCTGTTGTTCCAGTCTGCATACAGATCCAAGTCTGCCTGTTGTTCCAGCCTGCACACAGATCCAGCTTACCTGTTGTTCCAGTCTGTCTACAGAACCTGCTTACCAGCAGCTACCTACATACCTCATCCACTGAGCTTATCCAGGAAGCTCTTGCACCGGTCTGACCATTCCTGCCAGGCACCTGTGCCCCTCCTGACTCCTGGTCCTACTGTCCCATCATCAGGGGACCGGCGAGCGGGAGCCGCAAGGGAGGCCCTTCTCTGCTAATCAGACTCACCACTACCAGGGGGCGTGACAGTAGCAGACAGCCATGTCTGAGTCTGAGCAGGGGGCCTCTCCTATGGAAGGACTGTGCCAACACCTGGCGGGACTGACCGAGGCGGTAAAGAATCTCCAGCAGGGATACACCCGGTTGGAAGAACGGGTGCTGGCCCTACCACCAACAGCCCCATCCGGGGGAAGTCCAGGACCGTCGGTGGTAATGCTCCCTCCAGAGCCCCGGGTACCAATCCCTGAGAGATTCTCGGGTGCCCGCAACCTCTTTCGGGACTTCCGTAACTCCTGTGAACTGTTCTTTGCACTACAGCCACGTACTTTTTCCCTGGAAGCCACCAAGGTGGGCTTCGTGATCTCCTTACTCTCCGGAGACCCGCGGACCTGGGCCCACCGCCTCCTAGAGCAGAAGGACCCCGCATTGGCCGGTCTTAATTCATTCTTTGACACCATGGCTCAACTTTATGAAGACCCCCAACTCTCTGCCACCGCAGAGACCACTCTGCGCGCCCTCCAGCAGGGGCGAAGGCCCGTGGAAGACTATGTCGCGGACTTTAGGTGCTGGGGTGCGGATACCCAGTGGAACGACGCGGCTCTGCGTCACCAGTTCCGCCTAGGACTTTCTGAGGCACTAAAGGATGAGCTGGCAAGAGTTGGGGTACCCCAGACCCTGGACACTCTGATCAACCTGGTCATTCAGATTGACCGACGACTAAGGGAACGCAGGACGGAACGTGCATCCGGTTTCTCTCGTCCTACCTGGATGCTCCCCAAGGCCCCAAGTCACCTGCAGACTGGCTCGGCCCATCGGTCTGCACCTCTCCCTGATTCCTCAGAGCCCATGCAGTTGGGGCTCTTGAGGCCCTCTCTAACTTCTGAGGAACGTCAACGTCGTCGGGTCAACAACTTGTGCCTCTACTGCGGTGAGCCCGGGCACTACGTAAGGAACTGTCCGGCCAAGGCTCGTAAGTGCCCTCTCATGCCTGCTAGCTCTATGGACTCCTCAATCCAGGTCTCCTCTCACCTTGCCCTCTCTGTCTCGTTGCAGCTTCCGGGAAAAATCCTCCAGGTACCCGCCATTATTGACTCCGGGGCATGCAGCTGTTTCATGGACTCTTCTTTTGCTGCCCAACACCGGATTCCCCTCCAGTCCAAAGCCCAGGGACTGTCAGTTTACTTGGCGGATGGCTCCTCCATCCGTTCAGGCCCGGTTACGCAGGAGACCACCCCACTGCCCATGACCATCTCGGACAACCACCAGGAACTTCTTTGTATGGACATTATCTCCTCTCCATTATCCCCTATAATCCTGGGCATGCCGTGGCTGAAGGCCCACAACCCAGTTATCGACTGGGCCACTGGGATGGTCTCCTTCTCTTCTCTGTATTGTCAGATGTCTTGCAGACCTTCTAATTCCTTCCAGCTGGCTACTCTGTTAAGTGTGGACTCTGAAGTGGACCTCCGTCGGGCTATTCCCCAGGCCTACCACGACTATCTAGATGTCTTCAGTAAACAGGCAGCAGAGGTGCTCCCACCTCATAGGGCTTATGACTGCCCAATCGAACTTTTCCCTGGAGCGGAGATCCCCTTTGGAAGGGTCTTCCCCCTGACAGAAGTGGAGCAAGGCAAGTTGAAGGAATACATTGAGGAAAACCTCCGAAAAGGCTTCATCCGCCCATCTACCTCTCCTGCGGGTGCGGGCATATTTTTCGTGGAGAAAAAAGACCACACCCTTCGGCCCTGTGTGGACTATAGAGAGTTGAACAACATAACGGTTAAGAACCGTTATCCTCTCCCATTGGTCCCTGAACTTTTCCAGAGGCTTGGCACGGCCACCATCTTCACGAAGCTTGACCTTCGGGGGGCCTATAATCTGGTTCGGATTAAAGATGGGGATGAGTGGAAGACGGCCTTTCGGACACGTTATGGGCATTACGAGTATCTCGTGATGCCCTTCGGCCTGTGCAATGCCCCCGCAACTTTTCAATACTTCATTAACGATGTACTTCGGGACTTCCTGGACTTGTTTGCCGTGGTATATCTGGACGATATCCTGATCTTCTCCCCCTCTTTAGAGACCCACCGCAGACACGTCAAGGAGGTCCTGGGACGGCTCCGTATCCACGGTCTGTATGCCAAGGCAGAGAAATGCCAGTTTGAACAGGAGAGTATTCCCTTCCTTGGGCTAATCATTTCAAGTACAGGCATCAAGATGGACCCCCAGAAGATCTCCGCCATCTTGAAATGGCCCACTCCGGCAGACAAAAAGGGCATCAAACGGTTTATTGGCTTTGCCAATTTTTACCGTAAGTTTATCAGGGGGTTTTCCGCCATTGTGGCACCCATCACCCAACTGACCAAGCAAGGGACCCGGTTCCGGTGGTCTTCCGAGGCCCAGGAGGCCTTTGATGCCCTTAAGACTCTGTTTACCTCGGCACCCATCCTCAGGCACCCGGACTCTTCTCTACCCTTTACCCTGGAGGTTGATGCCTCCGAGATCGCGGTGGGTGCTATCCTATCCCAGAGGCAGGGGGACAAGTCCCTGCTGCACCCGGTCGCCTTCTTCTCCCGCAAGCTGTCCTCGGCCGAGAGGAACTATGATGTGGGCGACCGGGAACTACTGGCGATCAAGGCTGCCCTGGAAGAATGGCGATACCTCCTGGAGGGGGCCTCTCACCCCATTTTAATATTCACCGACCACAAGAATCTGGAATACTTAAAGTCAGCTAAAAGATTGAAACCCAGACAAGCCAGATGGGCACTTTTCTTTTCTCGTTTTACCTTTCATGTGACATATCGGCCCGGATCCAAGAATGTCAAACCAGACGCCCTGTCCAGGATGTACCACAAGTACCAGGAAGAAGACCCCCCTGACACTATTCTGGCCCCTGGGAACTTCCTCCTTCTTCAAGAGGACTTACTGTCCAAATTCAAACGTGCCTCAGCAGGGCAAAGGCCCACTTCTGAAACCCAGCTACAGGAGAAGGATGGCCTGTTCTGGTACGGGGACAGGATCTACACCCCAGAACAACTCCGGGTAACAACTATGGAGCTGTGCCATGACCACGCTTTGGCTGGTCACTTCGGTGTCGCTAAGACCACCGATTTGGTACAGCGTACCTTCTGGTGGCCTCAACTACGGGCCGACTGTAAAAAATTCGTGGACACCTGCCCTACCTGCACCCGGAACAAGAATCCCAAAACCAGGGCCTGGGGTCTCCTTAAACCCCTGTCTGTCCCAGATCGTCCCTGGAGGATGATCTCCTTAGATTTTATTGTGGAGTTACCCCCAGCAGAAGGCCACACGACGATCTTTGTGATTGTCGATCGCCTATCCAAGATGGCTCACTTCATCCCTATGAAGGGCACCCCCTCAGCTCCAGAGACGGCACGGGTCTTTATCAGAGAAATTGTCCGCCTTCATGGGGTCCCGGCTAACATCGTCTCGGACCGAGGGGTACAATTCACCTCTCGATTCTGGAGGTCCCTGTGCCAGTCCTTGGATATCGAACTCTCTCTCTCCTCTGCCTACCATCCCCAGTCTAATGGGCAGACGGAGCGGACCAATCAGACCCTAGAGCAGTACCTGCGCTGCTTCTCCTCCTTTGCCCAAGATGACTGGATCTCCCTTCTGCCCCTGGCCGAGTTCGCGTATAACAACGCCACCCACTCCGCCACCAAACAGACCCCCTTTTTCGCCAACTATGGGTACCACCCGGCATTCCTGCCTAACTCGCTTCCTGACTGCACTGTGCCAGCAGTCCAAGAACGAATCCAGTTCTTTTCCACCAACAACCAACTTCTCCAAGAAACCATGACCAGGACCCAGGAGTACAACAAAACTGTATTTGACAAGAAGAGACGGGGGGAACTGGTGCTTGTTCCGGGCGAAACCGTATGGCTATCCACCTCCAACCTAAAATTGGCTTGCCCTTCACGGAAACTGGGCCCCAAGTTCTTGGGCCCCTTCCCGGTCAAGAGGAGAATCAACGAGGTGGCTTATGAATTGGAACTTCCGGATTCTCTGAAGATTCACCCGGTGTTCCATGTGTCCTTGCTGAAACCCTCGGTTAGTAACCCTTTCCCCAACCGGAGGGCCATCCCTCCTGATCCAGTCATGGTGGACGGGGAAGAGGAGTTCGAGGTGGAAGCCATCCTTAATGTCAGAAGAAGGCAGAACCAAAACCAGTTCCTAATCAAGTGGAAGGGGTACGGCCCCGAGGAAAACTCCTGGGAGCCCGAGGAGAACATCCACGCTAAGAGTCTAGTCCAGTCTTTTAAGAGAGCCCATCCTGAGAAATTTGCCCCGAGGGGCATCCGGAGGCTGCCCCTTAGGGGGGGGCAATGTCATGAAGGCTCCATCCGTGGCCGGCGACCTGATGATCCTGCCAGTAATCGGCGCCTCAGCATCCCTGGTTCCCGTTCTCGGCTGCCATTGCGCATGCGCGAGCGCGCGCGCGCGCGTGCACGCGCGCGCCCGCAGACGGGGGCGAGCGTGCGCGGACGGGTGCGCGCCTCCATTGGCGCCAATGAGGCTATTTAAACCCTTCTGTTACTGACGGTCCCCGCTGTCTGCTCTACAACGTTCTGTGTTTGAAACCTGATCTGAAGTCTGTTTACCTGTATCTGACCCGGCTATCCCTGACCATCCGCTCTGTCCCTGTGTATCGACCTTGGCTTGTCTGTGACCATCCTCTTGTCTTCTCCACCTGTACCGTGCTGCCAGCCTGATATCTGACCCGGCCCGTCTGACCATCCCAGAGCCAGCTTACCTGTTGTACCAGTCTGCATACAGATTCAAGTCTGCCTGTTGTTCCAGCCTGCACACAGATCCAGCTTACCTGTTGTTCCAGTCTGCATACAGATCCAAGTCTGCCTGTTGTCCCAGCCTGCACACAGATCCAGCTTACCTGTTGTTCCAGCCTGCACACAGATCCAGCTTACCTGTTGTTCCAGTCTGCATACAGATCCAAGTCTGCCTGTTGTTCCAGCCTGCACACAGATCCAGCTTACCTGTTGTTCCAGTCTGCATACAGATCCAAGTCTGCCTGTTGTTCCAGCCTGCACACAGATCCAGCTTACCTGTTGTTCCAGTCTGCATACAGATCCAAGTCTGCCTGTTGTTCCAGCCTGCACACACACACAGATCCAGCTTACCTGTTGTTCCAGTCTGTCTACAGAACCTGCTTACCAGCAGCTACCTACATACCTCATCCGCTGAGCTTATCCAGGAAGCTCTTGCACCGGTCTGACCATTCCTGCCAGGCACCTGTGCCCCTCCTGACTCCTGGTCCTACTGTCCCATCATCAGGGGACCGGCGAGCGGGAGCCGCAAGGGAGGCCCTTCTCTGCTAATCAGACTCACCACTACCAGGGGGCGTGACAGGAAGTTCAATAGCCAGTAGCCAATAGCTGCCAGTAGCCAATAGCTGCCCTAGCGTCAGTTTTCGTCTGTCGGACTAGCATACAGACGAACAGATTTTTCGACCGGACTCGAGTCCGTCGGAAGGATTTGAAACATGTTCTAAATCTAAAATCCATCTGATTTTTCGACAGCAAAGGTACGATGAAGCCCACACACGGTCGAATTGTCAGACGGATTCGTTCCGTCGGACCTTTGCTGTCGAAAAGTCTGGCAGTGTGTACACGGCATAAGACTTTCCCTGTTCTTGCTGATAGAAAACTATCCCGCTGATGCAAAACTGTCTTGCCATCACCACATATGGAGATTGCCGATTGGAACTCGGTTTATCATTTGCCTATACAGAGTGCTTTTATCTTTTGAATATGGAATATGAATAGTTTTTAATCTATTAATAAAGTTTTATACTTTAAAACCAAAGGATATTTAGTGTAGTGCTCCTTTAGGAAAATCAATAATAATTCACATCAAATCCACCAAATAAATGAACAATGCATAGTATACAAAGTGTCCATATAAAGTCCACTGTGCAAAACTCAAAGTGCGCCACACAATTGCCGTGAAAGAACTGTGCATGAAATTTTGTTCAAATCTCAAATATGCAATATGTGCAAGGAATCCACATTCCTAGAGTGTATCACTTCACACACCACTGTGCCCCACTCAGTTGTATCCTCACCTGTTTAGGTGAACCCCAATATAGATATGAGGTCAAAAACATATCCTCAAGGCTACTGTTCAGCCCATCTTATTTTATAACCAACTCAAGAAATCCTTTTTCAATCTTAGATACAGTATAAGCACCAGAATAATCCACAGATATAAATGCTCACAAAATATGGAAAAGCTTCATAGTGTTTATAGCTAATTTATTTCAAGTAGGTATACCATATTACATTAAAAATGTGTGTAGCACCACCCCCTTAGGGGTTGCAGATGACTGGATTCCCCACTCCTGCACAGACAGGCAATACACATTTTTTTCCACACTTTCTCCAGACACAAGGAACAGTCTTTAAGCTTGGTGTTATTTTATTAGAGGTAATAACTTGTATGGGGATAGAAATTATGGGATGCCCAACTTGACTTACACAAAATCAGGGACGACTTCCTCCCTATATACATGCTTCAGAGCTGACCTCCTTCCGAGCACCGACAGTCTCTGATAAATGAATGATGCAAAAAGTCCCTTATGGAGTAGGAACTCTCAGTCTTTAAAAAAGTAGCACAAAATTTTGTAAACTGCATTCCCGAGTACCTCCAGTCTCCTGTAGACACTTGTCTCAGCTCTTACTCTGCAGCTAATGCCAGCCCACCTGGCTGATTTTTTTCACCAGTCCACCCGGCTGTCTCTTTACCAGCCCGCATGACTGCTCCTGAGATCTCCCAGGGCAAGGTTAAGGAAGATTTAAGTACAACGCTATCTTCCAGAGAGACCTGCTGCATGCAGCAGTCTCCCCCTTGTAAGTCCCTGACCGTGCTGTAGTACTCACACTGTCCTCTATGCTCCCACTGCCTCTCAGGAGATACTCCCATACTGCTTCTGTTATTAGGATCCTCCCAATCCAGACCAAGCCCTGGCCCAAAGTAGAGCAGGCAGGGGTTCTCCTCAACGGCCTCTGACAGTCCCCTCAGCGCAATCTCCACCTTTCACCCAACTCCCCCAACCAGCAGGACTCATCCATACTTAAGGGCTGGCTTAACAGTCAGGTCCACTGCCTGGGGAGTGGCCAAGTTCCCCTGAGTATGCAGATCATTTCTCCTTGCCTCTACCCACTAACCTCTAAATGTTTCTCCAAACTACCAGACCCAGGGGGATGCACCATAGACTTGCCTGCATAGTGCATTCTGGGTCGGATTTTTTCTTTATTTTTAATTTCTTTAATAAAGGAATTGTCAAAAACTGCCTCCTGTCTTTATTTTTTACACTTTTTTGGGTGAATGAGTAGGGGTACAATGAACCCCATACTCATTCACATGAGGGGGCTGGGATCTGGTGGCCCCCTTGTTAAAGGGGCTTCCAGATTCTGATAAGCCCCCTGCCCTCAGACCCCTACAACCACCACCCAGGGTTGTTGGGAAGAGACCTGGGGACAAGGTGCTTTGGGGCGGGGGGACAAGCCCCCCTGCCCCAAAGCACCCCTCTGTGTTGAGGGCATGTGGCCTGGTATGGTTCAGTGGGGTAAACTCACTCGTTACCCCCTTTTTCTGGCCTGCCAGGCTGCCTGCTCGTATAAATTCCTGGTATGGTTTTTGGGGGGAACCCACAAAGTTTTTTTCATTTTTTTGTATTGCTGGCAATGGCTGGCAGCCAGCAGCAATTTAAATGGATTTTTTTTATAAATATGAGTTTTGGCATGGGGTTCCCCTTGAAATCCATATCAGACCAAATGGATTGGGGGCGACCCCTGTGCCATGACATTTTCTATTTCCGGCAAATTCTGCAATTATTTCTTTATTCAGCTGTCAGTGGGGAAGCTCGCTGACAGCTGATGACTTAGCTGTTGGTAAGCTTCCCGGCCCCGCTTCTTAACAACCCATCGACTGTGCGCGCACCAAGCGCACAGAAAATTTGGGTGTTTGGCAAACACCCATATGGGCGATTTTCATATCAAACTTATGCTTGGCCCAAACCGCTCGTCCATCCCTACTCAGGATGTGTTGAAGAAAATTGAAGGCATATCGATACCAGGGGGAGCCTATTTAGTCACAATAGACTTGGAGGCACTATATAGCTCCATTATGCATGCTGAAGAAGTTGGCATGATTGTTATTTTTTTACAGGAAAGAGATAGTACCTTTTTCCTGTATAATGATTTCATTTTGGAGTTGCTTACCTGCATTATTAATAGGAATGTTTTTGTCTTTGATGATTCCCATTTCCTCTGGGTGCAGGGAGTGGCGATAGGGGCACAATATGCCCCATCGTACACCAACCTGTACCAAGGGGGTGGGAGAGAGTACTGTTTTTGAGTGAGTTGGCCTTCTCGCTATACAGTACCTGTACCACATTTTAATATGGTGAAGGTATATCGATGACTTTTTTCTTGTCTGGAAAGGAAAGCAGACTGAGCTTGATGGGTTTATGGTTGAGCTGCAACAAAAGGAATACAATCTGAAGTTTACTATGGACTGTAATAGAACGCATTTTGTGATATATGCGTTCAAATCCAAACGGCCAGTTCTCATGTCTAAAAACCAACAACAGCCAATACCCAGCATGCCAGTAGTGCCAACTTGCAATCACTCATTAGTAGTATACCATACTGAAAATATTTATGCTTGAAATGAAATTGCATGCACAATAATATAGATTTTGTCATCCAAGCATGGGTATTTTCCAAGCTGCCTCCAATAAGAGGCTATAGTAAGAATGTTTTGAAAATGGAACATGGAAGGGCCCCGGCTAAATCTAGGGAGTTATTATTAGGGATCGTCCTCATTGGATGACATGGCATGTGAGGCTGAGGGCCTTATAGAAGATTGATAGAAGAGGTTGAGGGTGGTTGGGCTCCCTTCTCTACCCCTCATATTCTTTCACTTGTGATGCTTGGAGGATCAGCATATACACTATATTGTCCAAAGTATTGGGATTCCTGCCTTTACACGCATATTGGCAACCCAGTCTTAGTCCATTGGGTTCAATACTGAGTTGGCCAACCCTTTGCAGCTATAACAGTTTCAACTCTTCTGGGAAGTCTGTCCACAAGGTTTAGGAATGTGTCTATGGGACTGTTTGACCATTCTTCCAGAAGCGCATTTGTGAGGTCAGGCACTGATGTTGGATGAGAAGGCCTGGCTTGCAGTCTCCACTCAATTTATCCCAAAGGTGTTCTCTAGTGTTGAGGTCAGGACTCTGTGCAGGCCAGTCAAGTTCCTCCATACCAAACTAGCTCATCCATGTCTTTATGGACCTTGCTTTGTGCACTGGTGCACAGCCATGTTGGAACAGGAAGGGGTCATCCCCCAACTGTTACCACAATGTTGGGAGCATGAAATTGTCAAAAATGTCTTGGTATGCTGATGCCTTAAGAGTTACCTTCACTGTAACTAAGGGGCCAACCCCAACAGCTGAAAAACAACCCCACGCCATAATCCCCCTCCACCAAATGATTTTGATAATATAGTGTATATCTCATAACTGTCTTTGAAATTGGATTGTATCAGACTATTCATACCTATTGGGCTAGGATCTTTCTGTCTAAGATGGACAATATATCAACTTATTATGGCAATGAAACTGCCTAATATTGATTATGGTTTGATGTTGAAAGTTACCCTATGATCTGCAAGTGTCACTTGGACAAGTGACACTTGACATCTTGGACAAGATTCTCCACTGTCTGTTGTCCATCTGTCCCCTTTTTTGTTCCAGTGCCCGCCCCAGGGGAGCTTTTATGCTATCCAGACACACAAGAACAAGTGATTGCTGCTAGATTCTCATGTGTCCTGAGGAAGCTACATGAGAGAAATGTGTTTACTCATGAGGACTCGCGGTTCCACCATACAGTCATACATTTGATGAATCAACTTCAGTGTTAAAGGACTTGTAAAGTCAGAAGGTTTTTTATCTTAATGCAATCTATGCATTAAGATAAAAATCCTTCTGTGTGCAGCAGCCGCCCCAGCACCCCCTAATACTTACCTGATCCTCATCTCTGTCCACGAGTGTCTTGGCAGTCCTGATTGGCTGAGACACAGTAGAGGCGCCATTGGCAAGTCAGTAAGCCAATCAGGAGAGAGAGATGGGGCGGGGCCGCATCGCCATGTCTGAATGGACACACAGAGCTGTGACTCGGATCAGGTGCCCCCATAGCAAGCTGCTTTCAGTGGAGGCACTCACTCACTGGGCTGCTCTGTGCAAATCCACTGCATAGAGCAGGTAAGTATAACATGTTTGTTATTTTTATTGAAAAAAAAAGGAGACTTTACAATCACTTTAATTTACTAATATGAATATATTAGTGGTCTTAGTGAGTCAGCATGCATATTCACTATACATGTGTATATTGTTTTTAACTGTAATTTCAGCTTGAGATTAAGCTGTTTTAACATGGTTGTAAATAAACAATATCTTTTTTTTGTCCCCTTTCATTGCCAGTAAAGCCCATTACATTGTTGTTGCTTTTCTATTGATGAAAAGAAAGTACTTGCAATATGTAGTCTGAAGGTACGAACAACATATGGCCCTTAATCATAATACATTTGTGCAATGAGCATGAAGGCAGCGCTCAATCACAGCGGCATTGTAGTTGTTGGGGAAGTCCAGAGGAACTTAGTTTATCTATGGTTTCCTGGGTCACAGGGGAAGCTATCTGATTGGATGTTATCACCCCATGTGACTCTGGCAGCCATCTTGCGACCGTCAGTACCTATTTAAGGCCCTGGCTCCCAGGCTTGGTGTACATTTCACGTGTTGGTAGTGTAAGGACAGGTCACCCATCTGACAGGAACAGTGATTAGTGGCAGGGATAGGTTCCAGATGAGTAGGGAAAGGATAGGGACACGCCATCCTTCCTGGAAACCTCCCTATTTGTGTATGGACTGGCCAGGCCACATCCTGCCCCTCATGACAGATGCTGTTGGCACAACTGAGACCTGCTCCCCTACACACTGCTGTGAGTGTTCCTGGTCAGGTGCCTTTCCGCTGGGTTTGTTGTGAATTATTGTATTCAACATTAATACAAATTCTGCTCTCTGTAACTGGACTCTGAGTTTTTACTGCCGCCGCACAATTCTGCACCTCCTCACAAGCAGTTATAAAATAGTGAATTGATTTAATATAAGACAAGGTAAAGTACCTGTAAGGTCTAGGTGCACACACTTTAGGCAGAATGAAAAGCAGGTTAGTGTAAATTTTCCTTTAACAGTCACTTTCCCTTAAGATAACCAGGCCCTCCAGTGCTACATTGTTCCAAGACTTAATACACAAAACTATATTCTCTAACTGTAGAATGTTGCAATATGACCAAAGGAAGAAGAGGGTAAACATACTATATAGCAAAGGGAGATGCATGAGGGCAGCCACTCTGGGCAAGTCAGGACTGGTTGTTGACAGGGGGCAAAATCCATAGCTGTAGGAAAGATCAGGACAGGGAACAGACAATAGAAGTATCCAAGATACAGGCTCACTTGGTCAGCAGAAAAATGCAATAAAAAGCACTGACGCTGATGATGTTTAAATATGTTATCACCTGTGCCAGGGACCAATCCAGGAGCTAGGAGTGTGGCTAGACTCATTACTCTGCAACTGATGAGAAAGGTGGGGAAAATACACAATGGCAATGGGTTTGCACTGAGAGGAGTAGGAAGATGCCCATCAATCCCAGAGCTGGTGGGGAGAAAGGTATGGGGCCAGGCTCATTACTCCACAGCTGACAAGTAAAGAAAGATGTGAGGGGCTACATACCATTCAGCCACTACTCTAGAACCCATTTAAAAGCCAGAAGCTCTCTGTTACCCAGTAGTGTATTTAGGTTGTGTGATGCCCTAGGCCTGACTAAACTTGTGCACCCCCTAATTCTAATATGACTCACCCCTTCCTGTCAAGGCCACACCCCTTGCTGTTTAAGACCCACACTGATTGATATTTTTTGAACGGGGACACTAGTTCTGAGGGCCTGGGGGGCAAGGGATTCCCTTAATTTGCATAGATTTCCTCTCACTCCCTGTTTGGCTATGGGGCAGGAAGAGAAGGGAAATCTCTGCAATGGGACAGGGATGGTAAAAAATAAACTGACAGGGGCTATAACCCTCACTTATTCTACCAAAAATGAAAGCACAGCGAGGAAGGTTTATGGTACAGAAAGATAGGACAGTCAAAATTAGAAGCAGCGCCCCCCCCCCCCATAGTTGCGGAATGCCGGACACCCACATACTGGAAGCAGTGCGGTCGCTTTATGGGGGCGCTATACTAATTTGCCTCTCAGCCCAGTCCACCCCATAAAACTGGCGCTACACTAACAGTGTAGTGCAAGCCGGCGGGGACTCTTTCTGTGCTGCCCCCCTGAAAAGTGCTGCCCTTGGCCTGGGCCTTGTCAGCCTAGGCCAGGATACATCATTGCTGTTACCAGTATCTTAATTCCTTGTAATAGACTGATGATGAATGTTGAGAAAGTATGACTCCAGCTCAAACTTTGGAGGCATCCACTGCCAAGCAAAAATATAGGGAAGGACCTGAATGAGTGAGTACTGGTGCTGGAGCTCAAAGGTAGACAGAACTTCTAGGGGCTAATTAGAAGCAGAGGAACCCTTTGGTGCCCAGGCCATAATGGGAGCTATTTTTATGGAGACATTCTTAGTGAACCTCCTGTAGAATTTAGTAAAGCAAATAAAGAGGATATGACCAAAGAAGAACTGCTTTAACGTTGTCAAAATGCATGGAAATAACAGTGTCAGAATTTATGTAACTGGGAAAAGAGACTTGAGCGTGGTGAAAAAAATGCATTTAGAGAGCTTGGCATAGAGAGAGTGGTCCTTTAGCCTGAAGAGGACAATGCAAATGTGTCTGGCATGCTCAGTGAAGAGCAAGAGAATATGAAAATGTCATGCAAATAAAGAACTAGGTATCTGTCTTAGTATTGCTGTAAAATATAGTTGACAAACTCTTTAAAAACAACAGGAGTATTTCTGAGCCCAAAATGCATTGCTAAATGCTCAAAATGCTCCTCCCAAATATTAAATGCTGTTGCAAAAAAGAAAGGGGTTGGGACTTTGAATGAGGTGTGTGCCCAAAGATTGATGCAGCGAACATAATCTATGTATGAATACATTGACCCATAAAACAAAGGTAGATGCACATTAAAGACAATCTTTATTAAAATGTCTGTCAACAATTGTGACCATGTTAAAACATGATTGAAGCATTGCATTGAATCAGTTTCTACAGCAATGATACAGCAAGCATGCATGAAAGAATTAGAGCAGAAACATTTATGTACATGATGTTGAATAATAAAAGCCAAAAGGATTGCAGCACAGTTGCTCTACGCGTTTCGGGAACCATCACTTCCTCAGAAGCAGGTGCAATCTATCTTTCTATAAAGAACATATAGGTATGCATAAAAATACTATATCTAAATAGTAATGAAATGGAAAATTTTGCCCAAATGAGGGCAAGGGTCAAGCATTAATTTGAGTTACTCACAAAAACGGCTACCATCGTCAGTACCAGGCACCGACAGCCAAAGATCACCCCATAAATGTCCACTACGGGAACTGAGGGGGCCATACCGATGTGCGATCCTATGTAAGGGCCGCAAAAAATAGGGAAAATGTCCATATGGAGATCACCAGTGGTCAATTGACCATTCGGGAAAAATTCTGTAGGAAAGATATAATTTATATGTAGGCAATGTATATAATTATATCACAAAATTATAAATTTTTCAATGTATTATATCAATAAATAATTAAACCTATATGTAAATAAGATGAGAATGGGATGTCAACCCAGGAGGTGGATAATGAGTGTATATAATGAAATAAAGTGCCAATATACAGGGTGTTGAGGTGACCCTGGTAAATGTAATAAAGTACCAATGTCCCAGGTGTTAGGGTGACCATATTAAATAAAATGAAATAAAGTGCCAAAGTACAAGGTGTTGAAGTAGCCCTGGTTGCATGACACCATGCAAACCTAAACCACTGTATGCTGGCATGGTGAACGATAAAGGAAAATGATGTGATGTGATAAATGGGGAAAGCATGTGGGAATAATCCCCCAGGCATAGGTAACTGGACAATCAATGCCATGCACAACAAGGAGTCGGCTGTGAAATTGTAACATAAAGACTGTAACATGAGGAAATAAAAAATGACCATTTGTTGTGGAACCCACTGTTAATGGGAACAGCACCCTGAGTGCCTATAGTTAAAGGCATCAAAGGGTTGGTCACTTACAATCGACTTCGGTAACACACCTCCATCCCTAGTTATATAGTATGGAAAAGTTTGGGACTTTAAATGAGGCCCACATAAACATGTGCCTCCATCCCTGTAGAATTGCAAAAATGAAAGGGGTTGGGACTTTGAATGATGTGTGTGCCCAAAGATTGATGCAGCGAACATAACATATGTATGAATACATTGACCCATAAAACAAAGGTAGATGCACTTTAAAGACAATCTTTATTAAAATGTCAGTCAACAATAGTGACCATGTTAAAACATGATTGGAGCATTACATTAAATCCATTTCTACCGCAATGATACAGCAAGAATGTATGAAAGAATTAGAGCAGAAACATTTATGTACATGATGTTGAATATTAAAAGCCAAAAGGATTGAATTTAACGTCCACAACTTTTTCCATACTATATAACTAGGGATGGAGGTGTGTTACTGAAGTCAATTGTAAGTGACCAACCCTTTGATGCCTTTATCTATAGGCACCCAGGGTGCTGCTCCCATTAACAGTGTGTTCCGCAACAAATGTTATTTTTTTTATTTCTGTGTCTGTTAGCATCGTCATCAGCACGTGGCCATGGGACACGCGCGTCTTTGTTTTTCGGCAGCTGGACATGTGGAGCCGCATCATGCTGAAGGCTTGGGTAGAATGGATGACCAAGCCCTCCTCATCCTCCTCATCCTCTCTCACCCAGGCTCAGGGTACTGACAGAGCATCATCAGCCACCCCTTCCCTAGACCCACCATGTCCTCCTGAGGAGTCCCCCGAACTCTTTTGAGCACAGTGTTGGGTACATGCTCCAGGAGGATGCCCAAATACGATTCGAAGGCTCGGATGACGATACCCAGCTTGAGGAATCTGGCAGTACAGTTCCACCAGCTGCAGCTTATTACTGCAGGTTTGCTCTAGTGGTGAAGAGGAGGGGATGATGAGGGTCACTGACTCCACGTGGGTGCCTCAAGGGAGAGAGGATGAGGAGGAGGACGAGGAGGAGGAGGATGCGGCGTCACATGTCCAACGAGGCAGGATGCCCCCTGGAGGCCAGGTAGAGGCCAGCACAGCAACTGTACAACACCGCAGAGCTCCGCCTGTGCAGGGCGCTGCCATCTGCACGTTATCAGAAAAGTTCTTTGGTGTGGGCCTTTTTTGAGACGAGTGCAGCAGATCGCACCACTGCTATTTGCAATATTTGTCTCAAGCGTATCTCGCGTGGCCAAAACATCAGCCGCTTGGGCACGACAAGCATGACCAGACATATTGGCGACCTGCCATGCAGCTCGTGGCAGGCACACATAAAAGACCCACACCAAAGAACTAAGCGGACCTCTCCTTGCTCCTCCTCAGCTGGGATCTCCATCCCCACTACAACCTTCAGTCCTCTCTGAAAGCTGCTCTGAGAGGACTGAAGGTGTAGAATTCGGTGTGTCACAACCAAGTACTTGCAGTACACCGACGTCCGAATGCAGCAGGCAAATTTCCCTGCCCCAGCTGCTGGACCGTAGAAAGAAGTACACTCCCAGCCATCCACATGCCCAGCGGTTGAATGCTAGCCTTGCTAAATTGCTAGCACTTCAAACTGCTGCCTTTTCAGTTGGTAGACTCGGCCCCTTCCGTGAGTTTGTTCAATGTGCGGTTCCTCAGTGGCAGGTTCCCAAACGCCACTTTTTCTCGCGGAAGGCGATTCCGTCTCTCTACCGGCATGTGGAGGGCAATGTCCATGCCTCGCTGGACAGGGCGGTCAGCGGTAAGGTGCATATTACCGCTGACTCATGGTCCAGCAGGCATGGACAGGGACGGTACCTTTCTTTCACGGCCCATTGGGTCACTCTATTGGCAGCTGGGAGGGATGCAGGACAAGGTGCAGTAGTGTTGGAGGTTGTTCCGCCACCACGCCTCCAAAACGCGACTACTGCTACTGGTTGTGACACACCTCTCTCCTCCACCCCCTCCTCTTCTTCTTCCTCCAGTGCTCTGTCCTTGGAACCAGCGGTGCTCCGTAGGCGTACAAGGGGCTACGCAAGTACGCAGGCAAAAAGATGCCATGCCGTGCTTGCGCTGGTGTGTTTGGGGGACAGGAGCCACACTGGGCCAGAGGTTCTGGCAGCTCTGCAGGGGCAGGCCGAGAGGTGATTGACGCCACGTCAGCTTAAGCCAGGAATGGTCGTTTCTGACAATGGCACCAACCTCCTCTCCGCCCTGCGACAGGGGCAGCTCACCCATGTGCCCTGCATGGCTCACGTCCTCAACCTGGTGGTGCAGCGGTTCTTGGGCAGGTTCCCAGGCTTACAGGATGTCCTGAGGCAGGCCAGGAAAGTCTGTGTGCATTTCCGCCGATCTTATAATGCCAGTGCTCGGCTGACTGAGCTGCAAAAGGAGCTGAACCTGCCCAAGAACCGCCTAATATCTGACATGCCCACCAGGTGGAACTCAACGTTGGCCATGCTGCAGCGACTGCACACGCAGCAGAGGGCCATCAATGAGTACCTTTGCGACTACGGCACCAGGACAGGGTCAGGGGAGCTTGGTTTTTTTTTCCCCACGTCAGTGGAGCATGATCAGGGATGCATGCACTGTCCTCTCACCATTTGAGGAGGCCACGAGGATGGTGAGCAGTGACAGTGCATGCATCAGTGACACTGTCCCTCTTGTCCACCTGTTGGAGCATACGCTGCGTGGGATAATGGACAGGGCACTTGAGGCAGAACAGAGGCAGGAAGAGGAGGACTTCCTTGCCTCTCAAGGCCCCCTTTATCCGGACAGTGTTCTTCTGTCCCACCCATCACACAGGAAGAGGATGAGGAGGAGGAGGAGGAGGAGGAGGAGGAGGATTGTGTGAGCATGGAGGTGGAGCCTGGCACTCAGCATCAGCAGCAGCAGTCTTTTAGGGATGATGTACAGTCCCAACAAGCCAGTGGACTTGTACGTGGCTGGGAGGAGGTGGCTGGCGATCATGTCATCCTCAGTGACCCAGAAGACTCCGGACCGAATGCCTCAGCTAACCTACGCTGCATGGCCTCCCTGATCCTGCAAAGCCTGCGGAAGGATCCTCGTGTTCTTCGGATCAAGGAGAGGGACCATTACTGGCTGGCCACTCTCCTTGATCCGCGGTACAAGGGTAAGGTTGCGGACCTTATCTTGCCGTCGCAGAGGGAGCAGAGGATGAGACATCTCAGGGAGGCCTTGCAGAAAGGTCTGTGCAACGCGTTCCCAGAAACTGGGAGGCTACAAACTCCTGGTCCTGGGCGACGAGTTGCTGAGGCTTCGGTCAGTGGCAGAAGGAGCGGTGGGGAAGGTGGACGTCTGACCGATGCGTTCAGACAATTTTTTAGTCCGCAGCCCCAAGGTATGATCGGTTCCAGCAACCATCGCCAGCGTCTGATATACATGGTGCAGGAATACCTTGGGGCAAGGTCAGACTTGGACACCTTTCCCACCGAAAATCCTCTGGCTTACTGGGTCCTGAGGATGGATCACTGGCCAGAGCTTGCACAGTATGCAATTGAGCTACTGGCCTGTCCTGCCTCCAGCGTTCTTTCCGAACGCACATTCAGTGCTGCTGGAGGATTTGTGACTGATCATAGGGTGCGCCTGTCCACCGCCTCGGTTGATCGACTGACATTCATCAAAATGAATCAGTCTTGGATCACCACCAGCTACCAGGCACCTGAGGCGGATATAACCGAATAATTTTTAATGTCACATCCCTTCAAGACTGCCTATGCTGATGCTGAGTGACTGTCCTCTTATGTTCACTGACTATCCTCTTCCTCCTCCTCAATGATCCATGCCACCACACCAGTGCCTAAGGCACAATTTTTCAGCCCCTGTTTAACAGGGGCGTGTACTTACAATTTTTAAAAAAAATGCTTCGCAACACGTGTGACTGCTGTGCTCCAAGTACAGTCTCTGTGAGGGCCGTGTTGCAGTGTTGTGGCACCAGCACCAGTGCCTAAGGCACAATTTTTCAGCCCCTGTTTAACAGGGGCGTGTACTTACAATTTTTTAAAAAAAATGCTTCGCAACACGTGTGACTGCTGTGCTCCAAGTACAGTCTCTGTGAGGGCCGTGTTGCAGTGTTGTGGCACCAGCACCAGTGCCTAAGGCACAATTTTTCAGCCCCTGTTTAACAGGGGCGTGTACTTACAATTTTTTAAAAAAATTCTTCGCAACACGTGTGACTGCTGTGCTCCAAGTACAGTCTCTGTGAGGGCCGTGTTGCAGTGTTGTGGCACCAGCACCAGTGCCTAAGGCACAATTTTTCAGCCCCTGTTTAACAGGGGCGTGTACTTACAATTTTTAAAAAAATGCTTCGCAACACGTGTGACTGCTGTGCTCCAAGTACAGTCTCTGTGAGGGCCGTGTTGCAGTGTTGTGGCACCAGCACCAGTGCCTAAGGCACAATTTTTCAGCCCCTGTTTAACAGGGGCGTGTACTTACAATTTTTTAAAAAAATGCTTCGCAACACGTGTGACTGCTGTGCTCCAAGTACAGTCTCTGTGAGGGCCGTGTTGCAGTGTTGTGGCACCAGCACCAGTGCCTAAGGCACAATTTTTCAGCCCCTGTTTAACAGGGGCGTGTACTTACAATTTTTAAAAAAAATGCTTCGCAACACGTGTGACTGCTGTGCTCCAAGTACAGTATCTGTGAGGGCCGGGTTGCAGTGTTGTGGCACCAGCACCAGTGCCTAAGGCACAATTTTTCAGCCCCTGTTTAACAGGGGCGTGTACTTACAATTTTTTAAAAAAATGCTTCGCAACACGTGTGACTGCTGTGCTCCAAGTACAGTCTCTGTGAGGGGTTGCAGTGTTGTGGCACCAGCACCAGTGCCTAAGGCACAATTTTTCAGCCCCTGTTTAACAGGGGCGGGTAATTACAAATCTTGATCTAATAGTTCACAGCAGGGCCCATTCCTGCGCCCACCAAGAGTAACTATGAGGGCCTGCAGTCTTGTGGCAACACCGTCCACCACCACCGCCAAAGGCCCAATTTTTCTGCCCTGTTCATCAGGTGCTTGCAATTACAAATCTTGATCTAATAACTCACAGCAGGGCCCATTCCTGCGCCCACCAAGAGTAACTATGAGGGCCTACAGTCTTGTGGCAACACCGTCCACCACCACCGCCAAAGGCCCAATTTTTCTGCCCTGTTCATCAGGTGCTTGCAATTACAAATCTTGATCTAATAACTCACAGCAGGGCCCATTCCTGCGCCCACCAAGAGTAACTGTGAGAGCTTACAGTCTTGTGGCAAAACCGTCCACCACCACCACCACCACCACCCCCAATTTTTCTGCCCTGTTCAACAGGTGCATGCAATTACAAATCTTGATCTATTAACTCACAGCAGGGCCCATTCCTGTGCCCACCAGTCTTGTGGCTACACCAACATCTAATAGGGCAAATTTCTGCAGAGTATATACGCCAGGCCCCTACTTTCAAACATCCAACTTACAAACGACTCCTACTTGCAAATGGAAAGAGAAAACAGGAAGTGAGAGGAAATCTACCCCTAGGAAGGGAAATTCTATCCTGTTAGATTTAATTTGGGAAAAAGGTATCTCCTCTCTACTGATACTTTATCACCAATCCTTGTTTCAATTAAAACCCCACTTTTCCAAAAACATTTGTCATTGGGACGGAAAGTGAGGTGACATGTTCTGAACAGATGTGCAAAGACAGCAAATGTTACAGGGGTGATAACCCCTCCCTATGTTCTCCAAAAAGCTTAAAAATAGATTTTTTTGGGATGGAGCTACACTTCATAATGTACCTGTTCAGATTCTACTTAAGATCAAACCTAAAGCCGCAAGTGGTTTTAAATGGCTTCTTTTTTTCCTTTACAAATGTCATTTTGTGCAAGGACAGTTCTAAACACGGGAAACACATGCCACTTCACAGGCATACTTTGGACACCCCCCAGGTACCATATTTAAAGGAAAATGTCACTTTTTTTTTTTCACTTTATGCATCATTAAAATGACTGCTCCCGAAAAAACGTTAGTTTTTAAAAGTTCTTTTTGCATTGATATATGTCCCCTGGGGCAGGACCCGGGCTCTTAAGCCCCATACACACGGTCGGACTTTTTCATCAATTTGGTCCGATCGGACAAGGTTGTTGAAAAATCAGACCGTGTGTATGCACCATCGGACAGTGTTCGTCGGTTTGTCCGTCGGACAAAGTCTTATCTCCTGCTGGAAAGATTTGCCGTCAACCCGGTCCGATCACACCAAATCCGAGCGTGTGTACGCTTGTCCGACGGACAAAGGGCTACGCATGCTCAGAAGAAATTCTGTGACGGAAGCGCTCGGTCAGGTAAAACTACCTTTCCTAATCGACACAGCACATTCGTCACGCTGCAATGTTAAAATGTCTTTAATGCAGCGCATTCTCTTTTTCTTTACAATGCAACAAGAATGACATCTTTTAGCTGCTCCTATTCACCCGCACTTCTCACAAACTTACTTCTTTATTACTTTGCAGCATTTATACACTACATGTTTATTTTTACTCTGAACGGAAAAGAATCTTTGTTATTTTTTTACCATGATTTTTCTTTTTTTTTTTTTTTTTTTGGGGAATACATATTTGAATGTTTTTTTTTTTTTTTTTTTTTTTTGGAGGGGGGTTGTGTGTCTCAAATTACCAAAAACACATTATTTACATTTGTATTTCTTGCTTAAATTTACTAGGAGGTTGTTTGTTGTTGTTGCCCCTTGTTAATTCTACTTTAGGATTAGTGAAATGTACCAGCCTACTCAAAGAAAAACTGTCATTGTAGCAAAGTAAAACACAATAGTCAATGATTATTTCAAATCAAAAAAACCTTTATTTAGGTCACACCAACAAACCAAAGAGGAACGCAGCCATGGTGAAACTTGGGGAATTTGCAAAGTCTTGGCCCCCCACGGCAACCATCATTGTCCAAGCGTAGAAAATTGGGGGCCTGAGGAGTACGTATATTAAGGGGAGTGCAATCTGGTCGTGAAGTCCAAAGTATCCGGAACTGCAGCAGATGCCATCTAGGTCCCCAGGCTCTGGTACTACAAGAGGCTCCATCTTCTCTCACACCAGACTGATTGCAGGTCGTCACTCTCAGGTCTTCCTTCCACGCTTCCTTCCACGCTGTGGCTGTCGTGCTGGTGGGGTGGCAGAAGGAGGAGGAGGAGGAGGCGGAGCATGGTAACTATGGCAAACATGTGTGACTGGGGTCATCTCCCCAGCCCTACCCTTATTTAGGACATGGAGGATGAGCCCCTCACACATGTTGCGTTGCCCCACCTCCATACCCATCATTTTTGTGACAACCACCGAGCCAAAGGTCTCCTCGTCGGCGGGTGTGGCATGTAGGGAGTCTGAAGCCTCTCTGATCATCCGGAGCGCTGACTGTGCCGCATAACCCCCCCTTCTCGCCCTTTTGTACGGAGGGCGGAGGGGAGGGGTTTGGGTGTCAGTCAGGCTCCGAGGCCTAGCCCCCTCTTGGCTGCCACTACCCAGCTGGTGGCTGCCACTAACCCCTGCCTCCTCCTGACTGCCACCTTCCACAGCCACCTCCTGGCTGAGGTCTTCCTGTGTAGGAAAAAGGGACATAGTTTCAGTTATTTGTTCATCAAACACACACAATTCTCATCTAGTGACTGGTGCAAAATGTTTACAAATAGAAAACCATACAATTCTCAGCCCTGCAGTTTAGATTCTGGCCCCAAATGTCTCCCACACCACTGTCTGTTGATATGTCAAACACGTTAGGAACTAAGCAATTGGCGATCCTGAATTAAGTGAACATCATTCATTATTCCCATAAATGGTAACAAAACTACTATACCTGGAACAAGCTGGGCTCCTCCACCTCTTCCAGACTGGAAGGCCCAGGTTGCTCCTCGGAAGCCTCATCAGGGGTGGGTCTGCGCGCAAGGAAGCGTGGAAGGAGGAGTTGAGGTTGGCTCCGTGACATCAGCCTGGTCCTTCAGAAAATGGAGACTCTGATAGTACCAGAGCTTGGGGACATAGACCTCATCTGCTGAAGTTGCAGTTTCCTCAGACTTCACGACCTTCTTCCGCTCCCTGATATACGCACTCCTCAGGCTGCCAATTTTCTTTCTAATATCATCAACAGTTGCCGTGGGGAACCTTGGCTTGACAAATTCCACAAGTTCCTCCAGGGCTGCGTGCCTCTTTGGTTTGTTGGTGTAATGTGGGTGTATAACCTGCCACAATATGGGAAAATCCCTGTATTTGGCAATGAAGAGGGGGAGAAAACTCATGTCGTTGAATCCCTTCATATCAATCTCTGCAAGACACAACAACACACCAAACCCTATAAATTATGTCAGGCTAAACTCTCCTAATCTTCTCCATAAAGAAGCCTCAAGTTCAAATCAGTCTAGGCTAGTTATGTACCAACGTTAAATTGTACCTTCGTTCGTAGCGATCGTCTCGTGTGAGTTTTCTCTCCCCTCGTCTCCCAGATCGTGGCTACGACACAGGCGTGTGACGTTTTATATACACTGCGCATGCTTCAAACTCCGCCCGCCCCTGACGATCTTTCTCGTCTATTCCCCACCCCTTCTCTTTACGGCGTAGTGGGGAGAGCACATGGCGGGGACACAGCAGGTGCGCCACAAATATCCCACCAACGAGGAGGAGGACGAGGAAAGTCCGGAGGCAGAAACGTCCCGATCCCGGAGCCTGAAATTCAAGGCCTCCAATATGTCATTTGGAGAAATGTTGGAGATGGTGGACATATTAAAGAGGAGCGACTATGATGGGAAGTATGGGCCTTACCTCAACCCCAATGTCCGCAAGGCCAAGATCATGTCTAAAGTTGTGAGAAGGCTGTACAATAATTTTGGGGTACAACGATCCAAGGAGCAACTCAGGAAACGCTGGTCAGACCTGAAACTGAGGGAGGCCGATCAGTACAGAAAGATCAAGAGAATTCTTCAAAAAAGTAAGTAGTTGTGTTTTGTGTTTGATTTCTTGCTTGCATACTGCTCCATTGTGTTTTGATTTTTACCAAGTTGTACATTCCAAAATGGCCACTTTCAGGTTCGTCTGTGCATTCGATCGTACTCAGCCTCGATCTTTCTGCCACTGTCATGGTCGTGTGTGTGTGCATTCGATCGTACGCAACCTCGATCGTTCGGCCACTTATAATACGATGTTTGGTGTTTTTTTTGGGGAAAGGAAGTTTGTTCTCACTAGAAATGTCATCAAGAATGTAAAGCCAATTTATTCAATGTAAAGGAGAGGTCACTCAGTAGCTGTTTACCCATCTGGACTCTAGAGCACTAGTGCTGGGACACCCAAACCCCCTTTTTATTATGCTTTTCCACACATGTGCTCCAGTGGATACTAGAGGGGGGTCTCCATCACACAAACTTCTACCAAAAAGCTAGTCAGTTTAGCACCTTTACAAAGTGACTTCATTCATGTAGTTGACATTTGTAACTGGCCAAACTAAAATAGTGTCCGTCACTTTCAAGCAATGTTTGTCATTTCCTATTTCTGCCCTCAATAGCTTGTGTTGCTAAATCTTCCTTTTGGACATTCTCATAGGGGAGCGAAAACTTGGGCCGTCTGAGGAAACCCCCAAACCAACACCTCCCAAAAAAGGGGAAAGAGCAGAAGCAGAGGAGGAGGAGGAGGAGGAGGAGAGATCATCGAACTTGGAGAAATTGTCACCACAACAGGTGAGTGTGGGAGAACACAGCTACTGGTAAGCTAATCCATGTATGGCTGCCTCATTTCCAACACCCCATTTTTGTTTGTTTGTGGTTTTTAGGTGACGTGGATGTTGTGGAAGAAAAATCGCACTTTACCACAGAGAGTGCCCACGTACTCATCGGAGAGATAATGGTCTGCAATCGAGATCTAGATTACATAAAGCAAAACATCAATGATGTTCAACAAAAATTGAAGAACATCATTGATGTTTTAGGAAAAATATGAAAACGCACCAAGTAATTAACACACATTTGTGCCAGCTTCTGAACACATTTGCAACTTAAAAACTGTGTGAAATTTGGAACATGCACACATTGTGTCCACATGTGCTAGCTCCCACCATGGTGGATGAATGGCAACGTTTTTTTGGGGGTGCAAACACTTTACGAACTACGAAAGTGGTTGTGGTGAAGGGGTTGCACCCCCAAAAAACGTCCATTCATCCCCATGATGGAAAATGGCACTTTTGAAGCTTCTAGGCATGTGTTTTCCCATCTAATGACCATTTTCAGACCCAAATTGTGTGCATGTTCCAAATTTACACTTTTCGTGGGTGACCCCCCCATGTGATGAAGGCAAGATCAAACACACTTTGAACATATAGTCATGTCTGATCTTGTCTTCTACTTTACAAAGTTGAACTTTCAAAGTTCCTAGGTTCTGTTTTGCTCCATGCCTGGTTTTACCAATTGCGGAATGTTTGTAAACAATGTTGTAAATAACCAAGATGTTGTCAGTTTTGGCGTGAAGATTGTAAACGCACTTGTGCATGTTTTCCTAGTAAACTTTTATTTTTCTAAATGTGTGGCTTCCTTATTTAAAAAACACAATGCATTATGTATGTAAAATGAAAAGGATATGGGGGGCAATGGGTGTTATTTACTAAAGGCAAATCCACTTTGCACTCCAATTTTCTTTCCCTGGGAACTTTTTCAATGCACTTGTAGAGCATAGCGGATTTGACTTATGTAAATGACACCCACAGTGCTTTGTTCGAAAACACGGAGCACAGCATTTTGGAGAATACACACATGTCAGACCTGGTGATGAAAAGGAGTATTTTGGGTGTCAGTTATGCAGTACAAACCTTCTCTAGACCAAAGATTAGGTAGCAAACACACAACATGAGAATAATCTTTTTGGGAAGAAGAGACTGTTACCTCCTTTTGCCCAGAAAGTGCATTCCCACTGTCGAAGGCAAAGGGAAAAAATGTCAAAGTAAAATAAGCTAAAAAGAACACTGAAATGACAAGAAATCATAGGTTGGTTAAAATATCAGATTTATTAAAAAATGCCTCTCACACATCGTCAGGCAGAGCAATGGCCCCCCTACCCACAAAGTACTCCATATATTGGTCCCGGACCACACGGGCATTTAGAGGGGGCAAGCCTGGACGTGCCACTCGAAGGGCTGTGAGTTCGGCATTTGGAGGGCCCTCCACATCTGGGCCAACGGGCACCACATAGTTCCTGTTATGTCTTTTGAGGAAGTTGTGCAATATGCAACAGGCAAGAACTATGTGGTTCAGTTTGTATTCCGCCAAGTTAAATGCCGTCAGGAACAGGCGGAAGCGGCTGGCCAGGATGCCAAAAGCGTTCTCCACAACTCTTCTGGCTCTGGACAGCCTGTAGTTGAAGACCCTCTGGTCCGGGGTGAGGGTCCTCATCGGGAACGGCCTCATCACATGGGGAGTCAACGCAAACGCTTCATCTGCGACAAAGACGAAGGGGAGTCCTTCGGCATTCTCCTCTGGAGGTGGCAAGCACAGACTGCCACTTTGGAGACGCCAGTAGAACTCCGTGTGCGTAATGGCCCCACCATCCGATATCCGGCCGTTCATCCCCACGTCCACATACATAAACTCGTATGTTGCCGACACCACCGCCAACATCACTACACTATTAAACCCTTTATAATTATAATAGTAGGACCCCGAGTTGGGCGGTGGGACGATGCGGACGTGTTTCCCATCAATTGCCCCTCCGCAGTTAGGAAAGTCCCAACGGCTGGCAAAGTGGGAGGCCACAGTCTGCCATTCCTGTGGCGTGGAAGGGAACTGTGGAGTGAAACAAGAAAAAAAAATTAGTCACTTTGCACCTAAACATTGCAAGCAGATTAGACAATCAACATCTTGGAACAAGAGCATTGTATAAAATTGGAGGCTGGAAAGTATTTGCACAGAAAAGTAGAGGCTCCCCTTCACAGATTACTCACCCCCCCATCAATCCCCCCCCTTCTGATGGGACATTGGCAATAACTAGGGTTTTGGGGGGGGGGGGGGGGGGACAGCTAACCCTCGGCACTTCATTGATTGGCAAATGGCTCAATAATGTGGGCTAGTTTGGCCAGACCCTCTGTACTTAACACTATTGGCAGGCCACAGGAAAGATCAAATAACATTTCAACCCCCCCCCCCCCCCAAAAAAAAGGCAGGCACAGTGTGACATTATTAAATTACCAAGCAAGCTAATAGGAGGGAAAGAAGACAAAAAAATAGGAAATGGAATGTATGGAGGCAGCCCCTTGCACTACATGCTTTGCTGAATTCATCCCTAAAGATGCCCACTATAAAGAGGTAGGTATATAGTGTGTATGGACCTTGGGAAAGCCAGCAGATAAAGGATTGGTACCATCTGACAGAGCAGTTGGGGGAGGGGGTTCCTAATGAGTTTGCCCCCCCCCCCCCACCAAAAGAAAAAAAAAAGGGGGCTCTACATGAAGTAAACCACACAGCAAACATTTGTGCATATTTTAGGGGGTGTTTTGGGGCAAACAATACTATGCAGCAGACAAAAGACATTGCTTAAGTGACTAGGCCATAGGTGTCTATTGGGGCAGAAGAGCATGCTGGGGAGGTAAGTGAAGGGAAAAATGCATGAAGGAGAAAAGGGGCACAGCATATTAGAACATATTGCAATCATGGTAATTAGGGAAGGAGGTCAAAAATAGAAGACATTAGCAAACAGAGCATACATAGAAGGGAATAGTAAAGTAGAAATGTTACCTTAATATAGTCCTCCTGCAGGACCTGAATGATGGCAGAACAGGTCTCTGGAATAATGATTCCCAGGGCCTGGGGAGAGATACCTGAAGAGAACTTCAAATCCTGAAGACTTCTCCCTGTCGCCAAGTACCTCAACGTGGCAACAAGCCTCTGCTCCGGAGAAATGGCTTGTCTCATGCAGGTATCCTGCCGGCTGATAAAGGGGGTCAGCAAAGCCAAAAGACGGTGAAAATCGGGGTCCGTCATCCTGAGAAAGTTCCTGAAATCATCAGGATTATTCTCCCGGATCTCACGAAGCAAAGGCATGTGCGAGAACTGGTCACGCTGAAGCAACCAATTCTTGGTCCACATACTCCTCGTCACTCTGTTCATGGACGGGTCTTGGCTCAAAGCTAAAAGCCCGACACCAATTCCGCGTACAGCACGAACTCGGCGATGAGTACGCACGGGAAACATCGCTCAGAAGGTCACAAAAGGTCGGCTGGTCAGAACGGACAAACAGAAAGCACCGATAAACAGCAAGGCCTGAAAGAACGAAGTGAATACCAGCAACGAGCAGACAATAAGCAGTGCAAATCAAAGCGTCCTATATCAAGATATAGGCCGCAATGACCAACAAATGCGAACTGACTACACGCACTAATAAACAGATACGCACGACAAGCACAAACTGAAGAGCAGTAACGATCTGAGTCAGAAAACTGAGAAGCGCGAATCTTAAGTCACCAAACTTCCACTAACTCTCGATAAACACGGGATCAGCAGAAGGAGCCCAACGGGTGCCTGACGTGGTGCTGAACTTCCCTTTTGTAATCTCGTGGACGACGACTTACGTCACGACGTTCTTCCGGACCGGATATTCCGACAACGTAGTCCGACCGTGTGTACGCAACGCCAACATCGGACAAAGTACGTCGGACAAAGTCCGACCGACCTGGTCCGCGGATTGTCCGAGCGTGTGTATGGGGCTTTAGTTGCCTGGCTGCTATGCTGACCTTTTGGGTTCAATGCTTTCTGGGTCACTGGCCCTAAAATAACATGCATATCAGGAAAGGCACAGTCAACTCATATGTCATTATCTTCATACTTGCTGTAGCTAAGTGAAGTAAGCAGCCAGTGTTAATATGACAGCTGGCAAATGGTTTTTGAAGAATGAAAATTCAGTTATGGCAGCCCGATTGTTTCTCTTTAGAAATGTAAAATCACATAAAGTAAGAATATTTCCATAGGATATTAAAATGGGAAAGGCAAGTTGATGTCATTGTGAATAGGCTACAAAATACAGTAATTTTGCATTAAATAGATAAAAAAATAGGATACATGACAGCAACTATAGGTTTAAATTCCTTCACTCAATTTGAAAGTATATTAAAGAGAGATTCTGGTTTTAAAAACTTAAAACAGAGAAAGTAAAATCTTGAATTAGATTCCGATGTCACCAGTAAATGAATAGCAATCAGTATAGGAAGCATCTTCTTGTTAGTTCTAAGCCCTTGGCAATGGAGGTTGAGCAAAAATCAATAGTGGAGACAGATTTATGCACATTGTAAATTTGGTAGGCTCTTCTCATCTCATGTTTCTGTTTAAAAGTTCAGCAAACTGTGACTTCTCACATTTTGCAGGACATTATCTTTCAATTTCACTCGTCAGTTTTGCTAAATAAGTGCTAAGTGTAATCTACAATGACTTTAATACCTTTTTTCATAGGGACAAATTGATGGTTTTTCTTACATTTTTCTAAGTGCTTGGAACTGCCTGCACAAGATAGAGTGACTGACAAAAAGAAATTAAAGAGAGATTTCCTATTATGCCTCCACCTAACAAATATACTTTTATTTTTTCCATCAGCTCCTCCCCCACAGTTATTACCTTTTGTATCACTTGACCCTTCCTTTTTAGATTGTAAGCTCCAAAGAGCAGGGTCCTCTGATTCTTCCTGTATTGAATTGTATTGTAACTGTACTGTCTGCCCTCATGTTGTAAAGCGCTGCCAAACTGGTGGGGCTATATAAATTCTGTATATAATATTAATAATATCATGGACTACAGAGGAAGAAAGAGGAATCGCCCTAATTGAGACACAGATTTCAATAAAAAACATTAAAGGTTCTTACTTTTATTTTAAGTGATTTCTTGCTGATTGTGCCTATTGGATATATTCTTGAGTTAAAGTGGAACTTTACTCTCTCAATCAACATTAACTATTTTAATCCTTATGCTTCCAGCATTAGTAAATACATAGGAACGCAAATTATATTTACTTGCTTAAAACTTTTTTCACATTTCTTCAGTAGGTTCCTGGTTTCTGGCCTAGACCAAAAAGATGTCACAAATTCCAGGAGTCCAGGAGTTCCAGGAGTACAATGTACCCGATACCCATTCACATAGGGGGGGGGGGGCGGTATCTGGGGGCATCCCCACAACCACCAGGTAAGGGTTGTAAGGATAAGGCCCTTGTCCCTATCAACATGGGGACAAGGTATTTTGGGGGGACCCCAAAGTACCCTCCCCATGTTGAGGGCATATAGCCTTGTACGGTTCAGGAGGGGGGCGCTCTCTCATCCCCCCCCTTTTAGCGCGGCCTGTCAGGTTGTGTGCCGTTTTTTTTACATTTTTCATACCATACCATACCAGACCTGAAGGGCCACACAATTTTATTTTTTAATTTTGGGGCGGGGTTTCCCTTAATATCCATACTAGACCCAATGGTGGATTTCATTGATTTTTATCTACAGTATATTGCAGGTACAATACATTACAGCCACGAGAAGTTTTAAGTTAATTTTTTTCCTTTACAAATGTAATTTTGCTGCTCTCATTCATAAAAATATGTACGGCCGCTGTGTAAGCAGCCTTACATAGTGTAGGGCGTGGACTCAGCCCCCTGAGCCATAATTGGCCAAAGGCACCCGGCCTTTGGCCAATCTTGGCTCTCACAGCAGAGCACGCTGTGATTGGCCAAAGCATGCAGGTCAGGTGCATGCTTTGGCCAATCAGCAGCCATAAATGCACTGCGATCTCTCAGTGCATAGACGACCTTGCAGTTCATTATGGCGCATTCCCCTGGCGTTCAAATTTGACGCGAACACCCCATAATGTTCGTATTTGCCGACTTACGTTCGACTCGACATCGGGCTCATCCCTAGTCTCTACCAGCTTTGCACATCTGAAGAGTGATATTTTTGCACATTGTTCTTTTGCAAAATAGCTCTGTCAGACTGGATGGAGAGCGTCTGTGAACAGCAATTTTCAAATCTTGCCACAGATTCTCAATTGGATTTAGGTCTGGACTTTTACTGGGCCATTCTAACACATGAATATGATTTGATCTAAAACATTCCATTGTAGCTCTGGCTGTATGTTTAGGGTCGTTGTCCTGCTGGAAGGTGAACCTCTGCCCCAGTCTCAAGTATGTTGTAGACTCAAACAGGTTTTCTTCTAATGCCCCGTACACACGGTCAGATATTCCTAGCAGGCTTTTTCCGTCTGAATTGCCGACGGAAAAAATTTGAGAGCAGAATCTAAAATTTTCCGACAACAAAATCCGATCTGACTTTTTTCGATCATGTGTAGAGAATTCCGACGCAAAAAGTGCCACGCATGCTCAGAAGAAATTTGCAGACGAAAGCTATTGGCTACTGCCCTGTACAGAGTCCCATCGTACATTTTGTACGTTACCTCGTTCAGAATGATCGGATTTTCTGACAACTTTGTCCGACTGTGTGTGTGCAACACAAGTTTCGGACAAAATCCGTCGGAAAAAATCCAACGGATTTTGTGGTCGGAATGTCCGAACGTGTGTGCAAGGCATTAGATTGCCCTGTACTTGGCTCCATCTATCTTCCCATCCAATCTGACCAGCTTCCCTGTCCCTGCTGAAGAAAAGAATCCCCACAAAATGACGAATCTGTCGGACAATTCGATCGTGTGTGGGCTCCATCAGACTTTTGCTGTCGAAAAATCCGACAGACTGCAGAAATAGAACTTGTCTTAAATTTTCCCGCCGGAACTCCCCTGGACCCAGTTCCTATCGAAAAATCCACTCGTCTGTGTGCTAGTCCGACAGACAAACAGCGACGCTAGGGCAGCTATTGGTTACTGGCTACGAACTTCCTTATTCTAGTCCTGTCGTATGTCATCACGTTCGAATCCGTCAGAATTTAGTGTGATTGTGTGTGGCCAAGTCCGTTCATTCGAAAAGTTCGTCGGCACTCCGTCGAAAGTCCATCGGAAAGACCGTCGGACCTAGTCCGCCGAAAAGTCTGCTCACGTGTACGCAGCATAATAGTTGTCCTGTGGACAGATTCTCCCAACTGAGATGTGGATCTCTGCTGCTCCTCCAGAGTTACAATGGGCTGCTTGTTTGATTAATGCTCTTCTTGCCCAGAATGTCAGTTAGGTGGACGGCCATGTCTTGGTAGGTTTGCAGTTGTGCCATACTCTTTCCATTTTCGGATGATGGAATGAACAGTGCTCCGTGAGATGTTCAAAGCTTGGGATATTTTTTTTATAACCAAACCCTGCTTTAAACTTCTTAATAACTTTATCCCTGACCTGTCTGGTGTGTTCCTTGGTCTTCATGATGCTGTTTGTTTACCAAGGTTCTTTAAAAAAACTCTGAGGGCTTCACAGAACAGCTGTTTTTATACTGATATTAAATTGCACAAAGGTGGGACTATTTACTAAATAGGTCATGTCTGAAGGCAATTGGTTCCACTGGATTTTAGTTAGGGATATCAGAGTAAAGGGGGCTGAATACAAATGCACGCCACACTTTTCACATATTTATGTGTAAAAAAAATGTGAAAACAATTTATCATTTTCCTGCCACCTTGTGTTGGTCTATCTCATAAAATCCCAATAAAATACATTCATGTTTTTGGTTGTAACATGACAAAACTTGTAAAATTTCAAGGGGTATGAATACTTTTTCAAGGCACTGTAAATTAGTATTTTGGACCCAAATTTGTCATTAATGAAATCCTACTTAAATACCAACCTTGAAGAATTCAGTAGCCCAAATGGTTAATGTAAAAAATAAGTGTTCTATAGACAGTCTCAGAATTTTAGAAGGAATTTGAGAAGGAAGTAATGTACTTTATTGATTTCCTGTCATGGTGATTGTTATTGCCAGGACACAGCATTTTTATACAAAAAAAATCCTGATTTTATCAGATTTTTCATAACTGTAGAAAACCTTGAGCATTTTGATGTCTCTTTCAAGACTACTGAATGTTTGTTTCAAACACATTAGAAAAAAAGAAGGTAAAAGCTTCCCTATAGAATTAAATAATGTAAATGCTTAACTTATCTTCAAGAAAGTAAAAAAAGTCTTTATAGTGAGATTTGCAGACTTGAGTAATCTTCTGAGAATAGTTAGATTTGGTCTTGGAAAAGCAAAGTTACACATGGTCTAGTAGGTGTTAAAAAAAATTCCAAGTACATAATGCAAGGCAAGTTCTAGAAGCTATGCTACCAAAAGAAGCAAAAAGAGAAAAGGAAGTATTCCAGACAAAAAGGTCCTGTGCATAATTGTAACTTGCATTTGAGTGTGTCTGAGGTGATATGTTAATAGTTATTTAATGTAGCTAATATTTCTCTTTCTTTGCAATAACAAGATCATATTTTTTTGTTCCTTATATTTAAAGGTATATACTGTATACAAATATATATATTTTTTAATGAAACCAAAAAAAATAATAATCAGAACATGAACCTTTGACTGCATACTCTGCTGAATAGCCTACTTCCGCGTACACACTGTAGTGATCTAATATATAGTTCTTAGATGGTATGTAGTTATTAAAAAGTACTTCTCCGCAGCAAAACCCGATTCTCCCAGAGAGAAGCACTTTATTGACTTCTAAAACAGAACATTCTTACAGATGACAAAATCCAACAGAGTTCATATGACAAGGAATATCTTCCCTAGACTTGTGCCTTCATGACCACAGACCCTTCTCTGAGATCATCTTTCTTAAGCCCCATACACACGGTCGGATTTTCCGATGGATTCTGTCCTATCGGACAATGTTGTTAGAAATTCCGACCGTGTGTAGGCACCATCGGACAGTTTCCATCGGATTGTCTGACGGACAAAGTCCTATCTCCTGCTGGATAGATTTTTTGACAACAAAGTCCGATCACACCAAATCCGATCGTGTGTAGCGAATTCCGACGGACAAAGCGCTACACATGCTCAGATCACATTACAAGACCAAAGTTATTGGCTACTAGCCTCTACGTAGTCCTGTCGTAGGCAACAAACGTCACCACGTTCAGAATGATCGGATTTTCCGACAACTTTGTCCGACCGTGTGTACGCAAAACCAACATCGGACAAAGTACGACGGACATGATCCGACGGACCTGGTCCTCGGATAATCCGAGCGCGTGTATGGGGCTTTAGACTGCATGACAGCCTGACTGTCTTCTCAAATACTGGTCTGACACTGGGGGGGGGGGGTCAACCAAATGTTTTCCATGAATGCCCCCCTCAATTCTAATTACCATCAGTAAATACTCCCTTTGAAATGTTCATCTAGGTTAAAAGGCCATTCCTCACACACACACAACTTGCATAAGATTTACACATCAAAGGGTAACAGATAACATTGTCAACTGATATCTGGCCTGGTTACTCTAATACTGTGTGTGGAATATATAAATCCAATACATATATATAATACATAAAATCCCACATAAATCGGCCAACACATTACAACATATACCCCCACTTGGGTCGTTCTAACTACTAGAACTGACCCATAAATCAAGCAACAAACATAGCATTACCGACTTGAGGTATTGGATGCTTTACAATGGCTCATATGAAATATAAAGTTGAAACTGGTTACATCTCTCTTCACCAGCCTCTAAAATATCCCCATGAAAAAGTCATTAGATAATATAGCTTTAGACCATGATTTGAAAAGGATTTGGTAAACATCCGTGGCCCATATAGCTGTTAGGCCTTATTATATCACATCAAGATCTTGAATATTGCACAAAAACGAGCTGATGTCACAGTCCATTCTTCAATTTTCAACTTCAACTTCATCACATCTCTCATTGAAAGTAAACTTGGTGTGCTTGGTGTGCTGGGAGCTCCGATCCACATAAATCCAGGATTCTCATCTCCAGGCTCAAGGTTTTCATTTTTTTTAAAGATGCTTTTGCACAAACACCAGCAAATCCCGAAATTCTACTTCCATCTTTATAGTAAGAAGAACCATCAATGTACCAGCACTCACTTTCAAGTTCAAAAGGTTTGGATACGGCAGAAAAAAAACTGCTATTGCTGTACTTTGTAATTTGCTGTAGGCCGACTCCTCATTGCCTCCACAATAGAGCAGTTACTTGAATCATTCAGTCCATAATTCCACCTGAATGGTATACCAATCTATATACCAATCTACAGTGGTGTGAAAAAGTGTTTGCCCCCTTCCTCATTTCCTGTTCCTTTGCATGTTTGTCACACTTAAGTGTTTCGGAACATCAAACCAATTTTAACAATAGTCAAGGACAACACAAGTAAACACAAAATGCAATTTGTAAATGAAGGTGTTTATTATTAAAGGTGAAAAAAAATCCAAACCATCATGGCCCTGTGTGAAAAAGTGATTGCCCCCCTTGTTAAAACATACTATAACTGTGGTTGTCCACACCTGAGTTCAATTTCTCTAGCCACACCCAGGCCTGATTATTGCCACACCTGTTCACAATCAAGGCATCACTTAAATAGGAGCTGCTTGACACAGTAAGGTCCACCAGAAGATCCTTAAAAGCTACACATCATGCCGAGACCCAAAGAAATTCAGGAACAATTGAGAAAGAAAGTAATTGAGATCTATCAGTCTGGAAAGGGTTATAAAGCCATTTCCAAAGCTTTGGGAATCCAGCGAACCACAGTGAGAGCCATTATCCACAAATGGCGAAGACATGGAACAGTGGTGAACCTTCCCAGGAGTGGCCGGCCACCCAAAATTACCCCAAGAGCGCAGCGACGACTCATCCAAGAGGTCACAAAAGACCCCACAACAACGTCCAAGGAACTGCAGGCCTCACTTGCCTCAGTTAAGGTCAGCGTTCATGCCTCCACCATCAGGAAAAGACTGGGCAAAAATGGCCTGCATGGCAGAGTTCCAAGGAGAAAACCACTGCTGAGCAAAAAGAACATCAAAGCTCGTCTCAATTATTCCACAACACATCTTGATGATCCCCAAGACTTTTGGGACAACATTCTGTGGACCGATGAGACAAAAGTGGAACTCTTTGGAAGGTGTGTGTCCAAGTATATCTGGCGTAGAAGGAACACTGCATTTCAGAAAAAGAACATTATACCAACAGTAAAATATGGTGGTGGTAGTGTGATGGTCTGGGGCTATTTTGCTGCTTCAGGACCTGGAAGACTTGCCGTGATAAAAGGAACTATGAATTCTGCTGTCTACCAAGAGATCCTGAAGGAGAATGTCCGACCATCTGTTCGTGTACTCAAGCTGAAACGAACTTGGGTTCTGCAGCAGGACAATGATCCTAAACACACCAGCAAGTCCACCACCGAATGGCTGAAGAAAAACAAAATGAAGACTTTGGAGTGGCCTAGCCAAAGTCCTGACCTGAATCCTATTGAGATGTTGTGGTATGACCTTAAAAAGGCCGTTCATGCTCGAAAACCCTCTAATGTAACTGAATTAGGACAATTCTGCAAAGATGAGTGGGCCAAAATTCCTCCAGGACGCTGTAAAAGCCTCATTGCACGTTATCGCAAACGCTTGGTTGCAGTTGTTGCTGCTAAGGGTGGCCCAACCAGTTATTAGGTTTAGGGGGCAATCACTTTTTCACACAGGGCCATGATGGTTTGGATTTTTTTCACCTTTAATAATAAACACCTTCATTTACAAATTGCATTTTGTGTTTACTTGTGTTGTCCTTGACTATTGTTTAAATTGGTTTGATGTTCCGAAACACTTAAGTGTGACAAACATGCAAAGGAACAGGAAATGAGGAAGGGGGCAAACACTTTTTCACACCACTGTATAATCCATATATCCATATAATCCATATATAATCCCCCACTTTCAGATAGAATCAGCTTGACATCAGCGTTTATCAGATCTTCTATCCAGACAAAGCAGCAGTGGAAAATCTTGCCAGTAAAGTTAGGTCTTTTTTTCATCCATATGTCAATATTATCAATGACTGATTCAACAAAGTTTCAAATCATGACTGGAGTGATGAATTTCACTCACCCCTCTTATAAATTTAGGAAAACCACCCAACATACTATAATTTATGCTATGCCAAGCCATTGTGCAGCATCTCACCTTAGATGTCAAATATATTGATCAATATGTAATATGCAACATGTAACATGTTATGTAACACGAAAATTATTTTAGGTTTAAATGTTTCGCTCTGGTTTTAAGATAAAGTTCAAGAAATAAAACATAATAAAATAAAAGATAAAAAATGGGAAAGGGTGAAAAAAAAAATATAGGGAAAAGTCCATTGTCCAAGTCCAAAAAGTCAAAAGAAAAAGGGTCAATTGCTTGATGAATATTGAGAGAGTCCATGATATTGTTTATTCAGCGTTTCTCCCCCACTAGCCAGTAATTTCAGCTTGCAGTTCACATGCTATTCACATGCAGTATCTCCAATATATCTGAAAGACAAAAAACTCTCCAACAAAACTAATTAGCAAGGTCCTTAAAAATTCTTTGAAGTTAAAACAAATGACTATTTACGCATCACCCCCCACTGCTATAGAAGTGTCATTTGCATCCAAAAACAGACGGATTTCTGTTCAGCTGTTCCAGCAATGTGTAATGTTCTATTTTCATTTTATCGTACTCAATCTTCAAGTGGTCATATTTCTGTTTTAACTGAGAAAACGGTATCCAGGCCTTAGACATTTTTTTATTATGATTTTGGTCAGCTCTGTTTTTCATATTAATATCACCTATATTTGACCTGGTGTTTCCTCTTTGTTTGTTATCATAAGACATTATCTTTTGATCTTTATGTTCAGTATTTGTCCTAAACAATGTGGCTAAATCAATCTTGACAGCTTGCTCATTTGACTTTCTCCATAAATTGTCTGCTTTCAACAATACGTCTTTTAAATCATGAGGATTTGGGGTAACTAGTAAAATATTTTGTTTGATATCTTCATGCAAAGCATGTAGAAATATACTCATATGTAACAAGCCACCATGCTCAAATGCAAGATTATTACTGACCAATATTTCCATAATGGCTTTTATCCTGTGTGACAATTCACAGGGAGATTCACTTTGCATTTGTTTGATCTTCCCATGAACAGTAACGTCAGAACGTACACCATACAAAACACATAATAATTCCAGTAATATGTCCCTTATCCTCATAGGCTGAATACAGATGTGTTTAATCCTCATCCAAAGACTACTTCCTATAGAATGTTGCATAACTCGTTCTAAATCAGATGGGTTGAGATTGTACATATCTCTGACATTCTGCAAGTCACAAAACCATTTTAAAAATCTGTTTAAATCATGGCAGGGAATCATTCCTATTTCTTTAAGAATTGCATGTAATTCTTTTGGTTTCAAAGGCTTCATTACAAGCTGAACTTCACCTGTATTATTATTATTGTTATAAACTGTGGTGGTCTCAGTGGGTGCGGCTGGCAATGAATTATCAGATTTAATATGAGGTTCTGTTTCATTTGATAGAATGTTTGTATTTGTATTTTGCTGCAGATTTGATGCATATCTGCATTCCTGAGATCTCTTCTCTAATTCCATAATTCTTAATTTCAATCTCTCATTTTCCTCCGATAATTCATCACAACGTTTGGATTTCTCAAGCAACGCACCCCCAATGGTGACTGCATGCAATTTTAAATTTACAGTCTCAGATTCTGATTGGTTTTGTAACCTCTGACAAACCTTGTTGCTATTATCAACTGCACTCTGTAACTGGGTGATTTCCTCAACCTTATCCTTCAAGGAACTTTTCATTGTTAAACAGCAAGATAACAAGCCCTGTACAATACAACCTTTTCTTTTTACTTTCTGAAATTTTGCTATCAAAAAACAGTTTTCTCTAAAAATTCATTCATCATAGTCCACGTCTGCTTATATTTTTCTGGAACTTCATAGGGACCGCCATGACGCTTAATACATTTTAACACCCATCTGTTAACTTTATCAGAACTGACACTAGCTTCACACTGAGTAAGCATTTTGACTATATTATTAATAATTTTAAAAAAAGGAAATATTTTACTCACCGCATTAATTACTCCTTCAGCTTCCAGCTCAGGTCTTCTGGTACACGATACAGTCCTTTTCTTCGTTTCCAGTCTCCAGAGAATAATTCTGGGGTTCCAAACTTGTTTGATTTTGTAGATCAGACTCTCTTATGTCACAACCAGACGTTAGAGTCACAGCACAGGTCTTGGGTCTCCATCAGACTTCGGTCCAACTCACAGGATTGTTTTCATTGTTTTCACCACCGACTTCTGTTACTCTGTTACTTTCTGTTAAGTCCTGAAAATGCTCTTCTGGTCGCTTGAACGGCACCAATGTAGTGATCTAATATATAGTTCTTAGATGGTATGTAGTTATTAAAAAGTACTTCTCCGCAGCAAAACCCGATTCTCCCAGAGAGAAGCACTTTATTGACTTCTAAAACAGAACATTCTTACAGATGACAAAATCCAACAGAGTTCATATGACAAGGAATATCTTCCCTAGACTTGTGCCTTCATGACCACAAACCCTTCTCTGAGATCATCCCTCTTAGACTGCATGACAGCCTGACTGTCTTCTCAAATACTGGTCTGACACTGGGGGGGGGGTCAACCAAATGTTTTCCATGAATACCCCCCTCAATTCTAATTACCATCAGTAAATACTCCCGTTGAAATGTTCATCTAGGTTAAAAGGCCATTCCGGAATTCTCTACACACGATCGGAAAAAGTCTGATCGGATTTTGTTGTTGGAAAATTTTAGATCCAGCTCTCAAATTCCAACGGAAAAAGTCCGATAGAGCCCACGCGATCGGATTTTCCGACAACATAATCTGATCAGACTTTTTCCGTCGGAATTTCCGACCGTGTGTATGGGGCATTAGAAGACCCCTCAGGCACGATATTTAAAGGAATATTTAATTTTTATTGTTTCACTTTAAGCATTATTAAAATCACTGCTTTTAAAAAAACATCAGTTTTTAAAACCTTTTTTTTTTGCATTGATATATGTCCCCTGGGGCAGGACCCAGGTCCCCAAACACTTTTTATGGCAATAACTTGCATATACGCCTTTAACCCCTTCCCGACCGCTGCTCAACAATATACGTCGACAGAATGGCATGGGTGGGCAAAAGGGCTTACAGGTACGTCCCCTTTAAGATGCAGCATTGTGGGTGCACGCACGCGCTCGCCGCGTGCTCCGTGACCGCTGGTCCCATGGACTCTATTTCTTTGGGCAACCTCCATTGATATGTGTCTTTATATAACAGTGAGCTGGCATTAACTAGTTGCTTCCAAAAGAAAAGGGATGGGGGAGTAGCTTTTTTCCAATTCATTGCAATAGCTTTTCTAGCATAGAAAAGAGAAGACAAACAAATGTTATCTCTTCTACTGCAGGAATCAAGTTCTCCACCAAACCCAATAGACAAAACCTCATAGTGGGTCTCAGAGAAGTGGGCGTCACTGAATTAATCACCACCAGCACCTCCTCCCAGAATCTAGTCTTGGGACAAGTCAACAAAATGGATAATGGAGTGGGGCTTTTTATCAGGGGTTGGGCTTGGCCCCTTAGTTTCAGTGAAGGGAACTCCTAAGGTGTCAGCATACCCAGACATTTTGGACAATGTCATGCTCCCAACATTGTGGGAACAGTTTGGGGATATTCCTTCCTGTTCCAACGTAACTGCGCCCCAGTACACAAACAAGGTCCATAAAGATATGGATGAGCCAGTTCGGGGTGGAGGAACTTGACTAGCCTGCACACCTGACCTCAACCCGATAAAACACCTTTGGGATGAATTAGAGCGGAGACTGCGAGCCAGGCCTTCTTGTCCACATCAGCACCTGATCTCACAAATGGGCTTCTGAAGGAATGGTAAAACATTTCCATAGACACTTCTAAGCCTTGTGGACAGCCTTCCCAGAAGAGTTGAAGCTGTTATAGCTGCAAAGGGAGCTGCAAAGGGTGGGCCAACTCAATATTGAACCCTACAGACTAAGACTGGGATGCCAGTAAAGTTCATGTGCATGAAAGGCAGGTGCCCCAATACTGTTTTGGTAATTTTGGTAATAAAAATATTCATTGACTTTAATTGTTCTTAGTAGAGGTTCACAACAAACAAACAAGGAAGTCTCTCATGTAACAAAATGCTCACTATTTCAAAACTCTATTGTTAGGTTTTAGGTAGCATATTTATTTTGGGTATATGGGGAGAATGTATGCAATTTAAGTTACTGTGCATATCACTTTTTATGATATCCATAGCTTGTGACATTCATTGTGGACAGAAGATTCTGGTAGAAAACAATTTTTCTGTATATTAAAGTGTATTCAGTACTTAAAATCAATGCATGGAACCTAGGTTGATTCGAGAATCAAAGACATGGAAGCTTGGAATATACCATTGCTTCTCAGTGTCCACAGTACAGGAATTTGAAATACAACAATGAATTATACATGTAGATGTAAATAATATATAGCTGCAAACCCATTGCATGTAAAATAAACCAATATCTTTTTGATATATGTATCGCTTCTATGTCTCTGACATGAGAACAGGTCCAGCTGATAGGTGATCTACAAAACTGAGATTGCATTTATCATTTGCTTGGTTAGTGTAAGCTGTTCACAGCATAGTACATCACTGTACAAATAAATCATTCTGAGAGCAATAGTTTGAAATAGCATGCATAGCATAGTTGCCTTTAGCAGTCCTCAGCTTATACAGCAAAGTGGAATCACTAGATATTGTGATAATTTCATGGATAGTTTTGTATGTTTGTGTATTCAGTAAAAGAACCTACTAATGCATAACTAATATGCTTTCACTGGTGAAATACTGATCCTTTGGTAAATCTGAATTCATATATATATTAAACATTTTGACTACATATACAGTAACTTTATTCAAATTATTACCTATTTAGAATAATTAAATCCTTTAGTATTATTTTAGTTTTCAAAGCTTTCCATGGATTTTTTTTTTTTGTTTCATGCATATCCTAATATGTTATACCTGGATATAGCTATTTCACCCATATTTTCATGGTTTTTCATTTCAGGGCTGTGGTAAAATATTTAACATTAGACCATACTACTATTTAATTCCTTTAATAGTAGGTGTTAGATCAAAATAAACACAGCAAAGGACAAGCTTTAGAGTTCATTGCAGTACAAGTAGTGGCCAGTAGTGGTTTCAATGCTGAAACAAACTCTACTAAGGATGCCCAAGATGGTTGGCAAAACTCTTCCTTGCCAAGCAGTACTGCATGTGCTCTGTGTTGTCCCAGACTGATGATGCCACAGAGTGAGAGCAAACAAAAGGTGTGGTTTGTTTGTTCTGAAGCCATTTACCAGATGGATGATGGAGAATGAAGATCTGCATATGAGCGCTGGTGCTGCAGGGTTGTACGTTTTGGGCATGTGCGTGGGACTCCAAGTGCCAGAAAACTGTGCATCAAAAAATGTGTGCTCCTTAGTGACCATAAATAGCCTGCTCCTTAGTGGAAGCTTAGTGGTCAAAAGGACTAAAGCTAGTAAGGGCACAATACAAGTGTTCCTACAAGTGTTTAAAGAAACAGTATCCTGTTATTGGAGTTGCTGCCAATGGTATGTTAATGAAGAGTGCCTGAGAACTTAATGTTACCCCTTTGTGGATTCCAAATTTGCTGATAATTAAATAAGACTGTATCACCTCCCTGCAGAGGTGGTTCTGGCCATCTCAGTAGATTGCTTTAAGAAAGGCCTGGATTATTTCCTAAATGTAAATAATATAACGGGGTACTAACATTTATAGGTAAAGTTGATTCGGGGAAAATCTGATTACCTCTCGGGGGATCAGGAAGGAATTTTTTCCCCTGCTTTAGCAAATTGGATCATGCTCTGCTGGGGTTTTTCGCCTTCCTCTGGATCAACTGTGGGTATAGAATTGGGTATATGGGATTGTATGATATTGTGTTTTGTAACATTCAGAGTGTTGGGTTTTGTGCATTATTGCCTGAAATGTTGCCTGAAATGTTATTCTACAACAAAGCTAAAAGTGATTTGTAAGCTCAATTGTCATTGTACTCTGTCACCATAAAACAACACAATAACACCAGCTCTATAAAGTGGAGAAATCTGTAATAATCTAAGATGGGGAGATGAAAGTCAATAAAGAGGGCTCTGAACCCAGCGCAGCTGGATGAAAACCATAGCTGGCGATCCAACATTTAAGACACGGCAATCCAGCGCTCAATGGGTTAAGATAGCATCACGCAGCAAGTGAAAAAATTATTTGTATGCAGGATAATTTTATTCAAACTTGCAGCAAAATAAAAAAACACAGTCCTATTCAATCACCATAACATAAAGTGAAAAAATGAACAGCTTACATGGTTATCTCCAGTCCAATGTACAACAAGGCGCTATACAGTGTCCCAGCGAGAGCAAAAAACTAACACTGCATATCACCCTGAACACACCATCCCCACCATAAAACATGGTGGCGGCAGTATTATGTTGTGGAGATGCTTTTCTTCAGCTATATATTATTTACATCTACATGTATAATTCATTGTTGTATTTCAAATTCCTGTACTGTGGACACTGAGAAGCAATGGTATATTCCAAGCTTCCATGTCTTTGATTCTCGAATCAACCTAGGTTCCATGCATTGATTTTAAGTACTGAATACACTTTAATATACAGAAAAATAGTTTTCTACCAGAATCTTCTGTCTACAATGAATGTCACAAGCTATGGATATCATAAAAAGTGATATGCACAGTAACTTAAATTGCATACATTCTCCCCATATACCCAAAATAAATATGCTACCTAAAACCTAACAATAGAGTTTTGAAATAGTGAGCATTTTGTTACATGAGAGACTTCCTTGTTTGTTTGTTGTGAACCTCTACTAAGAACAATTAAAGTCAATGAATATTTTTATTACCAAAATTACCAAAACAGTATTGGGGCACCTGCCTTTCATGCACATGAACTTTACTGGCATCCCAGTCTTAGTCTGTAGGGTTCAATATTGAGTTGGCCCACCCTTTGCAGCTCCCTTTGCAGCTATAACAGCTTCAACTCTTCTGGGAAGGCTGTCCACAAGGCTTAGAAGTGTCTATGGAAATGTTTTACCATTCCTTCAGAAGCCCATTTGTGAGATCAGGTGCTGATGTGGACAAGAAGGCCTGGCTCGCAGTCTCCGCTCTAATTCATCCCAAAGGTGTTTTATCGGGTTGAGGTCAGGTGTGCAGGCTAGTCAAGTTCCTCCACCCCGAACTGGCTCATCCATATCTTTATGGACCTTGTTTGTGTACTGGGGCGCAGTTACGTTGGAACAGGAAGGAATATCCCCAAACTGTTCCCACAATGTTGGGAGCATGACATTGTCCAAAATGTCTGGGTATGCTGACACCTTAGGAGTTCCCTTCACTGAAACTAAGGGGCCAAGCCCAACCCCTGATAAAAAGCCCCACTCCATTATCCATTTTGTTGACTTGTCCCAAGACTAGATTCTGGGAGGAGGTGCTGGTGGTGATTAATTCAGTGACGCCCACTTCTCTGAGACCCACTATGAGGTTTTGTCTATTGGGTTTGGTGGAGAACTTGATTCCTGCAGTAGAAGAGATAACATTTGTTTGTCTTCTCTTTTCTATGCTAGAAAAGCTATTGCAATGAATTGGAAAAAAGCTACTCCCCCATCCCTTTTCTTTTGGAAGCAACTAGTTAATGCCAGCTCACTGTTATATAAAGACACATATCAATGGAGGTTGCCCAAAGAAATAGAGTCCACGGGACCAGCGGTCACGGAGCACGCGGCGAGCGCGTGCGCGCACCCACAATGCTGCATCTTAAAGGGGACGTACCTGTAAGCCCTTTTGCCCACCCATGCCATTCTGTCGACGTATATTGTTGAGCAGCGGTCGGGAAGGGGTTAAAGGCGTATATGCAAGTTATTGCCATAAAAAGTGTTTTTGGGGACCTGGGTCCTGCCCCAGGGGACATATATCAATGCAAAAAAAAAGGTTTTAAAAACTGATGTTTTTTTAAAAGCAGTGATTTTAATAATGCTTAAAGTGAAACAATAAAAATGAAATATTCCTTTAAATATCGTGCCTGAGGGGTCTTCTAATGCCCCATACACATGGTCGGAAATTCCGACGGAAAAAGTCTGATCGGATTATGTTGTCGGAAAATCCGATCGCGTGGGCTCTATCGGACTTTTTCCGTTGGAATTTGAGAGCTGGATCTAAAATTTTCCAACAACAAAATCCGATCAGACTTTTTCCGATCGTGTGTAGAGAATTCCGACGCACAAAGTGCCATGCATGCTTAGAAAAAATTTGGAAATGAAAGCTATTGGCTACTGGCCTCTATGTAGTCATGTCGTACATTTTGTACATCACCTCGTTCCGAACGATCGGATTTTCCGACAACTTTGTGCGTGTGTATGCAAGACAAGTTTCAGCCAAAATCCGTCGGAAAAAAATCTGATGGATTTTGTGGTCGGAATGTCCGACCGCGTGTACGGGGCATTAGTCTGCCTGTAAAGTAGCACATCTTTACCATGTTCATAACAGTATGTGAAAGTTCTAAAGGAAAAAATGTCATTTAAAACTGCTTGTGGCTGTAATGTATTGTCGGGTCCCGGCAATATAAATAAAAATAATTGGAAAAAACCGGCGTAAGTTCCCCCCAGTCCATTACCAGGCCCTTTGGGTCTGGTATGAATATTAAAATCCATACCAGACCTCTATCCAAGAACAGAACCTGGCAGGCCGCAGGAAAGGGGGGATGAGAGAGCAGCCCCTCCCCACCCTGAACCATGCGGGGCCACATGCCCTCAACATGGGGAGGGGGCTTTGGGGTTCCCCCCAAAACACTTTGTCCCCGTGTTGATGGGGACAAGGGCCTCTTCCCCACAACCTTTGCCTGGTGGTTGTGGGTGTTCGCCGGCCGAGGGCCTTATCGGAATCTGGACGATCCCTTTAACAAGGGGGCTCCCAGATCCCGGCCCTCCCTATGTGATCGGAAAAAAGTGTCAAAAAAGGAAAGGAGACAGTTTTTACGTTTTTTTTTTCTCTGGACTTTCTGTGCTGTGATTAAAGATGAATGGACATCATGGAACATTTTTTTTTTTCTTAATAAAGGAATTGTCCAAAACTGTCTCCTGTAATTTTTACTTTTTTGACACTTTTTTTGGTGGTTGAGTAAGGGTACAATGTACCCGATACCCATTTACATAGGGGGGGCAGGATCTGGGGGCCTCCTTGTTAAAGGGGGCTTCCAGATTCCGATAAGCCCCCCCGCCTGCAAACCCCCACAACCACCTGGCAAGGGTTGTGGGTAAGTGGCCCTTTTCCCCATCAACATGGGGACAATGTGTTTTGGGGAGACTCCAATGTACCCTCCCCATGTTGAGGGCATGTGGCCTGGTACGGTTCAGGAGGGGGGGGCGCTCTCTGATCTCCTTTTTCCTGCGACCTGCCAGGTTGCGCGCTTGGATAATGGTCTGGTATGTATTTTGGGGGACCCCTGCGCCATTTTATTTGTATTTTGGCACGAGGTTCCCCTTAAAATCCATACCAGACCTGAAGGCCCTGGTGTGGATTTTGGGAGACACCACATCATTTTTTTTTATAATGTTGGCGTGGGGTTCCCCTTAATATCCATACCGGACCCAAAGGGCCTGGTAATGGACTGGGGGGACTTGCACAGTTTCTTTTCAATGATTTGTATGTATATTGCCGGGATTCGGCAATACATTACAGCTGTGAGCAGTTTTAAATGAAATTTTTTCCTTTACAAATGTCCTTCTGCTGCTCTCATTCATTACACTATGTACGGCCACTATGTAAGCAGCCTTACATAGTGTGGGGCGTGGACTTATGTTCGACTCGAACATCAGGCTCATCCCTACAGAGTACCAACAGGTAAGCTTACTTGTAGATACAAGATAAACAAAGGACAATAAACATTATCTGCCTCCATGCTTCCACTACCCCGACATGACTTCTTTACTGGATCTTTTATCTCACATTGGTTGGGCAAACAAAAATTCTCCAGAGATGTATCCCCCCTAAGTGTCTTATAACAGCTGGTGGTCTAGTGCTGACCCAGTCCCCTTTTTTCTCCCTTTACATTGCTGATCACTTTGAAGTTAAATCTAGAAACAATATAGGCCAGCCTTTTTCAACCAGGGTGCCCAGGCACTGGAGTTCCTTCAGCTTATTTTTGGAATACCGTAGCAAAATGCCTCAAAATTGCCCAAAAATTGTATACAAGCCATCGGGTGGACAAAGCCTGCCATTTAGTTACAGAAAGCCACAGGTTTTCATTGTGCACCATTACAGCTTTCTAGTCACCAGTGTCCCAGCAACCAATGATGTTATCAGTTCTCAAGGAACCTGCACAGTATCCTTTTTGCTCCTCCCTGCCCCTCACTGCCAGCACTTAAAATTAGCTGAGTGAGTAGAGAAACTGGAATACTATTTAGTACCAGTGTGCAAATGTGTATTTGCCTTGGAAGAATAAATCAACTCTTATGCCGCGTTCACACAGTCGGACTTTCCGATGGCAAATGTGCTATCGGAGCTTGTTGTCGGAAATCGGCTCCATTTGAATCTCCGTTGCACAAAATTTGAGATCTGGTTCTCAAATTTTCCGACAACAAAATACGTTGTCGAAAATTCCGATTGTGTGTAGACAATTCCGACGCACAAAGTGCCACTCATGCTCCAAATCAAGCAGAAGAGCAGCACTGGCTATTGAACTTAATTTTTCTCAGCTCCTCATATGTGTTGTACGTCACCGTGTTCTTGATGCTCGGAATTTCCGACCAACTTTGCGCGACCGTGTGTATGCAAGATAAGCTTGAGCCAACATCAGTCGGAAAAAAAAAAAACATGGGATTTTGTTGTCGGAATGTCCGATCATGTGTACGATCATAATAGTGTGTTTTCTAAGTGTGTGGATGTTGCTGTGTTAAGTAAAATTATTAGTTTAGTTACATTTTAGAAGGGAGTGTCTCAAGATTAAAATATGCACAAAGGGTGTATTGGCTGAAAAAGGTTGAGAAACGCTGATTAATGCCACGTACACACGACCGGACTTTCCGGCAGACTAGGTCCAACGGAATTAGTCCGTCGGACAATCTGATCATGTGTGGGCTAAACAGATCGTTTTTTTGTTAAAAAAAATCAGACGGACCTAGAAATAGAACATGTTTCAAATCTATCCGACAGACTCAATTCCTATCGGGAAAACCGTTCGTCTGTATGCTGGTCCGACGGACCAAATACAAGGCAAGGGAAGCTATTGGCTACTGGCTATTGAACTTCCTTCTTTAGTCCCGTTTACGTCATCACGTTCAAAATGAACGGACTTTCGAACGGACTTAAGCCCCATACACACGGTCGGACAATCCGCGGACCAGGTCCGTCGGACCATGTCCGTCATACTTTGTCTGATGTTGGTTTTGCGTACACACGGTCAGACAAAGTTGTCGGAAAATCCGATCATTCTGAACGCGGTGACGATTGTTGCCTACGACGGGACTACGTAGAGGCTAGTAGCCAATAGCTTTGGTCTTGTAATGTGATCTGAGCATGCGTAGTACTTTGTCCGGTCAGACAACCGTACACACGATCGGATTTGGTGTGATCGGACCGTGTTGACGGCAAAGATTTCCAGCAGGAGATAAGACTTTGTCCGTCGGTCAAACCGACGAACACTGTCCGATGGTGCATACACACGGTCTGATTTTTCAACAACCTTGTCCGATCGGACAGAATCCATGAAAAAGTCCGACCGTGTGTATGGGGCTTTAGTCTGTTCGCGTGTGGCCATGGCCAAGTCTGTTCATTCGGAAAGTCCATCGGGACTCCCCCGAAAGTCCGTCGGGAAGACCGTCGGACCTAGTCCGCCGGGAAGTCTGGACGTGTGTGTTGTAATGTGTTGGCCGATTTATGTGGGATTTTATGTAATATATATATGTATTGGATTTATATATTCCACACACAGTATTAGAGTAACCAGGCCAGATATCAGTTGACAATGTTATCTGTTACCCTTTGATGTGTAAATCTTATGCAAGTTGTGTGTGTGTGAGGAATGGCCTTTTAACCTAGATGAACATTTCAACTGGAGTATTTACTGATGGTAATTAGAATTAAGGGGGTATTCATGGAAAACATTTGGTTGACCCCCCCCCCCCCCCAGTGTCAGACCAGTATTTGAGAAGACAGTCAGGCTGTCATGCAGTCTAAGAAAGATGATCTCAGAGAAGGGTTTGTGGTCATGAAGGCACAAGTCTAGGGAAGATATTCCTTGTCATATGAACTCTGTTGGATTTTGTCATCTGTAAGAATGTTCTGTTTTAGAAGTCAATAAAGTGCTTCTCTCTGGGAGAATCGGGTTTTGCTGCGGAGAAGTACTTTTTAATAACTACATACCATCTAAGAACTATATATTAGATCACTACATTGGTGCCGTTCAAGCGACCAGAAGAGCATTTTCAGGACTTAACAGAAAGTAACAGAGTAACAGAAGTCGGTGGTGAAAACAATGAAAACAATCCTGTGAGTTGGACCGAAGTCTGATGGAGACCCAAGACCTGTGCTGTGACTCTAACGTCTGGTTGTGACATAAGAGAGTCTGATCTACAAAATCAAACAAGTTTGGAACCCCAGAATTATTCTCTGGAGACTGGAAACGAAGAAAAGGACTGTATCGTGTACCAGAAGACCTGAGCTGGAAGCTGAAGGAGTAATTAATGCGGTGAGTAAAATATTTCCTTTTTTTTAAATTATTAATAATATAGTCAAAATGCTTACTCAGTGTGAAGCTAGTGTCAGTTCTGATAAAGTTAACAGATGGGTGTTAAAATGTATTAAGCGTCATGGCGGTCCCTATGAAGTTCCAGAAAAATATAAGCAGACGTGGACTATGATGAATGAATTTTTAGAGAAAACTGTTTTTTGATAGCAAAATTTCAGAAAGTAAAAGAAAAGGTTGTATTGTACAGGGCTTGTTATCTTGCTGTTTAACAATGAAAAGTTCCTTGAAGGATAAGGTTGAGGAAATCACCCAGTTACAGAGTGCAGTTGATAATAGCAACAAGGTTTGTCAGAGGTTACAAAACCAATCAGAATCTGAGACTGTAAATTTAAAAATTGCATGCAGTCACCATTGGGGGTGCGTTGCTTGAGAAATCCAAACGTTGTGATGAATTATCGAAGGAAAATGAGAGATTGAAATTAAGAATTATGGAATTAGAGAAGAGATCTCAGGAATGCAGATATGCATCAAATCTGCAGCAAAATACAAATACAAACATTCTATCAAATGAAACAGAACCTCATATTAAATCTGATAATTCATTGCCAGCCGCACCCACTGAGACCACCACAGTTTATAACAATAATAATAATACAGGTGAAGTTCAGCTTGTAATGAAGCCTTTGAAACCAAAAGAATAACATGCAATTCTTAAAGAAATAGGAATGATTCCCTGCCATGATTTAAACAGATTTTTAAAATGGTTTTGTGACTTGCAGAATGTCAGAGATATGTACAATCTCAACCCATCTGATTTAGAACGAGTTATGCAACATTCTATAGGAAGTAGTCTTTGGATGAGGATTAAACACATCTGTATTCAGCCTATGAGGATAAGGGACATATTACTGGAATTATTATGTGTTTTGTATGGTGTACGTTCTGACGTTACTGTTCATGGGAAGATCAAACAAATGCAAAGTGAATCTCCCTGTGAATTGTCACACAGGATAAAAGCCATTATGGAAATATTGGTCAGTAATAATCTTGCATTTGAGCATGGTGGCTTGTTACATATGAGTATATTTCTACATGCTTTGCATGAAGATATCAAACAAAATATTTTACTAGTTACCCCAAATCCTCATGATTTAAAAGACGTATTGTTGAAAGCAGACAATTTATGGAGAAAGTCAAATGAGCAAGCTGTCAAGATTGATTTAGCCACATTGTTTAGGACAAATACTGAACATAAAGATGAAAAGATAATGTCTTATGATAACAAACAAAGAGGAAACACCAGGTCAAATATAGGTGATATTAATATGAAAAACAGAGCTGACCAAAATCATAATAAAAAAATGTCTAAGGCCTGGATACCGTTTTCTCAGTTAAAACAGAAATATGACCACTTGAAGATTGAGTACGATAAAATGAAAATAGAACATTACACATTGCTGGAACAGCTGAACAGAAATCCGGCTGTTTTTGGATGCAAATGACACTTCTATAGCAGTGGGGGGTGATGCGTAAATAGTCATTTGTTTTAACTTCAAAGAATTTTTAAGGACCTTGCTAATTAGTTTTGTTGGAGAGTTTTTTGTCTTTCAGATATATTGGAGATACTGCATGTGAATAGCATGTGAACTGCAAGCTGAAATTACTGGCTAGTGGGGGAGAAACGCTGAATAAACAATATCATGGACTCTCTCAATATTCATCAAGCAATTGACCCTTTTTCTTTTGACTTTTTGGACTTGGACAATGGACTTTTCCCTATATTTTTTTTTTTTTTTTTTTTTCACCCTTTCCCATTTTTTTTTTTTTTATTTTATTATGTTTTTTATTTCTTGAACTTTATCTTAAAACCAGAGCGAAACATTTAAACAATATTTAAATAATTTTCGTGTTACATGTTGCATATTACATATTGATCAATATATTTGACATCTAAGGTGAGATGCTGCACAATGGCTTGGCATAGCATAAATTATAGTATGTTGGGTGGTTTTCCTAAATTTATAAGAGGGGTGAGTGAAATTCATCACTCCAGTCATGATTTGAAACTTTGTTGAATCAGTCATTGATAATATTGACATATGGATGAAAAAAAAGACCTAACTTTACTGGCAAGATTTTCCACTGCTGCTTTGTCTGGATAGAAGATCTGATAAACGCTGATGTCAAGCTGATTCTATCTGAATTATATATGGATTATATGGATATATGGATTATAGATTGGTATATAGATTGGTATACCATTCAGGTGGAATTATGGACTGAATGATTCAAGTAACTGCTCTATTGTGGAGGCAATGAGGAGTCGGCCTACAGCAAATTACAAAGTACAGCAATAGCAGTTTTTTTCTGCCGTATCCAAACCTTTTGAACTTGAAAGTGAGTGCTGGTACATTGATGGTTCTTCTTACTATAAAGATGGAAGTAGAATTTCGGGATTTGCTGGTGTTTGTGCAAAAGCATCTTTAAAAAAAATGAAAACCTTGAGCCTGGAGATGAGAATCCTGGATTTATGTGGATCGGAGCTCCCAGCACACCAAGCACACCAAGTTTACTTTCAATGAGAGATGTGATGAAGTTGAAGTTGAAAATTGAAGAATAGACTGTGACATCAGCTCGTTTTTGTGCAATATTCAAGATCTTGATGTGATATAATAAGGCCTAACAGCTATATGGGCCACGGATGTTTACCAAATCCTTTTCAAATCATGGTCTAAAGCTATATTATCTAAAGACTTTTTCATGGGGATATTTTAGAGGCTGGTGAAGAGAGATGTAACCAGTTTCAACTTTATATTTCATATGAGCCATTGTAAAGCATCCAATACCTCAAGTCGGTAATGCTATGTTTGTTGCTTGATTTATGGGTCAGTTCTAGTAGTTAGAACGACCCAAGTGGGGGTATATGTTGTAATGTGTTGGCCGATTTATGTGGGATTTTATGTATTATATATATGTATTGGATTTATATATTCCACACACAGTATTAGAGTAACCAGGCCAGATATCAGTTGACAATGTTATCTGTTACCCTTTGATGTGTAAATCTTATGCAAGTTGTGTGTGTGTGAGGAATGGCCTTTTAACCTAGATGAACATTTCAAAGGGAGTATTTACTGATGGTAATTAGAATTGAGGGGGGCATTCATGGAAAACATTTGGTTGAGGGGCCCCCCCCCCCCCCCCAGTGTCAGACCAGTATTTGAGAAGACAGTCAGGCTGTCATGCAGTCTAAAGCCCCATACACACGCTCGGATTATCCGAGGACCAGGTCCGTCGGATCATGTCCGTCGTACTTTGTCCGATGTTGGTTTTGCGTACACACGGTCGGACAAAGTTGTCGGAAAATCCGATCATTCTGAACGTGGTGACGTTTGTTGCCTACGACAGGACTACGTAGAGGCTAGTAGCCAATAACTTTGGTCTTGTAATGTGATCTGAGCATGCGTAGCGCTTTGTCCGTCGGAATTCGCTACAAACGATCGGATTTGGTGTGATCGGACTTTGTTGTCAAAAAATCTATCCAGCAGGAGATAGGACTTTGTCCGTCAGACAATCCGATGGAAACTGTCCGATGGTGCCTACACACGGTCGGAATTTCCAACAACATTGTCCGATAGGACAGAATCCATCGGAAAATCCGACCGTGTGTATGGGGCTTAAGAAAGATGATCTCAGAGAAGGGTATGTGGTCATGAAGGCACAAGTCTAGGGAAGATATTCCTTGTCATATGAACTCTGTTGGATTTTGTCATCTGTAAGAATGTTCTGTTTTAGAAGTCAATAAAGTGCTTCTCTCTGGGAGAATCGGGTTTTGCTGCGGAGAAGTACTTTTTAATAACTACATACCATCTAAGAACTATATATTAGATCACTACAGTGTGTACGCGGCAGTAGGCTATTCAGCAGAGTATGCAGTCAAAGGTTCATGTTCTGATATATATATTTTTTAATGAAACCAAAAAAAATAATAATTTGTATACAGTATATACCTTTAAATATAAGGAACAAAAAAATATGATCTTGTTATTGCAAAGAAAGAGAAATATTAGCTACATTAAATAACTATTAACATATCACCTCAGACACACTCAAATGCAAGTTACAATTATGCACAGGACCTTTTTGTCTGGAATACTTCCTTTTCTCTTTTTGCTTCTTTTGGTAGCATAGCTTCTAGAACTTGCCTTGCATTATGTACTTGGAATTTTTTTTAACACCTACTAGACCATGTGTAACTTTGCTTTTCCAAGACCAAATCTAACTATTCTCAGAAGATTACTCAAGTCTGCAAATCTCACTATAAAGACTTTTTTTACTTTCTTGAAGATAAGTTAAGCATTTACATTATTTAATTCTATAGGGAAGCTTTTACCTTCTTTTTTTCTAATGTGTTTGAAACAAACATTCAGTAGTCTTGAAAGAGACATCAAAATGCTCAAGGTTTTCTACAGTTATGAAAAATCTGATAAAATCAGGATTTTTTTTGTATAAAAATGCTGTGTCCTGGCAATAACAATCACCATGACAGGAAATCAATAAAGTACATTACTTCCTTCTCAAATTCCTTCTAAAATTCTGAGACTGTCTATAGAACACTTATTTTTTACATTAACCATTTGGGCTACTGAATTCTTCAAGGTTGGTATTTAAGTAGGATTTCATTAATGACAAATTTGGGTCCAAAATACTAATTTACAGTGCCTTGAAAAAGTATTCATACCCCTTGAAATTTTACACAGTTTGTCATGTTACAACCAAAAACATGAATGTATTTTATTGGGATTTTATGAGATAGACCAACACAACGTGGCGGGAAAATGATAAATTGTTTTCACATTTTTTTTACACATAAATATGTGAAAAGTGTGGCGTGCATTTGTATTCAGCCCCCTTTACTCTGATATCCCTAACTAAAATCCAGTGGAACCAATTGCCTTCAGACATGACCTATTTAGTAAATAGTCCCACCTTTGTGCAATTTAATATCAGTATAAAAACAGCTGTTCTGTGAAGCCCTCAGAGTTTTTTTAAAGAACCTTAGTAAACAAACAGCATCATGAAGACCAAGGAACACACCAGACAGGTCAGGGATAAAGTTATTAAGAAGTTTAAAGCAGGGTTTGGTTATAAAAAAAATATCCCAAGCTTTGAACATCTCATGGAGCACTGTTCATTCCATCATCCGAAAATGGAAAGAGTATGGCACAACTGCAAACCTACCAAGACATGGCCGTCCACCTAACTGACATTCTGGGCAAGGAGAGCATTAATCAAACAAGCAGCCCATTGTAACTCTGGAGGAGCAGCAGAGATCCACATCTCAGTTGGGAGAATCTGTCCACAGGACAACTATTATGCCACGTACACACGAGCAGACTTTTCGGCGGACTAGGTCCGACGGTCTTTCCGATGGACTTTCGACGGAGTGCCGACGAACTTTTCGAATGAACGGACTTGGCCACACACAATCACACTAAATTCTGACGGATTCGAACGTGATGACATACGACAGGACTAGAATAAGGAAGTTCGTAGCCAGTAACCAATAGCTGCCCTAGCGTCGCTGTTTGTCTGTCGGACTAGCACACAGACGAGTGGATTTTTCGATAGGAACTGGGTCCAGGGGAGTTCCGGCGGGAAAATTTAAGACAAGTTCTATTTCTGCAGTCTGTCTGATTTTTCGACAGCAAAAGTCTGATGGAGCCCACACACGATCGAATTGTCCGACAGATTCGTCATTTTGTGGGGATTCTTTTCTTCAGCAGGGACAGGGAAGCTGGTCAGATTGGATGGGAAGATAGATGGAGCCAAGTACAGGGCAATCTAATGCCTTGCACACACGTTCGGACATTCCGACCACAAAATCCGTTGGATTTTTTCCGACGGATTTTGTCCGAAACTTGTGTTGCACACACACAGTCGGACAAAGTTGTCAGAAAATCCGATCATTCTGAACGAGGTAACGTACAAAATGTACGATGGGACTCTGTACAGGGCAGTAGCCAATAGCTTTCGTCTGCAAATTTCTTCTGAGCATGCGTGGCACTTTTTGCGTCGGAATTCTCTACACATGATCGAAAAAAGTCAGATCGGATTTTGTTGTCGGAAAATTTTAGATTCTGCTCTCAAATTTTTTTCCGTCGGAAATTCAGACGGAAAAAGCCTGCTAGGAATATCTGACCGTGTGTACGGGGCATTAGAAGAAAACCTGTTTGAGTCTACAACATACTTGAGACTGGGGCAGAGGTTCACCTTCCAGCAGGACAACGACCCTAAACATACAGCCAGAGCTACAATGGAATGTTTTAGATCAAATCATATTCATGTGTTAGAATGGCCCAGTAAAAGTCCAGACCTAAATCCAATTGAGAATCTGTGGCAAGATTTGAAAATTGCTGTTCACAAACGCTCTCCATCCAGTCTGACAGAGCTATTTTGCAAAAGAACAATGTGCAAAAATATCACTCTTCAGATGTGCAAAGCTGGTAGAGACTAGGGATGAGCCCGATGTCGAGTCGAACGTAAGTCAGCAAATACGAACATTATGGGGTGTTCGCGTCAAATTTGAACGCCAGGGGAATGCGCCATAATGAACTGCAAGGTTGTCTATGCACTGAGAGATCGCAGTGCATTTATGGCTGCTGATTGGCCAAAGCATGCACCTGACCTGCATGCTTTGGCCAATCACAGCGTGCTCTGCTGTGAGAGCCAAGATTGGCCAAAGGCCGGGTGCCTTTGGCCAATTATGGCTCAGGGGGCTGAGTCCACGCCCTACACTATGTAAGGCTGCTTACACAGCGGCCGTACATATTTTTATGAATGAGAGCAGCAAAATTACATTTGTAAAGGAAAAAAAAATTAACTTAAAACTTCTCGTGGCTGAATGAATGATTTGTATAGCGCTGCAACTGCGAACTGAATCGCCTCGAGGCGCTTGCCTCGAGTCGCCTCGAGGCTGTAATGTATTGTCGTAGCTGTGAGTGAGTGAGTGAGTGAGCATGCAGCTCAGGTGTTCCGTCCCACCTCTGCTCCTCTAACCGCCCTCCCAGCTTGCTGGATGCTGCCTGAGAGAGAACCTCACCACGCTGAGCGTCCCGCCGGATGAATTGCTGCTGCTGGCACGCTGAGTACCCCTGTGCTTGACCCGAGCGCTCGCTCTGCTCGCAACGCCGCCTGTCTCCTCCTTTCCCCCTTCTCCCGCTGATGCTTGCCAGGCGGGCGCTGTGGTGGGACCCATAGCGGACAGCCTCTCTAATCCTCTCTGACCCTCTCCGATCCCCCCCGCTGACTGCCGGAATCCCGCGTACCTGCGTGGATGCTGAGAGACCGTGCGGGACCTGCAGTGGATCGAGCTGACGTGCTCCGCCTTTCCTACCCCTCCTGAGCGTTGGATTCCTCCATGGGCCTGTGTGTGGAGCCGTGAGTAAAAGACTTGATCTGACAGTGCCCTTGCAGTGCTCCCCCAGGATAGCTTGCTCTCCATATCGCCTGAGCATTGGGCTATGGACGGTACATGGGATTGAGGTAACGGGGTGAGCCTGAGAAAGGGGGCAATATGCTAAATGTTTAAAATCGCCCCCCTGGTCTGAGTGAATTGACTGTGAGCTGCCCGTTAGAGGCAAGACGAGAATTTGGGGTACATTTGAGAGCTTGGAGTCCCCTAAGAGTGACCACTACTGTCTATATTATTACATAGTTGCCTTGCTGGGAGAAGGTACCGAGGAAGGGCCCCCCAGTGGTGCTGGACTGCTAAGCTGTGCTTTTTTTTTTTTTTTTTTTTTTTTTTTTTTGCTGCATCCCTTTTTTTTTTTTTTTTTTTTTGGTGTTTTTTTTTTTTGTTTTTTTTTTTTTTTGGTGCTCACCGACCTCTTATTGACATCCACCTAAAATAGTACTGGGTCTGTGCTGCAAGACCACAAGGCTTTCAAAAATTATTGATTAATTTGAATCACCACTAGGAGGTGAAAATTTTACCATGCTGAGCAAACGTGCTGCTGACGAGACGGCGCACTTGGAAGGGGGCCAAAAAACGCGCTCTGCCAAGGAGAAAGCAAACCAGGTGTCCGCTGCTGCTGCCGCAGCAAAACTTGAGCGCTTTGCCCATGCCCATGCTCCCGCTCAATCACCAAGCAAGGGGGGGCACCAACTACCAGTGACACACGCAAAGACCCAGGGGGTGGCATCTGATAGAAGAAATTCCAGCCAATTATCATTGAACACCACCACTTTACCTGCCAGAGGAGCCACGAACAATAAAGACCCTGGGGAGGGTAAGGCGGTACAGGCAGCAGCAAGTTCACTGGCGTGCTCTATTATAGGGGGTCAGGAGGAACCCACACTTAGGGCCATATTTGATGCTGTTAACGCTTGCAAGGACTCTATATCTGGCTTGGATAGCCAATTGAGTGGCATAAAAACTGAGCTAACTGCAATGAGCCAGTTACTGAGTAGCACAGTGGAAAGGACTACGGCGCTTGAAGCGAGGTTAAGTACGATCGACGATGAACTCTCCCCATTACAGGAAAAAATCATAGGCCTACAGAAGCAAATGGCCAAACAGGCCGCTAAGCTCGACGATTTAGAAAATAGAAGCCGCAGAAGCAACGTGCGCCTAATAGGCTTACCTGAGAGGAGTGAGGGCCCCAATCCCGTAGTCTTTCTGGAAACTTGGCTCAAGGAAATATTTGGGGATTCCTCTTTTACGCCGCTATTTGCGATCGAGAGAGCCCATCGAGTTCCTACCAGACCCCGACAAAATGACGAGCGGGCTCGCCCACTATTACTGAAATTTGTAAACTACAATGACCGTGCGATTTTACTTCGCAAGGCTAGAGAACTGGGGGACATTTTTTTCAAGGAGGCTAGGGTTTCCTTCTACCCGGATTTTTCCCCGGACCTCCAGAAACTCAGAACAGAATTCATCCCAGTTAAGCGCACGCTTCAGCGACATAAAATCGCATACGCCCTGTTGTACCCCGCCCGCCTGCGGGTGACTGCTATGGGCTCGACTTTGTATTTTAACACACCCGTTGAAGTCGAGAGATGGTTGGAGGAACACAGAGAAGATCTTTGAGAGTGCCAGAGACATTTACTATGGGGGGGGGGGGGGGGGGGGGGGGGCCGATGGAGGGCCTAGGTTGTTTATTCTCTTGTTATATGTTGTTTCTATGGTTTTTTATTTTTTGACATAGTCCATCACATTAAGGGTATCGGGTCGGGGGGGGGTGGGGGGAGGGGGGTTGAGGGGAATACCTCTCACAACACTATCATTATCATTATCATATTAATAATGTGTTTTTTTTTTTTTTTGTGGTTTTTTTTTTTTTTTTTTTTGGCACCGTTGCACTGACATTTGATTAGGACCGGGGGTTAGAGGTGGGGGCTTCTATAGACGCCCCCACTCCTCCCCTCGTCCACCCGATGGTTTATACACAGCCACTACAACGCCTGCCTGGGAGGGCGGGGGGTTTTTTCCTTTCTTTTTTTTTTTTTTTTTTTTTTTTTTTCTCTCTTTTCCCTCACTGACATTGGACTAGGATCGAGTGGCAGGGATGGGGCTTCCGCGGAAGCGGAGGCCTCTATCTCTCCTCCTCGTCTACCTTAATGGTTAACACGTTGTCAATTGCACAATGGGGTGGGATCACGGTGGTTACTGGGGGGGGGGGGCTCTATGTCTTCCCCCCCCCCTTTCTTTTCTCCACCCTGTTTGGGGGGGTAGGTTACTCTGTCCGCACATTATTACTTCAAAGTTGATACCACTGGGAAAGGGTTGGATTAGGACTGTTCACTTAATACAGTATCACGGTTGGGACGGGACATCTGTGCTGCTGGGCGGGAGGTGTATGGTTGGGTCGCACATAAGCCTCGTGGGGGTGGCCCAGTTGGGCATGGGGGGTGGGGGGAGGGGGGGGGGGGGATTGGGAGGGGGGGGGGGTAGGGTTAGGGAGGACTGGGGTAACACACACTGCTGGTGCCTACGAGGTCGGTGGGGGTTGGTGCGTGGGCGGGGGGGGTGGGGGAGCTGGGGGGGGGGGGGGGGAGGGGATGGGTGGGCTCGCCGGTTTGTTGTTGGCCCCCCCCTCCCCTCCCTGCTCCCCCCCCCCCCTGCGTCCTGCGATTAAATCTATCACGGAGGGTGACAGGGTAAACCTGGTCTCGTGGAACACCCGGGGTCTGGGTAGCTTAAATAAACGTGCGTTAGTCCTGTCGGCATTGGACGGGAAGGGACCCGGAATACTGCTGCTTCAGGAAACGCATCTTACTCCCGATACAGTTTCTCAGCTATCCAGTCGCAAGTTCTCGGCCCAATACCACTCATTTCACTCCTCTTACTCAAGGGGAGTGAGCATCTTGGTAGGGAGAGGAGTACCCTTCTCTTGTAATGCAATCTCCATTGACGAACAGGGGCGCTATATATTCCTGTCCTGTCTGATTGGTAGTCAGCCCTATATTATAGCAAATATCTATATACCTCCCCCTTTTAAGCTTGAGGTTCTGTATAAACTACTTGAGTTTGCTTTGGATAAACCAGGCATTCCAATGATAGCCCTAGGGGATTACAATGAGGTGTTGGATACGGGACTAGACAGATTCCCTGCACCCACCAGACCCAGGGCGGGAGAGGGGAATCGCCTGTCACGGTTTTTGAGGGAAATAGGGCTAAGCGATATATGGCGTACGCGGCACCCATGCGATAGGCAGTACTCCTGTTTTTCAGATTCTTACCGTACCCTCTCTAGAATTGATATGGCCCTAGGGAATGGCGAGGCGAATTTGTTGGTGAGAGATGTAGAGTACGGCCTGAGAGGGGTCTCAGATCACTCCCCGCTGACGCTCAACATAAGTACCGGGGGTAGAGCCAGCCATAGGGAATGGACGATTAACCCCTGCTGGCTTGAACTGATTGGCAATCCCTGCGAGTTGACCATTAGCATAAGGGAGTTTTTACAAATAAACGCGGGCTCAGCGTCGCCCGGGGTGATCTGGGACTCCTTAAAAGCCTATACAAGAGGACTGTTAATCCAGAAGATGGCAGCAATTAAGCGGCGCTCGAGAGAGCAAGAAAGGGAAGCTAGTAGCGAGGTAACTTTAGCAGAACGTCGCTATGTAGAAAACCCGACCCCAATTAGCATGGGGGAATGGCTTAACAAACAACAAACCTATAAAATGCTACTCACTAAGAAAATGGAGAATAGGCGAATTTTCCAGCGGCAATATTATTTTGGCGAGGGCGAGAGGGTAGGCCACACCCTCTCTCTCCTGGTCAAGACTAATAGTTCCCCCTCAACAATTCCAGCAATCAGGGGGGCAAACGGGGATTTGGTTACCGACCCACTGGAGATAACGAATCTTATTGGCAACTACTACAAAACCCTCTATAAATCCTCTAGGAAAGGGAGCGAGACAGCAGTATCTGAGTTTCTGCAGCAGATAACATTCCCAAACCTATCAGACAATGACAAAACGGAATTGGAGGCGCCAGTAACTATAGAGGAATTGAGATTTGCAGTGGCAGCAATGCCCAATCAAAAATCCCCGGGCCCCGACGGGCTGCCAATAGAGCTCTACAAACGGTATGGCGAGGTATTGTTGCCTGAATTGTTGGAAACTTTGAGACGGGCGTTGGATGGGGGCAGATTGCCCTCCTCGATGCTCGAGGCCAATATTATTCTGATACTTAAAGAGGGGAAGGACCAGCAGGAAGTTACCTCGTATCGTCCAATTTCGCTGCTATGCTCCGATATTAAGATTTTGGCGAAGGTTTTGGCGATTCGACTAAACAAATGTATACACAAGCTAATCCACCCGGACCAGTCAGGTTTCATTCCAGGCAGGTCAACTAGCACCAATATTAGAAGAGTCTTCCTTAATATGCAAACTCCAACGGACAATACAAGTCCTAAGGCCATTCTGGCCTTGGATGCTGTTAAAGCATTTGACAGCCTGGAATGGGACTATTTATGGCTGGTCCTGGAGCGATTTGGTTTTGGGCCTACCTTCATTAAATGGATTAAACTCCTATACAACGAGCCTAGAGCTAAAGTTAGAGTGGGCGGGGACTACTCCGAGGTGTTTCAGTTGGAAAGGGGGACGAGGCAGGGATGCCCCCTGTCTCCCCTCCTTTTTGTACTGGCAATGGAACCCCTGGCGATCCTGACAAGAATGCGTCCGGATCTCCAGGGATTCCGGCGCCAGTCCGGGGAGGAAAGAATCGCATTATTTGCCGACGACGTTTTATTTTTTATCGGCGATATCAACATTTCACTCGAGGTAGTGATGCGCATGATGGAGGAATTTTGGCAACACTCCGGCTTAGCCATCAATTGGAGCAAGTCAGCCCTGCTACCGTTGGCTCGGTGCGGCGAACAGACTCCCATTATAACCCCTGCCCTTGACGTGGTGACCAAGCTTAAATACTTGGGGGTGTGGATTTCTAGCGACACAAACCAGTACATCAGTGACAATCTAGCCCCGCTATTGATTAAACTAAAACAAAAGGTGGAGATATGGAGTCGCCTCCCCCTATCTATAGCAGGGCGTTGCAATTTAATTAAGATGATCTGGCTTCCGCAAGTTCTTTATATTCTCCATAACTCTCCAGTCTGGATTAGCCAGAAATGGTTTAAGAAGATTGAATCCCTGTTTAGGGACTTAATCTGGAAAAAGGGTCAAGCCCGGATTGGTCTACAAACATTGCAGCTCCCTGTTGGGAGGGGGGGGATGGCGACTCCGCACCCGCGGCTATACTTTTTGTCGGCTCAACTCCAGCAAATGGCAAATGGCGGGCTCCTGGCAAGTGGGAGTGGTGGCAATAGAATGGCGATACTGGGCGCTCCCCACAATTCATTAATTGAGGCATTGGAGGCAGACTTGTTCACTCATAGGTGTCCGACGAGTGACTTGATGACCAGAGTATGGAAGGCAGTAAAATCAATAATGGGATACAATGGGTGGAACGAGTATACCCCGTTATGGTATAACAAGAATCTAGGGGAAATAAAGGGCATAGAGAGACCCCCAGAGTGGGAAAGGCAGGGTATTAGCCGGCTAATCCAGCTATACGAGGGAAACCACTTGAAATCATTCGAGGACCTGAGACGACAATTCAATATCCCAAATAGGTCTTTTTACAAATACCTGCAGGTCAGACACGGTATCCAGGCCCAATTTAGATCCTCGACTATTAATTGGGTCAAGACCCCCCTATTTCAGGAAATAACGAAACCGAGATTAATGAGGGGCCTGATTTCCAGGATATATGATACCCTGGGAAACAGAGCTATGAGTACTAAGGGACCTGATAGTAGTAGAAAGGGATGGGAAAAAGACTTAGGACCAATCACCTCGGAACAATGGGATCGGGTCCTCAAACAGGGTGGCCTGGTATCAACATCCCCCTCGCAAAGGGTTTCCCACCTGTTCCTAATTTACCGAGCCTATTATACCCCCCAAAAACTGTTTAAATTTGGTAGAAAGCCCAGAGACGAATGCCCAAGATGCAAGGCCCCAGGCGATCTTCTTCATATGGTATGGAAGTGCCCAAAGCTATTCAGGTACTGGGTAGAAGTAGTGGACAGCTTGAATAGAATCTTTGGGACCACCCTGGAACCAGAGGCTAGGACCTGCCTTCTGGGAATCTTTGAGGATGGCAATGCATCATCCCCTATCAAAGTTGCATTGCTGAGATGCCTGTACCAGGCAAGGCGCCTAATAGCGCTGAACTGGCAAGCCAGGACGCCTCCTTCCTCGGCGAACTGGACTGAGGCGATTAACTCTATGATATGGTGCGAGAGGGCAATGTTTATTCGGCAGAATAACCTTAAGAAATTTGCCCGTATATGGAGCCCCTGGCTGCGCGAGCTGGGTTGCATGCCGAGGGTGGGTGGCGACGGGGTGGATAGATCTTCCCCCCCGTCGCCCCCGCACCCATAAATTCCTTAAAAGTCACCATGGCTATCCTGACCATGGAGCGGGTCCGGGGGCCCCCTCCTTCCCTCGGCCCGCGCGCCCATCCTGCCGACTTTTCGAATCTGGGAACCAGTAGTGTGTGTACAGGGGGGGGGGGATCATGGGAGGGATAAGGGAGGGGAGGATTTGACTAGGCAACACGAAGTGATTTTTTTGTATTAAACTTGTATCACTATTATCAATTATTTACCACTATTTCCTTATGGATCATGCGTGTTTTAATGTTTGCTTGTAAATGTCTTACAAATCAAAATTAAAAATAAAAATTAATGAGTACAAAAAAAAAAAGTTTTTAAAACCAGAATCTCTCTTTAATATACTTTCAAATTGAGTGAAGGAATTTAAACCTATAGTTGCTGTCATGTATCCTATTTTTTTATCTATTTAATGCAAAATTACTGTATTTTGTAGCCTATTCACAATGACATCAACTTGCCTTTCCCATTTTAATATCCTATGGAAATATTCTTACTTTATGTGATTTTACATTTCTAAAGAGAAACAATCGGGCTGCCATAACTGAATTTTCATTCTTCAAAAACCATTTGCCAGCTGTCATATTAACACTGGCTGCTTACTTCACTTAGCTACAGCAAGTATGAAGATAATGACATATGAGTTGACTGTGCCTTTCCTGATATGCATGTTATTTTAGGGCCAGTGACCCAGAAAGCATTGAACCCAAAAGGTCAGCATAGCAGCCAGGCAACTAACAGTTTCAGAAGGAGGTCTTCATGGCGGCCTAAAATTCCCATTAGGAAAAGTTTTGTTTAAATTTTGAAAATTAGAACCTGTTTGGGAATTTACTTTGTATAAAAGATGATATACCACTGCCTGTTGCCATCTTCCTTCATGCAAAAAACATTTATTAGAAAAACCCATTCACTATAAGGTTTTTTTTTTTTTTCTACTATTCTGATTTTGGTGCTTTTAAATGGTATTTCCACTTTTTCAACCAAATTTGGATAATTCCTGCTTTTTTACATGTCCCGCATTCACATAGAAAATGTAAAAAAAAATGATATACAGGCAGTCCCAGGGTCACAAACATCCGACTTACAAACGACTCCTACTTACAAACGGAGGGAGACAACAGGAAGTGAGAAGAAATCTACCCCTAGGAAGGAAAATTCACTCCTGTAAAGCCCCATACACACGCTCGGACAATCCGCGGACCAGGTCGGTCGGACTTTGTCCGACGTACTTTGTCCGATGTTGGCGTTGCGTACACACGGTCGGACTACGTTGTCGGAATATCCGGTCCGGAAGAACGTCGTGACGTAAGTCGTCGTCCACGAGATTACAAAAGGGAAGTTCAGCACCACGTCAGGCACCCGTTGGGCTCCTTCTGCTGATCCCGTGTTTATCGAGAGTTAGTGGAAGTTTGGTGACTTAAGATTCGCGCTTCTCAGTTTTCTGACTCAGATCGTTACTGCTCTTCAGTTTGTGCTTGTCGTGCGTATCTGTTTATTAGTGCGTGTAGTCAGTTCGCATTTGTTGGTCATTGCGGCCTATATCTTGATATAGGACGCTTTGATTTGCACTGCTTATTGTCTGCTCGTTGCTGGTATTCACTTCGTTCTTTCAGGCCTTGCTGTTTATCGGTGCTTTCTGTTTGTCCGTTCTGACCAGCCGACCTTTTGTGACCTTCTGAGCGATGTTTGCCGTGCGTACTCGTCGCCGAGTTCGTGCTGTACGCGGAATTGGTGTCGGGCTTTTAGCTTTGACCCAAGACCCGTCCATGAACAGAGTGATGAGGAGTATGTGGACCAAGAATTGGTTGCTTCAGCGTGACCAGTTCTCGCACATGCCTTTGCTTCGTGAGATCCGGGAGAATAATCCTGATGATTTCAGGAACTTTCTCAGGATGACGGACCCCGATTTTCACCGTCTTTTGGCTTTGCTGACCCCCTTTATCAGCCGGCAGGATACCTGCATGAGACAAGCCATTACTCCGGAGCAGAGGCTTGTTGCCACGTTGAGGTACTTGGCGACAGGGAGAAGTCTTCAGGATTTGAAGTTCTCTTCAGGTATCTCTCCCCAGGCCCTGGGAATCATTATTCCAGAGACCTGTTCTGCCATCATTCAGGTCCTGCAGGAGGACTATATTAAGGTAACATTTCTACTTTACTATTCCCTTCTATGTATGCTCTGTTTGCTAATGACTTGTATTTTTGACCTCCTTCCCTAATTACCATGATTGCAATATGTTCTAATATGCTGTGCCCCTTTTCTCCTTCATGCATTTTTCCCTTCACTTACCTCACCAGCATGCTCTTCTGCCCCAATAGACACCTATGGCCTACTCACTTAAGCAATGTCTTTTGTCTGCTGCATAGTATTGTTTGCCCCAAAACACCCCTAAAATATGCACAAATGTTTGCTGTGTGGTTTACTTCATGTAGAGCCCCTTTTTTTGTTCTTTTGGTGGGGGGGGGGGGCAAACTCATTAGGAACCCCCTCCCCCAACTGCTCTGTCAGATGGTACCAATCCTTTATCTGCTGGCTTTCCCAAGGTCCATACACACTATATACCTACCTCTTTATAGTGCGCATCTTTAGGGATGAATTCAGCAAAGCATGTAGTGCAAGGGACTGCCTCCATACATTCCATTTCCTATTTTTTTGTCTTCTTTCCCTCCTATTAGCTTGCTTGGTAATTTAATAATGTCACACTGTGCCTGCCTTTTTTGGGGGGGGTTGAAATGTTATTTGATCTTTCCTGTGGCCTGCCAATAGTGTTAAGTACAGAGGGTCTGGCCAAACTAGCCCACATTATTGAGCCATTTGCCAATCAATGAAGTGCAGAGGGTTAGCTGTCCACCACCCCCCCCCCAAAACCCCTAGTTATTGCCAATGGCCCATCGGAAGTGGGGGGATTGATGGGGGGGTGAGTAATCTGTGAAGGGGAGCCTCTACTTTTCTGTGCAAATACTTTCCAGCCTCCAATTTTAGACAATGCTCTTGTTCCAAGATGTTGATTGTCTAATCTGCTTGCAATGTTTAGGTGCAAAGTGCCTAATTTTTTTTTCTTGTTTCACTCCACAGTTCCCTTCCACGCCACAGGAATGGCAGACTGTGGCCTCCCACTTTGCCAGCCGTTGGGACTTTCCTAACTGCGGAGGGGCAATTGATGGGAAACACGTCCGCATCGTCCCACCGCCCAACTCGGGGTCCTACTATTATAATTATAAAGGGTTTAATAGTGTAGTGATGTTGGCGGTGGTGTCGGCAACATACGAGTTTATGTATGTGGACGTGGGGATGAACGGCCGGATATCGGATGGTGGGGCCATTACGCACACGGAGTTCTACTGGCGTCTCCAAAGTGGCAGTCTGTGCTTGCCACCTCCAGAGGAGAATGCCGAAGGACTCCCCTTCGTCTTTGTCGCAGATGAAGCGTTTGCGTTGACTCCCCATGTGATGAGGCCGTTCCCGATGAGGACCCTCACCCCGGACCAGAGGGTCTTCAACTACAGGCTGTCCAGAGCCAGAAGAGTTGTGGAGAACGCTTTTGGCATCCTGGCCAGCCGCTTCCGCCTGTTCCTGACGGCATTTAACTTGGCGGAATACAAACTGAACCACATAGTTCTTGCCTGTTGCATATTGCACAACTTCCTCAAAAGACATAACAGGAACTATGTGGTGCCCGTTGGCCCAGATGTGGAGGGCCCTCCAAATGCCGAACTCACAGCCCTTCGAGTGGCACGTCCAGGCTTGCCCCCTCTAAATGCCCGTGTGGTCCGGGACCAATATATGCAGTACTTTGTGGGTAGGGGGGCCATTGCTCTGCCTGACGATGTGTGAGAGGCATTTTTTAATAAATCTGATATTTTAACCAACCTATGATTTCATGTCATTTCAGTCTTCTTTTTAGCTTATTTTACTTTGACATTTTTTCCCTTTGCCTTCGACAGTGGGAATGCACTTTCTGGGCAAAAGGAGGTAACAGTCTCTTCTTCCCAAAAAGATTATTCTCATGTTGTGTGTTTGCTACCTAATCTTTGGTCTAGAGAAGGTTTGTACTGCATAACTGACACCCAAAATACTCCTTTTCATCACCAGGTCTGACATGTGTGTATTCTCCAAAATGCTGTGCTCCGTGTTTTCGTACAAAGCACTGTGGGTGTCATTTACATAAGTCAAATCCGCTATGCTCTACAAGTGCATTGAAAAAGTTCCCCGGGAAAGAAAATTGGAGTGCAAAGTGGATTTGCCTTTAGTAAATAACACCCATTGCCCCCCATATCCTTTTCATTTTACATACATAATGCATTGTGTTTTTTAAATAAGGAAGCCACACATTTAGAAAAATAAAAGTTTACTAGGAAAACATTCCCAAGTGCGTTTACAATCTTCACGCCAAAACTGACAACATCTTGGTTATTTACAACATTGTTTACAAACATTCCGCAATTGGTAAAACCAGGCATGGAGCAAAACAGAACCTAGGAACTTGGAAAGTTCAACTTTGTAAAGTGAAGCCAAGATCAGACATGACTATATGTTCAAAGTGTGTTTGATCTTGCCTTCATCACATGGGGGGGTCACCCCCGAAAAGTGGAAATTTGGAACATGCACACAATTTGGGTCTGAAAATGGTCATTAGATGGGAAAACACATGCCTAGAAGCTTCAAAAGTGCCATTTTCCATCATGGGGATGAATGGACGTTTTTTGGGGGTGCAACCCCTTCACCACAACCACTTTCGTAGTTCGTAAAGTGTTTGCACCCCCAAAAAAACGTTGCCATTCATCCACCATGGTGGGAGCTAGCACATGTGGACACAATGTGTGCATGTTCCAAATTTCAGACAGTTTTTAAGTTGCAAATGTGTGCAGAAGCAGGCACAAATGTGTGTTAATTACTTGGTGCGTTTTCATATTTTTCCTAAAACATCAATGATGTTCTTCAATTTTTGTTGAACATCATTGATGTTTTGCTTTATGTAATCTAGATCTCGATTGCAGACCATTATCTCTCCGATGAGTACGTGGGCACTCTCTGTGGTAAAGTGCGATTTTTCTTCCACAACATCCACGTCACCTAAAAACCACAAACAAACAAAAATGGGGTGTTGGAAATGAGGCAGCCATACATGGATTAGCTTACCAGTAGCTGTGTTCTCCCACACTCACCTGTTGTGGTGACAATTTCTCCAAGTTCGATGATCTCTCCTTCCTCCTCCTCCTCCTCTGCTTCTGCTCTTTCCCCTTTTTTGGGAGGTGTTGGTTTGGGGGTTTCCTCAGACGGCCCAAGTTTTCGCTCCCCTATGAGAATGTCCAAAAGGAAGATTTAGCAACACAAACTATTGAGGGCAGAAATAGGAAATGACAAACATTGCTTGAAAGTGACGGACACTATTTTAGTTTGGCCAGTTACAAATGTCAACTACATGAATGTAGTCACTTTGTAAAGGTGCTAAACTGACTAGCTTTTTGGTAGAAGTTTGTGTGATGGAGACCCCCTCTAGTATCCACTGGAGCACATGTGTGGAAAAGGCTAATAAAAAGGGGGTTTGGGTGTCCCAGCACTAGTGCTCTCGAGTCCAGATGGGTAAACAGCTACTGGGTGACCTCTCCTTTACATTGAATAAATTGGCTTTACATTCTGGATGACATTTCTAGGGAGAACAAACTTCCTTTCCCCCAAAAAAACACCAAACATCGTATTATAAGTGGCCGCACGATCGAGGTTGCGTACGATCGAATGGACACACACACGACCATGACAGTGGCAGAAAGATCGAGGCTGAGTACGATCGAATGCACAGACGAACATGAAAGTGGCCATTTTGGAATGTACAACTTTGTAAAAATCAAACCACATGGAGCAGTATGCAAGCAAGAAATCAAACACAAAACACAACTACTTACTTTTTTGAAGAATTCTCTTGATCTTTCTGTACTGATCGGCCTCCCTCAGTTTCAGGTCTGACCAGCGTTTCCTCAGTTGCTCCTTGGATCGTTGTACCCCAAAATGATTGTACAGCCTTCTCACAACTTTAGACATGATCTTGGCCTTGCGGACATTGGGGTTGAGGTAAGGCCCATACTTCCCATCATAGTCGCTCCTCTTTAATATGTCCACCATCTCCAACATTTCTCCAAATGACATATTGGAGGCCTTGAATTTCAGGCTCCGGGATCGGGACGTTTCTGCCTCCGGCCTTTCCTCGTCCTCCTCCTCGTTGGGGGGATATTTGGGGCGCACCTGCTGTGTCCCCGCCATGTGCTCTCCCCACTGCGCCGTAAAGAGAAGGGGTGGGGAATAGACGAGAAAGATCGTCAGGGGCGGGTGGAGTTTGACGCATGCGCACTGTATATAAAACGTCACACGCCTGTGTCGTAGCCACGATCTGGGAGACGAGGGGAGAGAAAGCTCACGCACGAGACGATCGCTACAAACGAAGGTACAATTTGACGTTGGTACATAACTAGCCTAGACTGATTAGAACTTGAGGCTTCTTTATGGAGAAGATTAGGAGAGTTTAGGCTGACATTATTTATATTGTTTTGTGTGGCGTTGTGTCTTGCAGAGGTGATGGAGGCGTTCTACAACGTGAGCTTTCTCCCACACTTCATTGATAAATACCGGCAATTCCCCCTCTTATGGCAGGCAAAACACAGGGATTATAGCAACAGACCAAAGAGGTACGCAGCCCTGCTGAAACTGGTGGCATTTGTAAAGCCTACCCTGCCCATGGCAACCGTCGCAAACTTAAAAGTGAAGATAAACAACATGAAGACTACCTATTTCCGGGAGCGCAATAAGGTCCTGAAGTCACAAGCATCTGGAGCTGCAGCAGCTGATGTCCATGTCCCCACGCTCTGGTACTATGACAGGCTCCACTTTCTCAAAGACCAGGCTACTGTCAGGAAGTCACTCTCGACTCTTCCTTGCACGCGTCCTTCCACGCACGCCACCCCCTGATGAGGCTTCCGAGGACCAACCTGGGCCTTCCAGTCAGGAATATGTGCAGGTGCCCAGCTTGTTCCAGGTATAGTAGTTTTGGAACCAGTTTGTTGAATAATGAATGATGTTCAGTTAATTCAGGATCCCCAATTGCTTATTTCCTAACGTGATTGACATATCAACAGACAGTGGTGTGGGAGACATTTTTGGGAAGAATCTAAACTGCAGGGCTGAGAATTGTATGGTTTTGTATTTGAAAACATTTTGCAACAGTCACTAGATGAGAATTGTGTGTGTTTGATGAACAAATAACTGAAACTATGTCCCTTTTTCATACACAGGAAGACCTCAGCCAGGAGGTGGCTGTGGAAGGTGGCAGTCAGGAGGAGGCAGGGGGTAGTGGCAGCCAAGAGGGGGGTAGGCGTAGGAGCCTGACTGTCTCCCAAGTCTCTCCCCTCCGCCTTCCCTACAGAAGGGCGAAAAACATGGGGGAGGTGGGAGAGTCAGCGCTCCAGCTGATAAAAGATGCCTCAGCCTCCCTCTATGCCACACCCACCTACGAGGAGGCCTTTGCCTCCTTGGTTACAAGTAAATTTACGGGTATGGAGGCGGGGCAACGCAGCATGTGTGAGGAGGTCATCCTCAAAATACTAAATGAGGGGATGGCTGGGGAGATGACTCCCCTCACACATGTTTGCGAGAGTGACCTTGCTCCGCCTCCTCCTCCTCCTTCTGCCACCCCACCAGCACCAGCACCACGGCGTGGAAGGAAGCGTACAAGGAAGACAAGAGAGTGACAACCTGGACTCAGTCTGGTCTGAGAGAAGATGGAGCCTCTCGTAGTACCAGAGCCTGGGGACCTAGATGGCATCTGCTGCAGTTCCGGATGTTTTGGACTTCAGGACCAGATTGCGCTCCCTTATTATTTAGATAGGTAGTCTTCATGCCCCCAATTGTTTAAGTCTGTAAAATGATGGTTGCCATGGGTGTCCAAGGCTTTGCAAATTCCCCAAGTTTCACCATGGCTGCGTTCCTCTTTGGTCTGTTGCTGAGACCTAAATAAAGGTTTTTTTGCTTTGAAATAATCATTGACTATTGTGTTTTACTTTTCTACAATGACAGTTTTTCTTTGAGTAGGCAGGTACATTTCACTAATCCTAGAATTAACAAGGGGCACCAACAACCAACAAACTCCTAGTAAATGTAAGCAAGAAATACAAATGTTAATAATGTGGTTTTGCTAAGTTGAGACATACAAACCCCCTCCAAAAAAAAAAAAACCTCCTTCAAATATGTATTCCCCAAAAAAAAAAAAAATCTGGGTAAAAAAATAAGAAAGATTGTATTAAGATCTGAGTAAAAATAAACATGTAGTGTATAAATGCTGCAAAGTAATAAAGAAGTAAGTTTGTGAGAAGTGCGGGTGAATAGG
>CM053030.1:140823544-140860744 GCA_028564925.1 Lithobates sylvaticus | reverse complement strand
CAGCCATTAATGTCTAAACCTATAGAACTACAAGGATAAAAATGACACTATGGGGCTACACCTAGTACAAATTTTTCTGAAAAAAGGGGAGCTTAAATTTGTTCAATTCCTCATTTAGACATCACGTACCGTCACCTTAAAGACTGAATGGAGACTTAAAGGGGTTGTAAAGGTTTGTGTTTTTTCACCTTAATGCATCCTATGCATTAAGGTATAAAAACACCTGGCAGTCACCGCCCCCCTAGCCCCCCCCCCCCCCCGTTTTACTTACCTGAACCCCTTCATTCAGTCGGCGGGGACATGCTGTCTCTCTCTCCACGGGCTCCCGGCTCTTGATTGGATAGATTGATAGCAGCACAGCCATTGGCTACTGCTGCTGTCAATCAAATCCAATGACATGGGCGCTGGGGGGTGGGGCCTAGTCCTGCATTCGACCTCTATGGATGCTGAATGCTGGACTCAGGAGCACGCCTGCAAGGTAATCCCCCGGGAGATCGCTTCTCCCAGGGGGTTAACTGATGCGGGGAGGAGCCGCGAGAGTCACCGGGGGACCCCAGAAGACAAGGTTCGGGGCCCCTCTATGCAAAACGAGCTGCACAGTGGAGGTAAGTATGATATGTTTGTTATTTAAAAATTACCCTTACAGTCACTTTAAGGTGTTTCCCTCTGAATTAGGGTAGGCATACAAAAAAGAGGGGAGAAGGAAAGGTTCACCAAGTAATTCTTCAAAGAGAAACAGACGGTATTATCAAAAAAATTTACAATTCTTTATTGAAAAAGTCCACATGAAAACTGAGAGCTAGTGAAATGTATCTATAACAAACCTCCACCACATTCAATAAAATTAGACAACGTTGTCTGAAGACACAGATGGCGACCACAAGCAGACATACAGACTTAAGCCCCATACACACGGTCGGACTTTTTCATGGATTCTGTCCGATCGGACAAGGTTGTTGAAAAATCAGACCGTGTGTATGCACCATCGGACAGTGTTCGTCGGTTTGACCGACGGACAAAGTCTTATCTCCTGCTGGAAATCTTTGCCGTCAACACGGTCCGATCACACCAAATCCGATCGTGTGTACGGTTGTCCGACCGGACAAAGTGCCACGCATGCTCAGATCACATTACAAGACCAAAGCTATTGGCTACTAGCCTCTACGTAGTCCCGTCGTAGGCAACAAACGTCACCACGTTCAGAATGATCGGATTTTCCGACAACTTTGTCCGACCGTGTGTACGCAAAACCAACATCGGACAAAGTATGACGGACATGGTCCGACGGACCTGGTCCGCGGATTGTCCGACCGTGTGTATGGGGCTTTAGAGTGACATAGTATTAGAGCAATTCGCTCAATATCTCAAAGATGCAACACCTTGAGCTTTTAACCATTCCACAGCTGGGTTAAATAGGAGATATTTAAGAGCAGTTCAAAGACTTGACCCCAGTAAGGCAGATAGAAAAATAATGATGCATCTATGGAAAAAATAATAATGATATTGGAGTACGGTTTCCCAATGATGTAAACAGAGCAGGAATAAACATGGAAGGAGTATTCAGGGTTCCCCCAGGTAGCAGGATGTACAGTGATTGACCGTAAAGTTCCTGTTACAGGTGGGGACGGGCTGCTGGATCTCTAAGGCCCCTTTCACACTGGGGCGGTGCGGGGCGGCGACGGTAAAGCAGCGCTATATTTAGCGCTGCTTTACCTTCGTTTTACCCGCGGTATGCGGCCGCTAGCGGGGTGGTTTTAACCCCCGCTAGCGGCCGCAAAAGGGTTAAAAACCTCCGCAAACCGCCGCTGCAGCGGCGGTTTGCGGGCGGTATCCCCGCGGTTTCCCATTGATTTCAATGGGAACGAGCGGTATAGGAGCGGTAAATACACCGCTCCTACACCGCTCCAAAGATGCAGCTAGCAGGACTTTTTTTACCGTCCTGCTAGCGCACCGCTCCAGTGTGAAAGCCCGCCGGCTTTCACACTGGAGTGAATGGGGCCGGTTTTTTTTCAGGCGGTGTACAGGCGCTATTTTTAGCGCTGTACCGCCTGAAAACCGCCCCAGTGTGAAAGGGGCCTAAGGGGCAGGTGAGTGTATGTATATGTGTACACTTCCTAGCCGGCAAAAAGGAATCGATACAGCTCACCACTCTCCCGATGTCCAGATTGTCCGCAGGCAATCAGATTGACAATCCACCCTTTTCTAAAAGGAATGGAAACCACAGAGGATAGAATAAAGGCTCTGTCCACTACTCCACGTGTACCATGAGCATCCAGTGCTGTTGGCGTCCAGCGCCGTAGTTCCTGCAATTAGCTGTAGTGCTTCTGTATCCTTTCAAACCTCCCGGGGTATACGGAGGGGGGATGTCAGCTAGTAAGTGATCTGTGCCCTCATTGCAGAAGGCATAGATCACCTACTCGCTGACATCCCCCCTCTTTAAAGAATTACTTGGGAAACCTTTCCTTCTCCCCTCTTTTTTGTATTCATGTCTAAACTGCTGGCAACAAAAGTGAGTACACTCCTAAGTGAAAATGTCCAAATTGGGCCCAAAGTGTTAATATTTTGTGTGGCCACCATTATTTTCCAGCACTGCCTTAACTCTCTTGGGCATGGAGTTCACCAGAGCTTCACATTTACAACTGGAGTCCTCTTCCACTCCTCCATGACGACATAACAGAGCTGGAGACCTTGCGCTCCTCCATCTTCTGTTTGAGGATGCCCCACAGATGCTCAATAGGGTTTAGGTCTGGAGACATGCTTGGCCAGTCCATCATCTTTACCCTCTGCTTCTTTAGAAAGGCAGTGGTCGTCTTGGAGGTGTGTTTGGGGTCGTTATCATGTTGGAATACTGCCCCACTTCCCAGTCTCCAAAGGGAGGGGTTCATGCTCTGCTTCCATATGTCACAGTACATGTTGGCATTCATGGTTCCCTCAATGAACTGTAGCTCCCCAGTGCTGGCAGCACTCATGCACCTGCAGACCATGACAGTCCCACCACCATGCTTGACTGTAGGCAAGAAACACTTGTTTTTGTACTCCCCACCTGGTTGTCGCCACACATGCTTGACACCATCTGAACCAAATAAGTTTATCTTGGTCTCATCCGACCACAGGACATGGTTCCAGTAATCCATGTCCATTTTTTTTTAAATAAAATACTATTTTTTATTTTTATTATGCTTATTCCATACAAAAGAAGAAAAGTTATTTTTAACCACTTCAGCCCCGGACCATTTGGCAGCCAAAGGACCAGAGGTCTTTTTTCAATTTCGCACTGCACTGCTTTAACTGGTAATTGCGCGGTCATGCAATGTTGTACCCAAACGAAATTGGCGTCCTTTTCTTCCCACAAATAGAGCTTTATTTTGATGGTATTTGATTGCCTCTGTGATTTTTATTTTTTGCGCTATAAACGGAAAAGACTGCAAATTTTGAAAAAAAAAAGATATTTTCTACTTTTTGTTATAAGAAAAATCCAATAAACTCAATTTTAATCAAACATTTGGGCCAAAATGTATTTAGCCACATGTCTTTAGTAAAAAAAAAAAATGCCAATAAGCGTATATTTATTGGTTTGCGCAAAAGTTATAGCGTCTACAAACTAGAGTACATTTTCTGGAATTTACACCGCTTTTAATTTATGACTGCCTATCTCATTTCTTGAGGTGCTAAAATGGCAGGGAAGTACAAAACCCCCCCAAATGACCCCATTTTGGAAAGTAGACACCCCAAGCTATTTGCTGAGAGGCATGTTGAGCCCATTGAATATTTTTTTTTTTTAGTCCCAAGTGATTGAATAAAGACAAAAAAAAAAAAAAAAAAAAAAAATGTTTTCAAAAAGTTGTCACTAAATGATATATTGCTCACACATGCCATGGTTATATGTGGAATTGCACCCCAAAATACATTTAGCTGCTTCTCCTGAGTATGGGGATACCACATGTGTGGGACTTTTTGGGAGCCTAGCCGCGTACGGGGCCCCGAAACCCAAGCACCGTCTTCAGGATTTCTAAGGGTGCAAATTTTTGATTTCACTCCTCACTACCTATCACAGTTTCGAAGGCCATAAAATGCCAAAATAGCACAAAACCCCCCCAAATGACCCCATTTTGGAAAGTAGACACCCCAAGCTATTTGCTGAGAGGCATGGTGAGTATTTTACAGCTCTCATTTGTTTTTGAAAATGAAGAAAGTAAAGAAAAAAAAATATTTTTTTTCTTTTTTCAATTTTCAAAACTTTGTGACAAAAAGCGAGATCTGCAAAATACTCACAATACCTCTCAGCAAATAGCTTGGGGTGTCTACTTTCCAAAATGGGGTCATTTTGGGGGGTTTTATGCCATCTGGGCATTCCATGGCCTCCGAAACTGTGATTGGCAGTGAGAAGTGAAATAAAAAAATTACACCCTTAGAAAGCCTGAAGGCGGTGCTTGGTTTTTGGGGTGACGTACGCGGCTAGGCTCCCAAAAAGTCCCACACATGTGGTATCCCCGTACTCAGGAGAAGCAACAGAATGTATTTTGGGGTGTATTTCCACATATGCCCATGGCATGTTTGAGCAATATATCATTTAGTGACAACTTTTTGTAAAAAAAATATATATATTTTTTTTTTTTCATTATTCAATCTCTTGGGACAAAAAAAAAAAAAATTTAATGGGCTCAACATTGCTCTCAGCAAATAGCTTGGGGTGTCTACTTTCCAAAATGGGGTCATTTGGGGGGGGTTTGAACTGTCCTGGCATTTTATGCACAACATTTAGAAGCCTATGTCACACGTCACCCACTCTTCTAACCACTTGTAGACAAAGCCTTTTCTGACACTTTTTGTTTACATGAAAACATATTTTTTTTTTGCAAGAAAATTACGTTGAACCCCCAAACACTATATATATTGTTAAAGCAAAGGCCCTACAGATTAAAATGGTGGGTGTTGCATTTTTTTTTCCACACAGTATTTGCGCAGCGATTTTTCAAACGCATTTTTTGTGGAAAAAATACACTTTTTTTTATTTTAATGCACTAAAACACACTACATTGCTCAAATTTTTGATGAAATAAAAAATATGATCTTAGGCCGAGTACATGGATACCAAACAGGACATGCTTTGAAATTGCGCACAAACACGCAGTGGCGACAAACTACATACATTTTTAAAAGCCTTTAAAAGCCTTTACATGATACCACATTAGATTCACGGAGGAGGTCTACTGCTAAAATTACTGCCCTCGATCTGACCTTCGCGGTGATACCTCACATGCATGGTGCAATTGCTGTTTACGTATGACGCCAGACCAACGCTTGTGTTCGCCTTTGCGCAAGAGAAGGGGGGGCAGGGGTGCTTTTTTTTTTTTTTTTTTTTTTTTTTTTTTTTTTTTTTATTTAGCTTTTTTATTTTATTTTAAAACTGTTCCCTCCATTTTTTTCTTTTGTTATCATTTTTATTGTTATCTCACGGAATGTAAATATCCCCTATGATAGCAATAGGCAGTGACAGGTACTCTTTTTTTGAAAAAATTGGGGTCTGTTAGACCCTAGATCTTTCCTCTGCCCTCAAAGCATCTGACCACACCAAGATCGGTGTGATAAAACGCTTTCCCAATTTCCCAATGGCGCGGTTTATATCCGGGAGGGGGGACATTCCCTCCCACTGCTTGTAAAAGCAGCCTAGAGGCTAATTACCCGCTAGAATTGCTTTTACATGAAAGCCGATCACTGGCTGAAAAGAATGATACCAAGATGATACCTAAACCTGCAGGCATCATTCTGGTATAACCATTCAAAGTCCAGCAACATACTGGACATATATTGTAATCTTTATTTTTCATGCAGCCTCTTGGCTGAACGAAAAAAAGAGATTGATTGGTGGGTATGCCCACCATTAGAATACCACCCTTCATCCACCCACTTCTAATGATGGGCATACATGCACCATTTATATATGCCGAAGCATGGGGGCATCCTCCCACAAAAGTTATGCCATGTACACACGGTTGCACTTTTCCACGGAGCAAGGCTCCGTCGGAATTTCGACCGTATGTACGCAGCATTAGGAGCCAATCGCTCCCCCCCCCCCCCCTGCTGCCCCCATGCTTCGGCATATATGCTCTTTTTTTTAACTGTGGTGGTGAAATCACCTCCTACAGTGTTGGAGTCGCGTCTTTATGTATCGTGGGAGCAAACACTGTTGCTGTCAAGATAAATAAATCCGCGCTGCAACTGAATGGCGCACCTGAAAACAAAAAAAAAATGGTTAACACTAAAACACAGTAAACAAAATTACATACCTGAAAAGCAAGCATGATAAAACATAATAAAACATTGCAGAATAGAATGGAGTAAAAAAAGAGCAACAATAGAGAGAGAACAATAAAACGACAACTATTTTTTTATTTTTTTGAGATTTACAGGTAAAAAAGCTCCTGACTGTTAGCGACTGAATCAAAACGCTACCACAAAAAAACTGTTAGCGATCGCAGGGATCAGGCCTGACTCTGCGAACGCTGCAGTTATGTGTGCTTAGTGTTTTCTAAATGACAGTGATCGATCAATACTGCACTTGGGTGGGCTGGGCTGGGCTGGGCGGAGGGGGGAAAACGCAGGTGCTAGCAGGTATCTGGGCTGATGCCGCTAACAATGCGTTTTTTTGGAACCCTAAACTGCTGGGACGCTAGTATAGATCTGATCAGATCAGATATTGATCTGTTCAGATACTGTGCCACTAAGGGAGGTGTATGCTTTGCGAGTGGGTGTTTGCGGTACTGGCACTAACCTGGGGCGACGCAGACCTTATTTGACCCTAAAACCTAATTGATATCACCCGCCGGGCGATCAGGGGGTTAAACCGTTATTGGGTAATAAATGGCGGGTGCCCTGACAGTATAAAAAACAAACTATCTAACCAGCGTCACCCGTAACAGTTATACGGTGATCACTGGTGAAAGGGTTAACTAGGGGCAATCAGGGGGTTAAAACCTTTATTAGGTATTATATGGGGGTACCTGACGCTATATAAAAACCTGACGGGGAACCTAAATAACTAACTGGCTAACCAGCGTCACCAGTGACAGTTATACTGTGATCACTGGTGAAAGAGTTAACTCTAGGGGCAATCAGGGGGTTAAAACCTTTATTTAGGTTGTAATATGGGGGTACCTGACCTATAAACCTATTTATGAACCTATATAAACCTGGCGGTTACCTAAAAAAAAAACTGGCTACCTAGCGGCACCAGCGACACTAATGCAGCGATCAGAAAAACGATCGCTTAGTGACACTGGCAAAAGGGGGTGAAAGGGTTAACTAGGGGCAATCAGGGGGCTAAAACCTTTATTTAGGTTGTAATATGGGGGTACCTGACCTATAAACCTATTTATGAACCTATATAAACATGGCGGTTAACCTAAAAAAAAACTGGTTACCTAGCGACACTAATGCAGCGATCAGAAAAACGATCGCTTAGTGACACTGGCAAAAGGGGGTGAAAGGGTTAACTAGGGGCAATCAGGGGGTTAAAACCTTTATTAGGTAATATATGGGGGTACCTGACACTATATAAAAACCTGACGGGGAACCTAAATAACGAAATAACTAACTGGCTAACCAGCGTCACCAGTGACAGTTATACTGTGATCACTGGTGAAAGGGTTAACTCTAGGGGCAATCAGGGGGTTAAAACCTTTATTTAGGTTGTAATATGGGGGTACCTGACCTATAAACCTATTTATGAACCTATATAAACATGGCGGTTACCTAAAAAAAAAAATGGTTACCTAGCGACAGCAGTGACACTAATACAGCGATCAGAAAAAACGATCGCTTAGTGACACTGGCAAAAGGGGGTGAAAGGGTTACCTGGGGGGCAATCAAGGGGTTAAACCTTTATTAGGGGGGGGTGGGGGGCTACCTTGGACCTAAAACTAACTGCACTGACAGTTATTACAGTCACACTGACACTAAATGCAGTGATCAGTAAATAAATGATCACTGCAATTAGTGACACTGTGACTGGGGGGGGGAGGGGGTGATCTGGGGGTGATCTGGGGGTGACAGGGGGGTGTTTTGTGTGCCTATGTGTACTGGTGTCAGTGTACTGTTGGTGCACTAACCTGTGTGTGTTGACTCCTCGGCGTTCCGGTCACATAGACCGGCGCACCGAGTGTGACATCACTTCCTCTGCCTGTGTTTTGATTGACACAGACAGAGGAAGCATCTGATTCGCCAGGAGCGATCGCGAGGGGGTGGCCAGAAACCACTGGCCGTCCCCTCATCCCGGATCGCTCCTGAAGCGATCCCGACCGTCCCCGCCGGCCAGATATTGATCTGTTCAGATACTATACCACTAAGGGAGGTGTATGCTTTGTGCGTGGGTGTTTGCGGTGCTGGCACTAACCTGGGGCGACGCAGACCTTATTTGACCCTAAAACCTAATTGATATCACCCGCCGGGCGATCAGGGGGTTAAACCGTTATTGGGTAATAAATGGCGGGTGCCCTGACAGTATAAAAAACAAACTATCTAACCAGCGTCACCCGTAACAGTTATACGGTGATCACTGGTGAAAGGGTTAACTAGGGGCAATCAGGGGGTTAAAACCTTTATTAGGTATTATATGGGGGTACCTGACGCTATATAAAAACCTGACGGGGAACCTAAATAACTAACTGGCTAACCAGCGTCACCAGTGACAGTTATACTGTGATCACTGGTGAAAGAGTTAACTCTAGGGGCAATCAGGGGGTTAAAACCTTTATTTAGGTTGTAATATGGGGGTACCTGACCTATAAACCTATTTATGAACCTATATAAACCTGGCGGTTACCTAAAAAAAAAAACTGGCTACCTAGCGACACTAATGCAGCGATCAGAAAAACGATCGCTTAGTGACACTGGCAAAAGGGGGTGAAAGGGTTAACTAGGGGCAATCAGGGGGCTAAAACCTTTATTTAGGTTGTAATATGGGGGTACCTGACCTATAAACCTATTTATGAACCTATATAAACATGGCGGTTAACCTAAAAAAAAACTGGTTACCTAGCGACACTAATGCAGCGATCAGAAAAACGATCGCTTAGTGACACTGGCAAAAGGGGGTGAAAGGGTTAACTAGGGGCAATCAGGGGGTTAAAACCTTTATTAGGTAATATATGGGGGTACCTGACACTATATAAAAACCTGACGGGGAACCTAAATAACGAAATAACTAACTGGCTAACCAGCGTCACCAGTGACAGTTATACTGTGATCACTGGTGAAAGGGTTAACTCTAGGGGCAATCAGGGGGTTAAAACCTTTATTTAGGTTGTAATATGGGGGTACCTGACCTATAAACCTATTTATGAACCTATATAAACATGGCGGTTACCTAAAAAAAAAAATGGTTACCTAGCGACAGCAGTGACACTAATACAGCGATCAGAAAAACGATCGCTTAGTGACACTGGCAAAAGGGGGTGAAAGGGTTACCTGGGGGGCAATCAAGGGGTTAAACCTTTATTAGGGGGGGGGGTGGGGGGCTACCTTGGACCTAAAACTAACTGCACTGACAGTTATTACAGTCACACTGACACTAAATGCAGTGATCAGTAAATAAATGATCACTGCAATTAGTGACACTGTGACGGGGGGGGGGGGGGGGGGGGGGGTGATCTGGGGGTGATCTGGGGGTGAAAGGGGGGTGTTTTGTGTGCCTATGTGTACTGGTGTCAGTGTACTGTTGGTGCACTAACCTGTGTGTGTTGACTCCTCGGCGTTCCGGTCACATAGACCGGCGCACCGAGTGTGACATCACTTCCTCTGCCTGTGTTTTGATTGACACAGACAGAGGAAGCATCTGATTCGCCAGGAGCGATCGCGAGGGGGTGGCCAGAAACCACTGGCCGTCCCCTCATCCCGGATCGCTCCTGAAGCGATCCCGACCGTCCCCGCCGGCCGGGGGGGGTCCGATCGGACCCCCCACGCGCCGGAAGAATGTCACGTACAGGTACGTGATTCTGCCTGTACGTGCCATTCTGCTGACGTATATCTACATGGGGCGGTCGGGAAGTGGTTAAACGGAGATACAAGATACAATATAGAAAGAAAAAAAGGAGAAAAAATTATTTTACCACCAATTAATTTCTTAATATACATATTCAAAAAGCAAAACAACAACAAAGACAATAAAAACACCAAAAACCCAAAATAAACTAACAAGACAAACCAACAACAAACATACATCTCTATATTGATTTCAAATTGCGTTTGTATTATTCAGCCCTCATAATCTTAATTTATTATAGATCGATCTCCTCATCCCCAACCTCCCCCTCCTTCTCACCATCCCCTCCACATGAACCATCATACAGTAAATTGCTTGAATCAAGCCAGTAATGCCATATATTAATGAATTTCTGAGGAACTCCTCTGTTTGTATGTTAGTCTTTCTTTTCTTAATATATCATTTATTTTATTACCCCATTGTTCATGGGTTGGTGGAGTATTAGCAATCCACTTTTTGCATGCATCTCTACAGGTAGAATTCCAACTGGAATTATACCCAATAGTGATAGTTTGGGGGTATTTGTTATTTATGTCCGTGATGTTGTAATTAAAGTCAAAAATACTTTCTCCCAGTATCTACGGATTTGGGACAACGCCAAAGCATATGAATAAGGGAGCCGTTGGATACTGAGCATCGCGGACATAAGGGCGATGTATACTTTGCCCAGGCAAATAATTTTTTTGGGGTATAGTGAGTTCTGTGTAAAATAAAAAGCTGGGTCAATTGCTGGGATGGTGAAATAGATACCTCAGGTAAGGTCTCCATAGCTCGAGTCCATTCATCTTCATTAAGATCCATCAGGTCTTTTTGCCACCGAATAAGACTCTTAGCTTGTCAATCTACCTTCGCTATATTAAATAAGATATGGTAGAGATCCCCTATTAGTCCTCGTTTAATAAACTGTACTGAAGTTGTTTTCAGTAGGATCTCTGATGGATTATATTGTAGTTGGAATGTTAGAGCTTGGCTTTGTAGAGCATGGTGAATCTGAAGATACTGATAAAAATGACCCTTTGATAATTGGAAACGTTCCTTTAGTATACTGAAAGGCAATAAAATATCCCCTTCAAATAACTGATGAAGAAAAGTTAGCCCAACCCTTTTCCAGTCTAAGAATATTGGTATTTTATTCAACTCAGGTAAACAGTAATACTCCCATATTGGCATATGTCTTGTATAGCCCTTATGCTGTTTAATAATGCGTATTGTTTCCCATAGTTTATGAATTAAATAGAAGGTTGTAAATTTTCCATGTCCTTAGTTTGCTTGTCTTCAGCAAACTGTTTGCGAGCTTTCTTGTGCGTTGACAGGCTGATTCCCCATCCCTTCAACCTCTGCAGCAATGCTGGCAGCACTCATACATCTATTTTCCAAAGACAACCTCTGGATATGACGCTGAGCACGTGCACTCAACTTCTTTGGTCGACCATGGTGAGGCCTGTTCTGAGTGGAACCTAACCTGTTAAACCGCTGTATGGTCTTGGCCACCATGCTGCAGCTCAGTTTCAGGGTCTTGGCAATCTTCTTATAGCCTAGACCATCTTTATGTAGAGCAACAATTATTTTTTTCAGACCCTCAGAGAGTTCTTTGCCATGAGGGGCCAGGTTGAACTTCCAGTGACCAGTATGAGAGAGAATTTAACACACCTGCTCCCCATTCACACCTGAGACCTTGTAACACTAATCAGTCACATGACACTTGGGAGGGAAAATGGCTAATTGGGCCCAATTTGGACATTTTCACTTAGGGGTTTACTCACTTTAGTTACCAGCGGTGTAGACATTAATGGCAGTGTGTTAAGTTATTTTGAGGGGACAGCAAATTTACACTGTTATACAAGCTGTACACTCACTACTAATATTCAGCCCAAAATGTGTATAACATAAAATTAGATTGCAACCAAAAATGTGCAAGCAAATATGTGCAAAATAAGTGTATCATTAACCACTTGCCGACCGGCGCACGACGATATACGTCGACAGAATGGCACGTACAGGCAGGAGGGCGTATATATAAGTCCCTCCTTTAGCCTGTCCGTGCCATCGCTCCCGGCGCGCTCCCCCGTGAGTCCGATCGTGGACCCCCGCGATCGTCTCACGGGAAGGCTGAACGGGGAGATGCCGAGATAAACAGCATCTTCCCGTTCTGCCTAGCAACTAGTGACGCCGATCTCTGCTCCCTGTGATTGGAGCAGAGATCAGCATTCACTAGCTGACAGCCACGCCCCCCCCACAGTAAGAAATACACCCCTAGGTATACTTAACCCTTACACTGCCCCCTTGTGGTTAACCCCTTCACTGCCAGTGTCATTTATACAGGAATTAATGCATTTAAATAGCATTAATTGCTGTAAAAATTACAATGGTCCCAAAAATGTGTCAAAAATGTCCGATGTGTCCGCCATAATGTCGCAGTCACAAAAAAAAAAATCGCAGATCTCCGCCATTACTAATAAAAAAAAAATTATTAATAAAAATGCTATAAAACTATCCCCTATCTTGAAAACGCTATAACTTCTGCGCAAACCGATCAATAATCGCTTACTGCGATTTTTTTTACCAAAAATATGTAGAAGAATACGTATCGGCCTAAACTGAGGAAAAAAATGTTTTTTTATATATTTTTTGGGGATATTTATTATAGCAAAAAGTAAAAAATAATGCATTTTTTTCAAAATTGTCGCTCTATTTTTGTTTATAGCGCAAAAAATAAAAACCGCAGGGGTGATCAAATACCACCAAAAGAAAGCTCTATTTGTTGGAAAACAAGGACATCAATTTTGTTTGGGAGCCACATCGCACGACCGCGCAATTGTCAGTTAAAGCGACGCAGTGCCGAATCGCAAAAAGGGCCCTGGTCCTTTGGCTGCAAATTGGTCCGGTCTGAAAGTGGTTAACATTTATTAATTAATGAAAAAATAAAAGAGGTTGAAAAACAAACAAGACTCACAGCTGCGGCTCAGGCTGGTGCGTGGTGACGTCAGGTCCTATAGCTCCACCCGACGTGACATTTCTCCGTACTACGCATCAACAGCCTCCTGAGCCACAGCTGTGAGTCTTGTTTAAATTTCATTCATACTCATACTAGGGCCAATTTAGACAGGAGACAATTAACCTACCAGCATGTTTTTAGAGTGTGGAAGGAAACCGGAGTACATGGAGGAAACCCACGCAGGCACAGAGGGAACAAGCAAACTCCAGGCAGGTTGTGCTGTGGTTGGGGTTTGAACCAATGACCCTAGTGTTGCTAGGCAGAACTTTTGTTACCAGAACAGGTTTCCCTCTTGGACAATCCACCCTCCTTTGTTTTTCTGACAGCTGTAAAATTCAGGGTTTCCTGTCTTTCTAAGTGACATTGGTGGTCACTAAGGCAAATAAAGACAAATAAACTTTACCTACCAGGAATTCAGGCATCAATAAACTCTTCACATGGGTTCTAACTCTTTCCTATCCAAAAAAAAAAAAGTTTGTCTGTACAAACACTTTAAGACATCATGTGACTCATACCCAATTACCTCTCTTCAATGTCTGTTGTACTCTGAATAAACTGATTGTCTAAAATGATATATTAAAGTTTTCTAAACAAAAATATATTTTATTTTGATTGCTCAAACAGACAGTGGTTATTTCATGCACCTCAGCACCAGCACACTAAATGAAGGAGATACAGGACTATTGGAAAGTCGACTTTTTTACCCAAAGAGAGGATTTCAGTGCTTGGAATTCTTCTACTTCCACAATGGTGGTGTATCTGATCGCTTGAACATCTGGATCAGAGAATACACAGATGCCTTTCCAAACGGCACACTGACATTTGTCACCACAGTCGATGGTGAGACATTACTTCTTACATAAAACACATTTTATTATGTCAAGGGGGCATTAATAGATACTAATGTGACAATATGCTAAAATATTTAGTTTTTTCTTGCATACTTGAAATATTGTATATACTGTATGTTCTAACAATAAACTACAGTGGTACTGATACTGACTCTTTATCAAGTTTAATCACTGATTATCAAGAGTATAAGTCATTGATTATTTAAAATGGTTATAAAGCCTAAACATTTTTACCTTAATGCATTCCTTGCATTAAGAGAAAAAATGTTTTGGTAATAATATCCCCGCTTGCCCCCCTTATACTTACCTGAGCCCACACTCAATCCAGCGCTGTGCCCATCTGCACTGCAGTGGCTCTTTCCCTTCACTTCCTGGCCTCACATACTTTCCTGAGGCAGCAGAAGCCATTGGCTCCTGCTGCTGTCAATCAAAGCCAATGACAAGGAAACGGGGGGAAGTGCCAAGCCGTGCTGTCTGTGTGTATAGACGCAGGCAGTATGGCTTGGAAGCAAGTCTGCAAGAGTGCCCCCATAGTAAGTGGCTTGCTAGGGGTGCACAAACAGAAAAGGAGGAGCCAGGAGCAGGGGACCCCAGTAGAGGAAATTTGTTCTCGCTCTGTGCAATTCCTTAACACAGAGCAGATAAGTATAAACCTGGTTGCTATTTAAAAAAAAGATAGTTTTATAATCACTGACATTTTTTTTGCAGATAAGTACCTTGACAAAGTCATATTGTAAAAGCAGGAACATCTACTGTATGTGATATGTAGTAGCCCTTGGCACCAGACCCAGGGATTATAGCGATCATATCAGATTTCCCCATGCAGTAGATTTGGAGTTGTTTGCATAGACACCATAAGCATAAAGGTGTACAATCTTATAGAAAATCCTTTGGTTCGGTGAATAATGAATGTACATTGTAGTGGCCATACTGTATGCATTATTTTTAACTGTTAGGCTGGGTTCACAGCTATGCAAATTGGGTGTGGGTTTCCCTGCATCCAATTCGCATGACAGGAGACTGTGACTGGCTCTCTGTGGAGCCAGTTCACATATCTCTGTTGCGGATCGGCTTGCACAGGAGTTGCGTGCGTCTTTGGCTCAGTTTCAGGGCCGAATTCAGGCAAAAATGCGTCCCTGATTCGTCCCTGAAACGGAGAACGGGGACACACCCATGAGTCGCATCCGTCAGAGGTGTGAACCCAGCCTAAATAAAGAAATGGAAATGATGACTTTTCAGGTTGAGATAAGTCTGTAGATGGTCAAGCAAACAGAATGATGATTTTTTAATTTCAAACCAGTCACATCCAGGATAAATAACATTCTAGGCCAGGGCTGCTCAACCTTTTGAAAAATTAGGGCCACTTAAGTGATTTGGTAACTGGTCACTGGACACAAGAAAATGACATGGAAGAGAATTTACATCAATTTTTTTATTTTCAATAGCATAATAAGCATTTTTCTCCTGCAGCCACTTAATGCCAGTGGTAAGGAGAGGAGGAAAATCCGGAATTCAAAGGTTGCATAAGGAAAACGGAGAGGATTGGTTCCTGTATATGCCAGTTGCCACCCCTCCTGTCCAAGTGTAAAATGCAGAATGGAGCAGAGAGGCCGCAAGGGTCCCCTGGAGCATGGGGCGGGGTCACCATTGCGACCCCTGACGCTACCACACATCTCAACTATAGGGTTTTACCGCCTCTCAAACCACAAATGTAAACAAGCCCTTACTGTCCTGAGCTTCATATAAGGCTGTTTTCACACTGATGCACTGCGGTTTTGATGCACAGTACTCCTGCAGCTTACCTGCGGGCTAGCTTTGCTTTGCCACAGACTTGCAAGTATGGTGCATTTTGTGAAAGTGCACAAAAACTCCTGCATTCAGGAGTTTTGGTGCTCTTTCAGAAAGGGTACCAAATAGACAGGATATTATAGAAGTCTATGGCTCAGTGCAGCTAACTCACAGGAAAGCCACAGGAGCACTGCGCTGCACCTGCGTATCAGTGTGAAAGCAGCCTAAAAACCCCTTTTTTTTTATAAAAATGCCTATATGCCTATTGTAAATGTGCAGTGTATAAGATGTTTAATACACTGACCTTTTCCAGCTTCTGCAGGCATTACTCTCCAGGCTGCTAGAAAGGTCCCAGGTGAAGAGCACTTTGTAGCCAGTGCAACAGAGGAAGCATCGGCTTCCTCCGCTGCTGGCGGTAATTCCATGCACTCTGATGCTCTGGGATAGCGGGTCGGCAACCCCTTGATCGTGGTTTGCGCATCCCAGAGCATGAGGTTGCAGACCACTTTAGACCATGGGTTGAGCACCCGTTCTAGGCCAATGAATTGGTAGTTATAAAAATGTACCCCTATTTAACATACTAAGAACACAGGGTGGAGCCTGGACCTTCTTTATGGTAAATACTATAATAAAAATTAATTATTTCTTTAGCGCAAAAAGTATAATTAATTCACTCAACTTTGCTTCAACCATGTCTAATGCTATTCATGATTTTCTATTTTGTGGTTTATAAACAAAATACTGTAGATAATAAAATAGAAATTCTTTCTATTCATATGATTTTCCAGCTCAGCCCGCAAACTATTGGCAGCTGTACCATGTGTCTCTAGCCGTAAGCACAAAGTTCCGTGTTGTCTTTCAAGGAGTAAAAGGAAGTGGAAGCTCCAATGGAGGTTTTTCGATTGACGATATTAATTTATCCGAGGCTAAATGCCCACATTTTATTTGGCACATCAACAACTTTGAAAACCAGATCAATAATGTAACGCTTAGACTTTACAGTCCTCCCTTTTATTCCAAAGATGGGTATGCTTTCCAGGTGCAGCTTAGAGCTACTGCCTCTCCTGATAAGTTCCATGACCTGGGGATATATTTTCATCTTATTTCTGGAGAGAATGACAACAAATTGCAGTGGCCATGTTCCCTAAGACAGGCATCCATGGTACTGATGGATCAAAATCCAGATATTCGGAAGCGTATGAACAATCTAAGGAGCATTACCACAGATCCCTACCAACTAACAGGTAAGTAACAGTAAGTTTAAAAAAATAAATAAATCTGTGTTTACAAATCATATTTGTTTGCAATGTATGTTTTTATTATTAATTCATATTTTTTCCTTATTTTTGAAACAGCATTTATTGTGATGAGTTTGTGAAGATATCAAAACCACTATGCTTTAGACAAGTAAATAAAAAATATATTGTCTGTAATGAAATCTTTTTGTTTATTTTATTTTTTTTAGATAATGGATTTTTTTGGGATAAACCTGAGACAGTAGGAACCAATGCTTCCTTCTCTAATGGAACACAGTTTTTCCGTGGACCTGGATTTGGAACATCAGCATATATCACACATGACAGGGTACATAGCAGAGATTTTCTAAAAGGGGGTGATGCATTCCTTCTTATAACAGTAGAAGGTAAGTGACATTGTGTAACATTAAGTGGGTATTCATATTTAAATAAAATAGAAAAATAAATGAAAATATCAAGGCAGATGGAAAGAGGATTTGATAAGCACATATGTATTTGTTCTACTCCTCCAACAACAAAATGACCTGGTTTTCATTCTCATTTGAAGTCTTCTTGGAGTTGAGGACACAGGAGACTTGTTATCAAATTGCAGGGCTTTTTTTTCCAGGGGGAACTTGGTGGAACTCAGTTCCACCACCTCTGGCTCAGACCCTTTGGTGCCTGCTCACCATAATCACTTGTAAACACAAAAGTCCGGTTTCTGTGTTTACAAGTGACAGCTCTGCACTCTGTGTGTAACCCCCATGAACCCTGCACTCTGTATGTAATGCAATCCTGATATTTAATGCCCCTTTAAGACCCTTCTACTGTTTGTGAAATATGACCACACCCACTATTTGATGTGATTTGGAGGGGTGTGTGTGTGGGGAGGGGTTTTGGGGGGGGGTCGTGGTTGAGTTCCAGCACCTATTATTTGAGAAAAAAAGCCCTGTCAAATTGTATATTTAACATCCAACATGATGGAAGGCTCCAACCACAATATTCAGCAAAATGTTATACACACTGACCTGTTTCAGAACCAACTTGACTTTTCCACAAGATGATAAGTTTAGATAAGTTTAGATATAATATGGACCATAATCGATCCTATGGGCAAGGAAAATCTGGTGCCTTAAGCCTCACCCAAACATAAGCAATATTCAAATCTTTGCCCCTGTTATGCTGCATTTTTTTTTATCAATTACTGTTATACAGTGTGCAGCAAAAATTATTGTAAAAATGAATCCAGAGATGGAGGGACCAATGGGTCTATATAACCACATCAGTTTCTGCACCTATTTAACCATTAAGAACCAGAAGGAGTTTTATATTTTAGCTATGGGCCTTCTGACTCCGCAATAACTATGGAATTACCTAAAGTAGAACTATAGGCAAAACTTTTTTTCATTTTTGGATAGAGCAAACCCCTGTCAGATTTTTTTTTTTTGCCATTTGTGTCCCATTGCGGAGATTTCGCTTCACTTCCTGTCCCATAGCCAAACAGGCAGTGAGGGAAAATCCCTCCAAATAAAGGGAATTCCTTGGGGAAACCCAGATCACCAGAGCTAGTGTCCCCATTGGAAGATTACCCCCATTACATTTCTGGGGACAACCCAAAATTTGGGATTTTCTTTTACTTTCACTTTCAATGATAAAGATAAACAGGACAAATAGAGAATCTCCTTAACGGAGACACAAACAGCGATAAAAATTTACAGATGTTGTAATCCCTCTCCACTCTATCCACAAAAAAAAATGTTGCCTTTAGTTATACTTTAAGATAATACATACAAATATAGTTGTTAATTTCAGGGCAAAGAATTCTTTCTTTTGGCAAAAGTTGTACTTTTTTTCTTTACAATCTCTACACAAAAATGATGTAAGATGGTCAAATTTGGCCAATGTTGGTTTAAAGGCAAATAAAAGCACTAAAAATATGTTTTTTTAATGCATCACTACAAAAAAAACGAACAAACAAGACCAGTGACAATAAATGCTTAAATGTAAGTGGTTAAACAAGAAATAATTGTGCCAAAAAATTGTCAGGTTATTTAAAAAAGTATAGACTTTAAAAAAAAAAGAAATTATACTATGCAGGAGCAATCCGATGCAGCATCTGTCCCCTGCCAGCTCTGCAATTAGAACTGAGCGATCAGAACTGAGCAGAGAGCCATGAATGTCAGTCACTGGCTCTCTGCTCTGCCCTCCACAGCTCACTGGAGAGCTGTGCTGTGGTGGGGGTGGGAGCCGCTGGCTCAGCCTCTCAGTGGATCACTGAGAGGCTGAGCCAGCTGCTGGTCCAGGCTTCTGGGTGCATCCCGACCATATGGTTTGGATTTTTTCATAGCCTGGACCGGCTCTGATGTTAACCAACCGCAGAAGTAAGTGCAATTCTGTGACCTACAAGAGAAATATAGACAAAATAGCTTTGACTATACTTCTTCTTTAAAGAAGACGTGCGGGATTATAAAAAAAAAAAATACACAGACTTACCTATGTTCTGCAGCATCGGTTAGATGCTGTAGCTGTCCCCCGCCAGCTCTAAGCCAGAGAACTGAGTGATCACATGGCCGGCGATAGCTCAGTTCTCAGTCTTTATGAACAGAGAGCTGGTGACTGTCTGCCCCTTTGGCCCTCACTGGAGCACCAGGCTGTGAATGGTGCGGGAGCGGCTAGGTCAATCTCTCAGTGGTGTGCTGAGAGGCTGCGCCAGCTGCGTGTTAGGCATCTGGGTGGATCCCAAAATTATTGTTGGGACCCCTCCAGAGTCTGGAGCAAGTTTGTGATATTAGTCGGCAGCAGACTTTAGCTGATTCGGGGTCACAGGAGAGCACAAGTAAGTGCACTCCTGTGACCTACATGAGAAGTATGGCCAAACAAGTTTTGGCCATAATTCTTTTTTTAAATCATGGCTAAATATACTTCTGCTTTATGAGTTGCATTGTGTATAAATGAAGGAACATCAGTGCTGGACTTAGATGTAGATTGTGCTGTGGGTGAATTATGGGTCACAAAGCACCCAATACAATGAAAACCAGGTCAAATGACCTCTTTATGTTTGCACACAGCAAAAATTATCTATAGCATTTATATATTTACCATACAAACCCTTTAACAAGATCAGTGTCACTTACTGCAAATGGATTTACAGTCAAAACAGTAATAAAATATTTTATAGTCAAAAGGCCTTAGAATTCCTCTCAGTTTTTTATGGAATTATTCCCACTAGGGATATGTCAACAAAACCGTGGATTTTTGTTTGAAGGTTGTTGTGTTGGCTCCAACTTGTCTTGCATACACACGGTCACGCAAATGTTGCCAACAATTACGAACGTAGTGACGTACAAGAGGTACATGATATCTCCATTACGATCGCTAGTTTTACAAGACCGAGCGCTTCCGAGTCATACTTGATTACGATCATGCGTGGACTTTTGTGCGACGGACTTGTTTACACACGATCGGAAAATACGACAGCAAAAATTTGTTGGCGGAAAATTTGTGAACCTGCTATCCAACATTTTTTGGCGGAAAGTCCGATAAACAAATGTTCGATGGAGCATACACATGGTCGGACTTTCCGCCAACAAGCTCACATCCAACATTTGTTGTCGGAAAATCCGATCGTGTGTACGGGGCATAAAGGAACACCTCCCAAGCCGGCACACAGACCAAAATAAAACCCTGACAGAACTTCAAACCCTCTCCCTATCAAAAACTAGAACAAAAGTTTTTCCTGCAGTTACACCTTACAATTAAACAGATATAGACATCTATATAACATGCGCCATTAAGCATTTGGGCAGAGAAATCTAAAGTTGCTGCCTTTTAAAAATGATTCCTTGGTTTTGAAAATAAAAATAACCATTATGTTTTTTTTTTTATTTTATGTTTTCCATCAAACACATGGAACAGGAAGGGAAGGTGTTCAAGCAGTCTAAAGCCCCATACACACGGTCGGACTTTTTCATGGATTCTGTCCGATCGGACAATGTTGTTAAAAAATCAGACCGTGTGTATGCACCATCGGACAGTGTACGTCGGATTGTCCGACGGACAAAGTCTTATCTCCTGCTGGAAAGATTTGCCGACAACACGGTCCGATCACACCAAATCCGATCGTGTGTACGGTTGTCCGACCGGACAAAGTGCTACGCATGCTCAGATCACATTACAAGACCAAAGCTATTGGCTACTAGCCTCTACGTAGTCCCGTCGTAGGCAACAAACGTCACCACGTTCAGAATGATCGGATTTTCCGACAACTTTGTCCGACCGTGTGTACGTAAAACCAACATCGGACAAAGTATGACGGACAGGATCCGACCGACCTGGTCCGCGGATTGTCCGACCGTGTGTATGGGGCTTTACAGGATGGAGAGCATTGGAATGTCCTCGCCATCTGTATGATGTTCATTCATAGTCTAGGGAAATGGTGAATAAAGCCTCAAATTCGTAGGCTCTTATAAGTAGTATCATACAAGAAAATGGTAAAACATGCTCCATGTATTGCAACCATCATAGCATGCAGTTATTGTATAATAATGTGTTTATCCCAAACCGAAAAGACTACAACAAAAACAAGAAATTCTAATAAGAAATAAATAAAAAAATTACAAAATGTTTATTAAAGCACACAATACTTAAAACAGGATGGATACCCCCAGACCAAAAACTCCCACTATGTATGTAATGCTACCCCCACAGGAGCCACTTGGTTCTCTGTTCTTCTGCCTCGACTTTGAGAAAAACCTCAGCCTCGATTGCATACCAGGTTAAACAAGGATGGCTCCAGGGGGCACTGTGGTGGGGGGCTGTGATTGCTGGGGGTGCTGTGGTGTGGTGGGGCACTGTGGTGTAGGGAGGCTGCACTGCAGGGGGGGGGCACTAATCATTGCAGTCCCCTTTGTGTTGCAGTGCCCCTTTGCAGGGCTCAGTGGGTGTCCTGTCTCTGGCCACCCTCACAGGCAAGGGTTTTCATACCCTTTTATTATTATTTTTTTCTACCAGATGTAACTCATTTAAATACAACTCAGCCAGCACCTCCGTCTACTACTACTATACCAACCACAGCAGGAACAGGAACAACAACCACCACAATAACACCAGGAACAGGAACAACCACCACCACAAGAGCACCAGGAACAACCACCACCACCACAAGAGCACCAGGAACAACCACCACCACCACAAGAGCACCAGGAACAACCACCACCACCACAAGAGCACCAGAAACAGTAACAAGCATCACAACGACTACAACACTGGACCCAGATAGTGCCTGTGCAAATTATATCTGTCAAAATTATGGCGTCTGTATTACTGAGGATAACAAGCCAGTCTGCAGGTAAAACTGAGCAAAGAAATAGGCTGGATATCAATTAAATTCCCTAGTGTCTACCCATGAAATATCATTAACAGTATTATTCGCTCACAGTTGGATTTCATATTTCATAGAAGGAACTGACTGTAGCATTTGGGATTAGGGGGGTATTCTGCTGGGCATATCTTGCCATTGAAGCCTCTAAAAGTAGACAGCAACTACTTAGGTTGTCATCACCTATAGAAATGGCATAAACACTGGTTAAAGTGGTATTAAAGGTTTGGCTTTTAAAAAACATGTCATAATTACCTGTTCTGTACAGTGATTTTGCACAGAGCAGCCCCAATCCTCTTCTTCTCGGAGTCCCCCGCCGGCGCTCCTGGCTCCTCTCGCTTGACCAGTGCCCCCAATAGCATGCCACTTGCTATGGACGCACTGGTGCGTGCTCCCTTCCAAGCCCTGCTCCATGCATCTGTAAGACACATAGAGCTGCAGCTCGGCCCCACCCCCGCTCTCTCCTCATTGGCTCACTGGCTGTGATTGACATTAGCCATTAGCTCCCACTGCTGTCTCAGCAAATGGGGAGAGGGAATCCTGGGACAGCCGAGGCTCTTGTGCACATCACTGGATCAAGAGGGAACTCATGTGAGTATTGGGGGAGGGGGGCTGTGAGGGGTGCAGCACACAGAAGGTTTTTTTAGAATGCATAAAGGTAAAAAACCTTCAGCCTTTACAACCACTTTAATCTATTTGTAAAGCAGTGAAGGTTACTTTCACCAGACATTCTCTGGATATAAATCAATCGCTGTCATTTGGGGGATTCACCTGCAGAGAATGTTTGCTTAATGTCTGATTCACTGTTTTATAAACATGCCTATGAGTATAGTGGACCCTTTAAGGGCAAAACAGCAATGGTTTGAAATGTAGGTACTCATGACGTATATCTGTTTAACCAACAGGTTTTTGTAGATTCAGTTTGCCAGGAACAGGTACCTGCTGGGGTGATGTTAATCTATGTTCACCACTGGGAGCTAATGTGTCCCATCAGTGCAGATATACTGTTAACAGGCCACCATCTAACCACACAAACATCCTGCTCCAACTCCTCACACTCTCTTAAAGCAGAAATGCAATAATAAAAAAAAAAAAAAAAAAAAAAAAAAGCAATACACAGAATTTAAAGTATTATTAAACCCAAAACCAAAAATTGTATATATTGCAGCTTACCAATCATTAGCTGTGGTGGCTGCATTCATTTATTTTGTTTTGGCTTTTCCCCCGGAGATTCATCCAGTTACACACCTGCTCCCATTTTACTTCAAAACTTAATAACATTATAAATTACAGGTCACTCAGGTGTTTAGGTAAAGTTTTGGTGTGTTATGAACAGTGATGTAAGTAACTGAGTTAAAGTAAACGGCGTTACTTAACGCCGTTACTTTAGAGGGTAACGAGTAATCTAACTGATTACTCTTCCCCTCATGGTAACGCCGTTCCCATTACTTGGGCGGCATTACCACAATTACATCTACCGCCACTAGATGGCAGTAGTGTAACTGTTGGACCCCGGACCACTCTGTCCCCAGCCTGCAGTGCCGCCCTAGCAGTGAGAAGATGAGGGGAGAGAGCCGGGACAAGGAGCAGCCGACCAGAGGTGCTGCATGATCGATGGAACCGGCTGGAGCGGATGAGATGAAAGCCCTGCATACGGGCTTGCTGCCATATCCGCTCCCCCTCCTCCTGGTCACTCAGGGATCTGTTGTGAGAGGACAGGCAGGCAGCAGAGCCGCTCTCAGGAGTAAATCCCCGCTGGCTCAGGTATAGTAGAAGCACAGGCAGCACGCTCATTGCTGCAGCCTGCAGTCACATGTAATAAAAAATTTACTCTGCTGTCAGGTTTATAGTGCATTGCACTGTGTACAGAGGGGGAACAGATATATGTGTGTGGGGGGACAGATGTACAGAGGGGGAACAGATATACGTGGGTGGGGGGACAGATGTACAGAGGGGGAACAGATATATGTGTGTGGGGGCGGGACAGATGTGGGGGGGGGGGACAGACGTGCAGGGGGGTACAGAGGGGAAATAGACATGCAGGGGGGAACGCGCCCCTTGCTTACAGTAATACTAGACCCGCCCCTTAGAATATTAAAAAAAAGTCAGTTACTTTGCTGAGTAACTAATTACTTTTCCAATGTAGTAATTGAGTTACTAACGCAATTACTTTTTGGGAGAAGTAATTTGTAACTTAACTAATTACTTATTTAAAGTAAGATGACCAACACTGGTTATGAACTCCACCACTCTAGAATTCCACCATTCTACTCTGCAGTTCATGAGTGTGAGAGTTGTTTTCTGGGCTTCCAAATGTTTGTGGCTGTGTGGAAAAGACTTGTACTATAGCTTTGTCTAAAGAATCTTCTTGAGAAAATCCTATAGCCTTCTGAATCTAATGTGTTAAGCAGCAAGGGTCTCTATCTCTTAGGTGGGGTCCTATCCAGGCCAGATGCTACCAAAAGTACCAGGGCACTGCCAGTGTTCTGACAAAAACTGTCAGGCCATCGGATAGTGTCCGCCCCATGCAGCGCTTGCGCAGTACGGAGGACAAGGAGATTCCGAAAATCTCCGAAGATGAACGACACCTGCGCCGTGAGTCCAGGTGCTAGGGTGACCACCTTCCCCCGGATTGCCCGGGATTATCCCTGAATTCATATTTGTGCCCTGTGTCCCGGCACCTTCATTCCGGGACAATACAGTGTCCCGAAATGAAATAAGGACACACAGCCACACTAATAAACAGCTCGGACGGGGGGCGGATCTGCTTGGCTCGGGCTGGGGGCCAGGTCAGCTCAGCCTGGGCAGGTCCACTCTGCTCCAGCAGGGAACATGTCCGCTCCGCTCAGACAAGCTACACAAGCCGCCTCCCCCAGTCATCTCTATGGAGTGCTCCGTGTGCTGCGCTGCACGCTGGAAAGTGTAGTTTCCAGCGCAAACCCCGCCGATGCTCTTCTCACTGACATGGCAGACAGGAGGCACGGAGGGGACACTCGCCTCGTCCCAGGACAGCGATGAGGAAGAGGAGTCCTGCAGGGAGAGCGCAGGCTATAGAGAACATCCTACTAGGAAGGAAGAAGGGAGAACCAAGAGGTCGGGGAGACAGTCAGAGACAAGTCTGTATGTGTAAGTGTCTACCTGTGCATCCCACTGTCCCCCTGTGCATCCCACTGTCCCCCTGTCAATCCCACGGTCCCCCTGTCAATCCCACGGTCCCCCTGTGCATCCCACTGTCCCCCTGTAAATCTCACGGTCCTCCTGTGCATCCCACGATCCATCGGTCAATCGCACGGTCCCCCTGTGCATCCCACGGTCCCCCTGTGCATCCCCCATCCCCCTGTGCATCCCATGGTCCCCCTGTGCACCCCACGGTCCCCCTGTTAATCCCACTGTCCCCCTGTGCATCCCACGACACGGTCCTCCTGTGCATCCCCCGGTCCCCCTGTCCATCCCGCTGATTTCATACGCCCCTGCCCCAAAAATCGGCCAAAAAAATTTCAAAAATCATCTTTGGGGGGGGGGGGGGGGGGGGGGGGGGTAGCAGTGTCCCTGAATGGCAGTTTGGAAATGTGGTCACAATACCAGATGCAAGCCCCAGCATCCAGGTGGCCATACGGTAGCACATAGTTAGAGGGCCCCTCGCAGGCTCGCTTCGCTCACCGCGCTTCGGGCACGGCCTCGCTTCGCTCACCGCTCTTCGGGCACGGCCTCGCTTCGCTCACCACGCTTCGGGCACGGCCACGCTTTGCTCGGCTATGTCACTTGGATGGTGGGGCTTGAACCTGGACTCACTGCGCAGGTGCCGTTCAGCTTCGGAAACCTTCGGTGTCTCCTTGTCTTCCGTACTGCACAAGTGCAGTACAGGGTGGACACTATCCAACGGGGGACAGTATTTGACACATCACTGGCTCTCCTGGATAGTTGAAAGTATGGTTTGGAGGTCGATTAACCTATTATTTACTTGAATTAATGTACCAACATCCCTTTGAATTAAATGTTAAGAAAGGCAGAGATATGGGATTTTATAGGTACGTTGTAAGAATATACTCATCTAATTAAGTATTCTGATACACAGATTAAATTATTAAAGCATATTTTATTAACAAAGTAGAAAAAAAGATAAAAACGAACAAACATGCACATATCTACAGTCCTAGGTAAATACACCTATTCCTATAACAGACATAGACAATGCAATATTCATTTGTGTGCGATCACATGCTCAATAAACTTCTACATGTTTCGCCTGTAAAGGCTTCATCAGGAAGATTGACATGATCGTAAACGTTAAAACATCAAGAGTAAAGATTTGTTCATGTGTTGGACCTTGGCTCTCCTGGATGCGGCAGAAACATTTCTTGAGGCTGCACACTGGGTTTAGGTGTTATCATTGCCATTATGTTAACAGGCCATCATTTATCTATCACACAAGTATCATCCTCCAACTATCTCCTCAAGCTCTTAAAGCAGAAATGCCTTAATATTTAAAATGTTAATACACAGAACTTAACAAATACACAACATGAGCATGCACAGGTGTACAATCCTAGGTGTCAACAGCATACTGTCTCTGACAACGCTAGTCTCAATTAGCAATCAATAAATAATCAGCATATGGTAGTTTCCAATGATGGGGTCACTATGACAGCTATGACATAGTGATTACATGCAGGTGTCACAGAACTTTGTTCTGCGTGTGCTTGCTGTGAGAAATAGTTTTTAACAAGACAGTACAGAATTTAAATAGGAAAATGTAAAAAAATGTTGTCCATCCATCAGCCTATAATAATAAAAAAAAACCTGAACAGGGTATTAATTAAAATAGAGTAGCAAAAAAAAAAAAAGCCTTGTATTTCTAAAGTGGCAGTGTTGCTAAATTTAATTACATGGAAAAAAATTCCCCTGTAAAGAAAAGTCATTATACTTAGCATTCCGAGTGATACAACTAGGACAAGCATACAGAACACAACAGAGAAAAATCTTAACGTGACACTAAACAATATTCTTATTCTCCAAAAAAAAATAAAAAATTCCATACACATCCACTGCCTAATGGTCCTGTAATCTAATTTTAATGAAATAGTTTCTGATTGTATTTCTCTGTATTCTTGTAATGTCCTCTGTGTTTGAATTGAGCAGTGTATGTTAGTTGCAGTCATGTGCACTGCTCTATGCACACTACAAATCCCACGGTCCATAGACTCTAAACCATCTCAGGACGATCAAGAGAGGGTGGCTACATCCCTACATACAATGGAACCATGGAGAACAAATGTAGTCACCCACTGACAGGTAGTTGGATTACAGCAGAAAAAGAAAATATGCTTTTCTGAGTTAAGAATACAAACTTAACCACTTCAGCCCCGGACCAATTTGCAGCCAAAGGACCAGGCCCCTTTTTGCGATTCGGCACTGCGTCGCTTTAACTGACAATTGCGCGGTCGTGCGACGTGGCTCCCAAACAAAATTGGCGTCCTTTTTTTCCCACAAATAGAGCTTTCTTTTGGTGGTATTTGATTGCCCCTGCGGTTTTTATTTTTTGCGCTATAAACAAAAATAGAGCGACAATTTTGAAAAAAATGCTATATTTTTAACTTTTTGCTATAATAAATATCCCCCAAAAATATATAAAAATTATTTTTTTCCTCAGTTTAGGCCGATACGTATTCTTCTACATATTTTTGGTAAAAAAAAAAGCAATTAGCGATTATTGATTGGTTTGCGCAAAAAGTTATAGCTTTACAAAATAGGGGATAGTTTTATAGCATTTTTATTAATATTTTTTTTTTTTTACTAGTAATGGCGGCGATCAGCGATTTTTATTGTGACTGCGACATTATGGCGGACACATCGGACATTTTTGACACATTTTTGGAACCATTGTCATTTATACAGAAATCAGTGCTATTTAAATGCACTGATTCCTATGTAAATGACAGTGGCATTGAAGGAGTTAACCACTAGGGGGCGATGAGGAGTTAGTGTGACGTGTGTGTTTTTTTTTACAGTAGGGGGCGTGGCTGACGTCACTGATCGGCGTTCCCGATGACAGGGAACAGCCGATCAGTGACAGGCAGTGTAGGAAGCGCGGGAGAGGTTTGTTTACAAAGACCGCTCCCCGTTCTTCAGCTCTGTGACCCGATCGCAGGACACCAGCGGCGATCGAGTCCGCTGGTCCCGCGGCCGCGGAGCTCCCTACCGGGTCACGGGCGCGCCACCGTCGGCGCGCGACCCCACGGCTAGGCAATTAAAGGGCACGTATATATACGTGCTTTTGCCTAGCCGTGCCATTCTGCCGACGTATATGTGCAGGAGGAGGTCGGGAAGCGGTTTTAAATAAAGTTAATTTAAACTGATTGATTTAATCTGTAAATTGGGCACACCTATTTTAGGTAACTTCATCTACCACTTATGAAACACCTTTAGGTAACTTTATGTCATCCAGTTCCATGCTGAGCTGTCAGCAGCGGATTCAGTGTGTAGGTGTGTGCAGAAGAGGCAGCCGACAACTGAAGTGTCGTCACTTTCCAGGCATTTCCCAGCTGTTATCGGCTGTCTCCTGCACAGAGCTTCCGCCGCTGGAGACCGGAACGCATCGGCTTCAGAAAAGGTATGTATAGCGATTTTTACTTTACAGGGTTAGATAAGTTATTCTTAGATTGTGGATACAAGTAGATTTAGAGATTCTAGTTTTAGGGTGAACTTCCACTTTCATTTTTGGGCTTTTAAGTACACAAAATTATAGTTGTAGGTTACATCACATTATCAATACAGGTAATGCATGGTTATTATTATAAAAGCCTTACAACCCAATTGAATTTTGATTTAAAAGAGCAGTATGGGTTTAAGGAAAAAAAATGCTAACCTAGGTGGATGCAGCATCAATCTAATGCTGGATGTGTTCCCCATCACTTCTAACACTGAGAACTGAGCGATCAAAGACCACTGATCGCTCAATTCTCAGCTTTCAATGAGTAGAGAGCCTGGGATTGTCAGTTCATCTCTCTTCTCTGCCCTTCCAGCGCTCACTGGAGTATTGGGATGTGCAGGAGGCAGGAGTGGCTGGCTCAGGCTCTCAGCAGCTAAGAGGCTGAGCCAGCTGCCGGCCCAGGCATTTGGGTGGATCCCAACCATATGGTCAGGATCTTTTCAGAGCCTGGATCAGCCAATGGTGGGCTTTAATCCAATGTTAGCTTAAAAAAAAAAAAAAAACCTTAGTTAGACTTACAGGTAACGGTATTTCTACGAGTCTTTCAGGACAGCACCTGGAGAGAGCGCAGCTCCACCCACTTTCCCAGGAAACACTGCAGTTTTTCTTTAAAGATCGGATACTTCCACCATGGCCTCAGTTGTTCGTAGAGTACCTCCAGCCATGCTGAAATTAGATAAGCAGAACATAGTAACAACACCACATTTTATATACAGTTAGGGTGGGTCATCGGCGCTGTCCTGAAAGACTCGTAGAAATACCGTTACCGGTAAGTCTAACTAAGGTTTTCTCCCTTCGTCTTTCAGGACAGCACCTGGAGATGATAAGAGAGTACTTACTCTAGGGGGGGACCACCGCCTGCAGAACCTTTCTGCCAAATGATTGTTCCGCTGCTGATAGCAGGTCCAGTCTGTAGTGGAGCGTGAAGGTGGAGAAGCTTGTCCACGTCGCCGCTCTACAGATGCGATTTGGGGATGCCCCTGCCCTTTCTGCCCAAGATGTTGCTACAGCACGTGTGGAATGGGCGACTACCCCAGAGGGAGGATCAACTCCTGATGCTTTATAGGCCTCACTGATGGCCATTCTTAACCACCTAGCTATCGTATTTTTAGAAGCCCCGTAGCCCTTACGTGGTCCTGAAAACAAAATGAATAGGAAGTTTGATTTTCTAAACTCCTTAGTGATCTCGAGATAATGTAAGAGACACCTTCTCACATCTAAACTGTGAAAGACCCTCTCTTTAGGGCTAGACGGTGAGGGACAGAATGTAGGGAGGATTATTTCCTGCTCTCTGTGAAAAACTGATGCCACTTTCGGGAGAAACCCTGGGTCTGTTTTTAACACTATCCTGTCCGGAAAAATAAAGCAAAAAGGTTCCTTTATAGAAAGGGCTTGCAGCTCGCTCACCCTTCTGGCTGTTGTCACAGCCACTAAAAGAACAAGCTTGAGTGACCATAGCTTGATGGTTACTTCCTCCAGTGGTTCAAAGGGTCCTTTGGTCAGGCCCTGTAACACTAGGGATAGGTCCCATTTTGGGAAAACCTTGAAAGGAACTGGTCTTGCTCCAGACAGAGCTTTAAAATATCTAATAATAAGAGCCTCTTGAGATAAACGTCTCTCAAGAAACACCGACAGCGCAGCCACCTGGGCTTTCAGGGTACTGACTGCCAACCCCAGCTCCATTCCGTCATGGAGGAACTCCAGGATCGACGCAATTTCCTGGGGTGGAAATTTCTTCTCCAAACACCAGGAATTAAAACTCTTCCACGTTTTGAAGTAGATCGCCCTAGTAGTCGCTTTGCGACTGTCTAGGAGAGTAGAGACCAGCTTGTCTGAAAGTCCCTTCTTTCTCAAGATTTGCTCCTCAGTAGCCACCCAGTCAGATTGAGGTGCTCTATGTTTGGATGCTGAAGAGGTCCCTGGGTTAGGAGATCTTCCTGCAGTGGAAGAACCCAGTGGGGTTCCACCGCCATCCTCTGTATTGTAGCAAACCAAGCTCTCTTGGGCCAGAAGGGAGCCACTAGGATCATACTCGTGGACTCCTGTTGTAATTTCCTCAGAACTAGAGGGATCAACTGAAAGGGGGGAAACGCATAGCACAGGTGGAACTCCCACGGTTGTGCTAGCGCATCCAGGCCCTTTGACTGGCCTTGTCTGCTTAGCGAAAAGAAAGCCTTCACTTTCTTGTTTTTCTGGGAAGCAAACAAGTCTATTTGCGGAGACCCCCACCTTTCTGTCAGCTTTTGAAACACCTCTGGGCTCAGACTCCATTCTGACTCTAGGATTCTTTCCCTGCTCAGCCAGTCTGCTACATAATTCAGGTCCCCCTTCAGATGTACCGCTGTTAGCGATTTCAGATTGTCTTCCGCCCAAGACAGGATCTGACCGGCCAGAGATAGCAAGACTCTGCTTCTTGTGCCGCCCTGCCTTGTTATGTAAGACACCGCCGTGGCGTTGTCTGATAGGACCTGGATATGGTGGCCCCGGACTACACTTTCGAAGGCCCATAACCCCAAAAGGATAGCCCTTAGTTCCCTCCAATTGGAGGATCTCCTGGCTTCCTCGACTGTCCAGTCCCCTTGGGCCATCTGTCCCTCCAGGTGGGCACCCCATCCCCAGGAGCTGGCGTCCGTAATTAGTCTTTTGTCTACGGGGAAGCACCAAAGAAGACCTCTGTCGAGGTTTGAGAGATTCCTCCACCACCAGAGCTTCCTCTGGATCTGAGGAGGTATCCTGATTAGTTTCTCCAGGGGCTCTCCATAGGACCAATTTTTTAGTATTGTCTGTTGGAGGTCCCTTGCGTGGAAACGCGCCCATTGCACTGCAGGGATAGATGCAGTGAGGAGACCTAGGACTGACATGGCAAACCTGACATATATCTGCAGGTTTGTCTGCGTCTTCTTTACGGCATTCTGTAATTTCTCTATCTTCTCCTCTGGGAGAAAGATCTTCTCCTGTCTGGAGTCTATGGTATACCCCAGGAACTTTAGGGACTGAGAGGGGATAAGATTTGATTTCTCCCTGTTTAGGATCCACCCGAGACCCTCTAGGTGTCCCCTTGTCCTCACTAGATCCCTTTCTAATAGATCTCTTGTGTTGGAGAATATCAGAAGGTCGTCCAAGTATGGGACGATCGATATCCCCTCCAACCTGAGGGGGGCTAGGGCTTCCGCCAGGACTTTTGTAAATATCCTCGGGGATGAGGACAGCCCGAAGGGAAGAGCTCGGAACTGGAGATGTATGACTGAGCCATCTATACTGACCGCAAACCTTAAATGTTTATGCGATGGTATGGCTATGGGAATATGAAGGTAAGCATCCCTTAGGTCTATGGATGCCATAAAACAACCTTGGGACAGGAGATTTTTTACCGAGAAGATTGTATCCATCTTGAACCTCTTGTACCTGATGGATTTGTTTAGAACCTTCAGATTCAGAATCATTCTGAACTTCCCTGATGGCTTTTTTACCAGGAACACATGTGAATAACACCCCAGTCCCTTCTCCCCGGAAGGGACTTGTGTGATCACTCTCTGCTGAATCAATTCCTGTAAGATTGACACCATGGCCACCGACCTCTCTGAATCTCGGGGAGTCTGAGTCACATAAAACCGAACGGGTGGGGTGTGAGCAAATTCCAGTCTGTAACCCTCCTTTATTAAATCGAGGATAAACGGACTGGATGTTACTGACTCCCATTGGGAGAAGAAGGCTAGAAACTGGGTTTTTGTATTTGGGGCAGGGGGGCGGAACAGGACGCCTGACTTACCCCTCCCTCTCTGTGGCTTCCAAGGTCTTTTGTATCCTGTTTCTTTCGTTTCCGGGGTTTTCCGAAAAGGACGGAAATTTTTGCTACCCTGGGGGGTTACCTTTTTCTTGACCGGAAAAGCCTTCTTTTTATCGGCTGTCCTGTCTAGAATAGCTTCCAGGTCTGGGCCAAAGACTAAATCTCCTTCAAACGGGAGACCACATAACTTAGCCTTAGAAGCTGTATCCCCCGTCCAGGTTTTAACCCATAATGCCCGACGGGCTGAGTTTATAAGCGCTGAAGACCTGGCCGACATTTTAATAGACTCGGCCGATGAATCTGCCATATACCCCACCGCTTTCGATAGAATGGGTAAGGTATCAAGCAGATCCTTTCGAGGCGTACCAGCCTCGATATGGGCTCTTAACTGGTCTAGCCAGTGTTCCAGGTTCCTGGCAACCACTGTGGAAGCCATGGCCGGTTTTAAATTTGAGAGGGTTGAGTCCCAAGCCTTTTTAAGGAGAGAATCTGCCCTCTTGTCCATGGCATCTTTTAGGATGCCCATGTCCTCAAATGCTAGGTCGGTATTTCTAGATACCTGAGAAAATGCTGCATCAAGTTTGGGTTTTTTATTCCAAAGTTGAGAGCTATCCTCTTCAAAGGGGAATCTGCGTTTGAGTGACCTAGAAAAAAAGGGGGCCCTCTCTGGGTCCTTCCATTCTTTTTTGATTATCTCAGACAGACAGCTATGCACCGGGAACACCCTGTGCTTCACCTCCCCCATACCTAAAAACATCTTGTCATGTAAAGATAGCTGGGTCTTGTCCTCTGTGATATTAAGAGTGGTGTGGATGGTTTTTAGGAGATCATCCACATCCTCTAAGAGCAATTTGTATCTGGATGAAGAGCCGGAAGCTTCCTTTCCTTCATCTATCTCTTCCTCAGAACCTGAGGACCCGCTACCCCCTTCCTCCTCTGAGTCGCTACCTCTAGATGCAGCTGACGAGTGGGAACGGGGTACTATACTGCTAGTAGCAGGACGCCTATCCAGATAGGACCTAAAAGTCTCAAAGGTGTCCGTCATTTCTTTACGAAAAGAACTGAACAGTTCCCCCTGCTGAGCCACCATGGCCTCAGATGCAGCAGAAGTAGCAGTCTCCTCTCTCACTAAATCACTTATGCAGGATCTGCACAAAGTTTTTGTCCAGGAGTCTCTAAGCACATTTTTACAAACAGGACATTTCCTTTTGTTAGGAGGTGACACGTGTTTAGTTTTTTCCTTTGTTTTCTGAAATACACCAACACCAATATCTCAAATTAACATTCAAGGGAAAAAAACATGCTGACAGAGAGAAAAACAACCTTAAATTCCCTCTGTATACAGCCAAATGAATCACCCCACAGACTCATTTAAACACCAAAGCATTCATCCTAAACTGTCATTAGGAACTGAGTGCTACAGGCTTCCTATACTAGGAAGGGTTAAACATTCTGGCCCTGAGGGTAAATCTGAGGACACCTGTCCCTGCTTACCTGAGCCTGGCTGACTGAAGTGGCTCCTGCACCTGCCCCCGCTCTTGATCCTCCTCCATTGTGGCAGAATCCAAAGCGCCGAAAAGCCCATTTTATTTTGAAATTCCCGCGGCCTCGCCGCCGGAAATGACGTCAGCCGTGTGCGATCGCCCTCTCTCCCTGCGTTCCAGCGGCCGGAACCGGAAGCCGCGTCGCGCCGTCGAAAGTCCCGCCCCCAGTCGGAAGTGACGCCCTCGCCATCCGAAACCCGGAAGACATGAGGCTCTGCACGGCGCGTCTTTCAAACAGCGCCCGAGCCTGTCTCCGGTCTAAAACGGAGGATGGGGACCTCCAACAGCCTGACCCCCCTGGGTATGAAGGAGAGAGGACACCGGAGCAGCCCCCACGCGTCAGGGAGGCAGCTGGGCAGGTCTGCAAACAAAAAAGCATCAAACAGGTATGCCTCAACTCTCCCCACCTGGAGAAAGCGCAGCACCCCTTGGTTCCCTGCAGAGCTTCCACCATGGCTGGAGGAAACACTACAACTGAGGCCATGGTGGAAGTATCCGATCTTTAAAGAAAAACTGCAGTGTTTCCTGGGAAAGTGGGTGGAGCTGCGCTCTCTCCAGGTGCTGTCCTGAAAGACGAAGGGAGAAAAGAGGTCACAGGAATGCAGCATTTCAGGTACATCAAAACAGAAACTGTTCATAGTCTATAGAAAGCTGTCAAAATCTAAATAGAAAAGCCTGTCCATTGCCAGCATGCTCCAAAGAAGGACAATTGCAATCTGTGGAAGCAGTGGTCTTTGCAGAATTATGACAAAACCCCACCGCACTCCCCAACTCCCCACTCGGTCAGACCTATTGCTCAGCAATTGCCAAAGTAAATGCTCCCTGCTGATTGGGCAGCTCTAGCTCTGATTCAGTAGGTAGCATGTTTTACAACTTGGAATGTATTTAAAGTAGAATTCCAGGCAAAACCTGTCTATTCTTAACCACTTTCAGACCGGACCAATTTGCAGCCAAAGGACCAGGCCCCTTTTTGCGATTCGGCACTGCGTCGCTTTAACTGACAATTGCGCGGTCGTGCGACGTGGCTCCCAAACAAAATTGGCGTCCTTTTTTTCCCACAAATAGAGCTTTCTTTTGGTGGTATTTGATCGCCCCTGCGGTTTTTATTTTTTGCGCTATAAACAAAAATAGAGCGACAATTTTGAAAAAAATGCATTATTTTTTATTTTTTGCTATAATAAATATCCCCCAAAAATATATAAAAAAACATTTTTTTTCCTCAGTTTAGGCCGATACGTATTCTTCTACATATTTTTGGTAAAAAAAATCGCAATAAGCGATTATTGATCGGTTTGCGCAGAAGTTATAGCGTTTACAAGATAGGGGATAGTTTTATAGCATTTTTTATTATTAATAATTTTTTTTTTATTATTAATGGCGGAGATCTGCGATTTTTTTTGTGACTGCGACATTATGGCGGACACATCGGACATTTTTGACACATTTTTGGGACCATTGTCATTTTTACAGCAATTAATGCATTTAAATGCATTGATTTCTGTATAAATGACACTGGCAGTTTAGGAGTTAACCACAAGGTGGCAGTGTAGGGGTTAAGTAGGCCTAGGGGTGTTTTTTTTACTGTGGGGGGGCGTGGCTGTCAGCTAGTGAATGCTGATCTCTGCTCCAATCACAGGGAGCAGAGATCGGCGTCACTAGTTGCTAGGCAGAACGGGGAGATGCTGTTTATCTCGGCATCTCCCCGTTCAGCCGCTCCGTGAGACGATCGCGGGAGTCCCCGCGGCGATCGAGTCCGCGGGGACCGCGGCCGGACTCACGGGGGTCCCGACCGGCGCGCTCCCGATGGCACGGACAGGCTAAAGGAGGGACGTATATATACGCCCTCCTGCCTGTACGTGCCATTCTGTCGACGTATATCGTCGTGCGCCGGTCGGCAAGTGGTTAAAAATGTAGTCCCCCCCGCTCCTAAAACCTATTCTGACTAATCTGTGTAAGAAAGATGTATATACTTAACTATTGTCAGCCCGCTCCAGTCCAGTCATGTCAGCCAGCACCAGCTGCAGGGGAGAGGAGAGAGCACTGTGACAATGGCTGGTTACGCCAGGGAGTGTTATATCACACAAAAGCTTTAATTGCCCATCCACTGTTTGTTGTTCCCCCCTATTCCCTGCAGCTGATGTTGGCTTACAGAGGGGAGCCAGATCACATGACCTAAAAACCTGAAAGAGGATATAACCCTCCTTTTATATAAAATAAAATAGGTTGGCGATACACTTATAATTTAGTTACAATTTATAATTAAACGACACAGATAAAATGAAGTACATTTGTTACCTGCACTTCAAACATATATAACACTTTTCACATTTTCTCTACTTAGGTGTAAAGTTACGAAAGACTGGTGGTATGTGGGAGACAGATGTGAAACCAAAGTTTCCAGCCAAGACACATTGGTGATTGCTGTGTCGTCTTCCGTCACCATATTTGTCGTCATGTTGGGAGTCACACTTGTCACTACGTACTGCTTGAAGACGAAGCACAAAAAACAACTTGCTCAGTCTGAAGATTTAGTAAGTGCAAACTGTTTGTCATGTCAAATATTTCCTCAGAAATTTCAACAATTGACAAAATCATGTTTCATATGGGTAGCAATACCAGAGAAATTAATGGATGGGATTTTAACAGAACCAGAAGAAAATTTCAACAAAATAAAATCTAAAAAGTCTGTTTAAACATCATGCTTAAAAACAGATACATATAATAAAATGTCCCTCATATACATGGGTCACATGTATGTATATATTGGTACATATATATACCCCTAAAGGCCACATTCATGGAAGTGCGGAATGGCATCCAGACGCATTTCAACATTAAATGTCTTCCTCAGGGGGTATTACAAAAACGGTAATTT
>CM053030.1:140619982-140823074 GCA_028564925.1 Lithobates sylvaticus | reverse complement strand
CTGTAGGCCCTCATAGTTACTCTTGGTGGGCGCAGGAATGGGCCCTGCTGTGAGTTATTAGATCAAGATTTGTAATTGCAAGCACCTGATGAACAGGGCAGAAAAATTGGGCCTTTGGCGGTGGTGGTGGACGGTGTTGCCACAAGACTGCAGGCCCTCATAGTTACTCTTGGTGGGGGCGCAGGAATGGGCCCTGCTGTGAACTATTAGATCAAGATTTGTAATTACCCGCCCCTGTTAAACAGGGGCTGAAAAATTGTGCCTTAGGCACTGGTGCTGGTGCCACAACACTGCAACCCCTCACAGAGACTGTACTTGGAGCACAGCAGTCACACGTGTTGCGAAGCATTTTTTTTTTTTAAAAAATTGTAAGTACACGCCCCTGTTAAACAGGGGCTGAAAAATTGTGCCTTAGGCACTGGTGCTGGTGCCACAACACTGCAACCCGGCCCTCACAGATACTGTACTTGGAGCACAGCAGTCACACGTGTTGCGAAGCATTTTTTTTTAAAAATTGTAAGTACACGCCCCTGTTAAACAGGGGCTGAAAAATTGTGCCTTAGGCACTGGTGCTGGTGCCACAACACTGCAACCCGGCCCTCACAGATACTGTACTTGGAGCACAGCAGTCACACGTGTTGCGAAGCATTTTTTTTAAAAAATTGTAAGTACACGCCCCTGTTAAACAGGGGCTGAAAAATTGTGCCTTAGGCACTGGTGCTGGTGCCACAACACTGCAACCCGGCCCTCACAGATACTGTACTTGGAGCACAGCAGTCACACGTGTTGCGAAGCATTTTTTTAAAAAATTGTAAGTACCCGCCCCTGTTAAACAGGGGCTGAAAAATTGTGCCTTAGGCACTGGTGCTGGTGCCACAACACTGCAACACGGCCCTCACAGAGACTGTACTTGGAGCACAGCAGTCACACGTGTTGCGAAGCATTTTTTTAAAAAAATTGTAAGTACCCGCCCTGTTAAACAGGGGCTGAAAAATTGTGCCTTAGGGACTGGTGCTGGTGCCACAACACTGCAACACGGCCCTCACAGAGACTGTACTTGGAGCACAGCAGTCACACGTGTTGCGAAGCATTTTTTTAAAAAATTGTAAGTACACGCCCCTGTTAAACAGGGGCTGAAAAATTGTGCCTTAGGCACTGGTGTGGTGGCATGGATCATTGAGGAGGAGGAAGAGGATAGTCAGTGAACATAAGAGGACAGTCACTCAGCATCAGCATAGGCAGTCTTGAAGGGATGTGACATTAAAAATTATTCGGTTATATCCGCCTCAGGTGCCTGGTAGCTGGTGGTGATCCAAGACTGATTCATTTTGATGAATGTCAGTCGATCAACCGAGGCGGTGGACAGGCGCACCCTATGATCAGTCACAAATCCTCCAGCAGCACTGAATGTGCGTTCGGAAAGAACGCTGGAGGCAGGACAGGCCAGTAGCTCAATTGCATACTGTGCAAGCTCTGGCCAGTGATCCATCCTCAGGACCCAGTAAGCCAGAGGATTTTCGGTGGGAAAGGTGTCCAAGTCTGACCTTGCCCCAAGGTATTCCTGCACCATGTATATCAGACGCTGGCGATGGTTGCTGGAACCGATCATACCTTGGGGCTGCGGACTAAAAAATTGTCTGAACGCATCGGTCAGAAGCCTCAGCAACTCGTCGCCCAGGACCAGGAGTTTGTAGCCTCCCAGTTTCTGGGAACGCGTTGCACAGACCTTTCTGCAAGGCCTCCCTGAGATGTCTCATCCTCTGCTCCCTCTGCGACGGCAAGATAAGGTCCGCAACCTTACCCTTGTACCGCGGATCAAGGAGAGTGGCCAGCCAGTAATGGTCCCTCTCCTTGATCCGAAGAACACGAGGATCCTTCCGCAGGCTTTGCAGGATCAGGGAGGCCATGCAGCGTAGGTTAGCTGAGGCATTCGGTCCGGAGTCTTCTGGGTCACTGAGGATGACATGATCGCCAGCCACCTCCTCCCAGCCACGTACAAGTCCACTGGCTTGTTGGGACTGTACATCATCCCTAAAAGACTGCTGCTGCTGATGCTGAGTGCCAGGCTCCACCTCCATGCTCACACAATCCTCCTCCTCCTCCTCCTCATCCTCTTCCTGTGTGATGGGTGGGACAGAAGGAACACTGTCCGGATAAAGGGGGCCTTGAGAGGCAAGGAAGTCCTCCTCTTCCTGCCTCTGTTCTGCCTCAAGTGCCCTGTCCATTATCCCACGCAGCGTATGCTCCAACAGGTGGACAAGAGGGACAGTGTCACTGATGCATGCACTGTCACTGCTCACCATCCTCGTGGCCTCCTCAAATGGTGAGAGGACAGTGCATGCATCCCTGATCATGCTCCACTGACGTGGGGAAAAAAAACCAAGCTCCCCTGACCCTGTCCTGGTGCCGTAGTCGCAAAGGTACTCATTGATGGCCCTCTGCTGCGTGTGCAGTCGCTGCAGCATGGCCAACGTTGAGTTCCACCTGGTGTGCATGTCAGATATTAGGCGGTTCTTGGGCAGGTTCAGCTCCTTTTGCAGCTCAGTCAGCCGAGCACTGGCATTATAAGATCGGCGGAAATGCACACAGACTTTCCTGGCCTGCCTCAGGACATCCTGTAAGCCTGGGAACCTGCCCAAGAACCGCTGCACCACCAGGTTGAGGACGTGAGCCATGCAGGGCACATGGGTGAGCTGCCCCTGTCGCAGGGCGGAGAGGAGGTTGGTGCCATTGTCAGAAACGACCATTCCTGGCTTAAGCTGACGTGGCGTCAACCACCTCTCGGCCTGCCCCTGCAGAGCTGCCAGAACCTCTGGCCCAGTGTGGCTCCTGTCCCCCAAACACACCAGCGCAAGCACGGCATGGCATCTTTTTGCCTGCGTACTTGCGTAGCCCCTTGTACGCCTATGGAGCACCGCTGGTTCCAAGGACAGAGCACTGGAGGAAGAAGAAGAGGAGGGGGTGGAGGAGAGAGGTGTGTCACAACCAGTAGCAGTAGTCGCGTTTTGGAGGCGTGGTGGCGGAACAACCTCCAACACTACTGCACCTTGTCCTGCATCCCTCCCAGCTGCCAATAGAGTGACCCAATGGGCCGTGAAAGAAAGGTACCGTCCCTGTCCATGCCTGCTGGACCATGAGTCAGCGGTAATATGCACCTTACCGCTGACCGCCCTGTCCAGCGAGGCATGGACATTGCCCTCCACATGCCGGTAGAGAGACGGAATCGCCTTCCGCGAGAAAAAGTGGCGTTGGGAACCTGCCACTGAGGAACCGCACATTGAACAAACTCACGGAAGGGGGCCGAGTCTACCAACTGAAAAGGCAGCAGTTGAAGTGCTAGCAATTTAGCAAGGCTAGCATTCAACCGCTGGGCATGTGGATGGCTGGGAGTGTACTTCTTTCTACGGTCCAGCAGCTGGGGCAGGGAAATTTGCCTGCTGCAATCGGACGTCGGTGTACTGCAAGTACTTGGTTGTGACACACCGAATTCTACACCTTCAGTCCTCTCAGAGCAGCTTTCAGAGAGGACTGAAGGTGTAGTGGGGATGGAGATCCCAGCTGAGGAGGAGCAAGGAGAGGTCCGCTTAGTTCTTTGGTGTGGGTCTTTTATGTGTGCCTGCCAACGAGCTGCATGGCAGGTCGCCATATGTCTGGTCATGCTTGTCGTGCCCAAGCGGCTGATGTTTTGGCCACGCGAGATACGCTTGAGACAAATATTGCAAATAGCAGTGGTGCGATCTGCTGCACTCGTCTCAAAAAAGGCCCACACCAAAGAACTTTTCTGATAACGTGCAGAGGCAGCGCCCTGCACAGGCGGAGCTCTGCGGTGTTGTACAGTTGCTGTGCTGGCCTCTACCTGGCCTCCAGGGGGCATCCTGCCTCGTTGGACATGTGACGCCGCATCCTCCTCCTCCTCGTCCTCCTCCTCATCCTCTCTCCCTTGAGGCACCCACGTGGAGTCAGTGACCTCATCATCCCCTCCCTCTTCACCACTAGAGCAAACCTGGCAGTAAGCTGCAGCTGGTGGAACAGTACTGCCAGATTCCTCAAGCTGGGTATCGTCATCCGAGCCTTCGAATCGTTGGGCATCCTCCTGGAGCATGTACCCAACACTGTGCTCAAAGAGTTCGGGGGACTCCTCAGGAGGACATGGTGGGTCTAGGGAAGGGGTGGCTGATGATGCTCTGTCAGTACCCTGAGCCTGGGTGAGAGAGGATGAGGAGGATGAGGAGGGCTTGGTCATCCATTCTACCAAGCCTTCAGCATGATGCGGCTCCACATGTCCAGCTGCCGAAAACAAAGACGCGCGTGTCCCATGGCCACGTGCTGATGACGATGCACGACCACGTCCACGTCCACGGCCACGTCCACTAGAAACAGAGCCTGCCTGCCCTGTGTTCTTGGCTCTGCACGCTCTGCCTCCCCTTGGCGGTCTTCCAGCCATTGTAGTCGGTAGTCCTGTGGGTGCTGCTGAGAAGAAAATATAGGAGCTCTGTGTGATGCCACTAACACACTAGAAGTCCTATGGGTGCTTCTGCAAAGAAAATAGAGGAGCTCTGTGTGATGCCACTAACAGAAGTCCTGTGGGTGCTTATGCAAAGAAAATAGAGGAGCTCTGTGTGATGCCACTAACACACTAGAAGTCCTGTGGGTGCTGCTGAGAAGAATATATAGGAGCTCTGTGTGATGCCACTAACACACTAGAAGTCCTATGGGTGCTTCTGCAAAGAAAATAGAGGAGCTCTGTGTGATGCCACTAACACACTAGAAGTCCTGTGGGTGCTTATGCAAAGAAAATAGAGGAGCTCTGTGTGATGCCACTAACACACTAGAAGTCCTGTGGGTGCTGCTGAGAAGAATATATAGGAGCTCTGCGTGATGCCACTAACACACTAGAAGTCCTATGGGTGCTTCTGCAAAGAAAATAGAGGAGCTCTGTGTGATGCCACTAACACACTAGAAGTCCTGTGGGTGCTGCTGAGAAGAATATATAGGAGCTCTGTGTGATGCCACTAACACACTAGAAGTCCTATGGGTGCTTATGCAAAGAAAATAGAGGAGCTCTGTGTGATGCCACTAACACACTAGAAGTCCTGTGGGTGCTTATGCAAAGAAAATAGAGGAGCTCTGTGTGATGCCACTAACACACTAGAAGTCCTGTGGGTGCTGCTGAGAAGAATATATAGGAGCTCTGCGTGATGCCACTAACACACTAGAAGTCCTATGGGTGCTTCTGCAAAGAAAATAGAGGAGCTCTGTGTGATGCCACTAACACACTAGAAGCAGGGCCGGATTCCCCACAAGGCCACCGAGGCCAGGCCTCGGGGCGGCAGTGGGGCAGGGGCGGCTCCGCTCCCGCGGCCGGCGACTTCTCTGCTTTCCCCCGCAGGCCGCAGGGCGGGCTGGGTGGAAATGCCGTACATTATCTTTAAAACTTTTTTTTTTTTTGTATTGCATGTCGGCCGCGGCGGCCGCTGATTGGCTCGATCCACCTGCACTGGTAGCGCTGCATTGTGGGAGTTGTAGTCCGGCTGCGCTAAAGTTACTGGAGGTGTGAGCGCAGCCGGACTACAACTCCCACCTCCCAGGAGTCTCTCAGAGGCAGGGGAGGGGACGCCCGGCGTCAAGAACGTCACGTCACACGTGACCTGCTGGGATTCCGGAGAAGTGCAGGCTGAGGCTGCAGAGAAGAGAAGAAGACTCCGAGACGTGCTTCAGAAAGCATCAACACCCCACCCCCGAAGAGTGTCTCCTCACTGAAAAAACGAAGTAAGGCACATTTAATTAATCATGAATGATATTTTAAATGTTGCAGTGGCCAGTGGCGTTTTTTTTCTAGCACCAGTGATATACCTGGAAAAATCAATGCGTTTTTCTTTTTCGAAAATGCAGATGACTCCCTGCTACCATTATCTTTGATTGAAAAAGCTTGTAGTTGCCCACTTATACAGTAAAAGAGAACATTCACCCAATCCAGTTGGTTACAGTCAGATCAAGGAACAATGGCATGTCTGTAGGCCCTCTGCAACATCCCTCAGCTGAACCTGAAGCACCCCCCCCCCCCCCAGCAAACTCATCTATTAATGTCAACAATAGTCAGCGTGTAACAGCAAGTATGAAGACGGTGCTATACACACATGCAAAAAATATCAATCGAGTGTATCCCGTTCCTCAATAAATAAATATACAGTATTAGTGTAATAAATATTAAATATGTGCAAATAAATAGATAATAATAAGTGCAATATTGATATGTGCAAAATAGCAAAATAACGAATAAATATGCCAAGCAACAATTCCGTGAAAAAATAAATATAAAGTGCAAAAAATATATAAATGCAACTGAACCTGTGCAAAAATATGCATGCGACTTGAGCATGTGCAGTATATGCCAAAATGTGCAAAAAAACTATTGTTAAAAAATCATCAACAAATAAATATATAAATAGTCCAAAAATAAACGTGCTCAAAAGGAAGTTCTATGCAATCCTGATTGCTACTGCAGGACCAGCTCCCATACACAGTGCAATTAAAATCTCTGTGCAGTGTATTTTCTGTGCAGTGAATTTTTCAAATATAGCTGTAAGAAAAAAAATCTTTCTACCTGTCTCCACTCCTTTGTCGGTTTCTACCCACATATTTTTTGGTTGCCTAGAGTGGAGACCATAAGAACGCCGCCATAGAGGAGGTGGATGAGAGCTGCATCTGGTTCATTGTAAGGTTGTTTAACTCCTTACCAAAGGCAAGAGGCTGGGGGAAACACCTTGGAGATACCAGAATCTGCATGGATGGGAGCACCCTAAGGACTTACAGCTATATTTGAAAAATTCACTGCACAGAAAATACACTGCACAGAGATTTTAATTGCACTGTGTATGGGAGCTGGTCCTGCAGTAGCAATCAGGATTGCATAGAACTCCCTTTTGAGCACGTTTATTTTTGGACTATTTATTTATTTATTTGTTGATGATTTTTTAACAATAGTTTTTTTGCACATTTTGGCATATACTGCACATGCTCAAGTCGCATGCATATTTTTGCACAGGTTCAGTCGCATTTATATATTTTTTGCACTTTATATTTATTTTTTCACGGAATTGTTGCTTGGCATATTTATTCGTTATTTTGCTATTTTGCACATATCAATATTGCACCTATTATTATCTATTTATTTGCACACATTTAATATTTATTACACTAATACTGTATATTTATTTATTGAGGAACGGGATACACTCGATTGATATTTTTTGCATGTGTGTATAGCACCGTCTTCATACTTGCTGTTACACGCTGACTATTGTTGACATAAATTTTTAGACGCTTCTTTGGAGCCTTCCTTGTTGGAGCCTCCCCTTGGAGTGGTATCCATTAATACCTGCAAGCGCCACATTTTTTACGTATTTATCATCTTTTATTTGTGTGGGAACACTTTAATGGTGGCTGCGGCAATTTGTGTATTTATTCACCTACTTTATTTTATCCCTTGTTGGTTTGCGCATTTGGTCACCCCCCTGTAAACGCTATCTTCTGTAATGTGTTCACAGTCTCTGACCATCTCCTGTAATGTGTTCACCGTCTCTGACAATCTCCTGTGATGTGTTTTTAGTCCCTGACAATCTCCTGTACCATGTCCCCAGTCTCTGACCATCTCCTGTAATGTGTCTGCAGTCTCTGACCATCAACTGTACCATGTCCCTAGTCTCTGACCATCTCCTGTACCATGTCCCCAGTCTCTGACCACCTCCTGTAATGTGTCTGCAGTCTCTGACCATCAACTGTACCATGTCCCCAGTCTCTGACCATCTCCTGTAATGTGTCCGCAGTCTCTGACCATCTCCTGTAATGTGTTTACAGTCTCTGACAATCTCCTGTGATGTGTTCACAGTCTCTGACCATCTCCTGTAATGTGTTTTCAGTCTCTGACCATCTCCTGTAATGTGTTTTCAGTCTCTGACCATCTCCTGTAATGTGTTTTCAGTCTCTGACCATCTCCTGTAATGTGTTTTCAGTCTCTGACCATCTCCTGTAATGTGTCTGCAGTCTCTGACCATCTCTTGTACCATGTCCCCAGTCTCTGACCATCTCCTGTGTAAATACAATTTTTAAAAACAGTCACTTTCGGTACCAGTGCTGTTTCGGTTTTCGGCATCTTGTATTTTTCAATTTCGGTATCGGTTTCGGCACCAAAAAAAACATTCGGGGCACCCCTAGTTTTTTCACCTTAATGCATTGGATGCATTAAGGTGAAAAAAAATAAATAGCCCAACTGTATTGATCACATGTCCCTTCACTGGCCAAGAATCTGCCCCTTTTGTATCTTGTATGTTAGAAACTTAGAGGCTGTTATTTAAATAGTGAGAACATTTTTAAATGCCACAGTAAGAGAAAGATTAGGTGTCATTAACAAAAGACTATTTTCTTGATTTAGAAAAAAACTCTAATATGTCAGAGAAAAGACAAAAATTGAGTGGTCATGGCTACCGCCAAAATGCAAAGGAGAAATTATTATTTCTATTTCTTCATTATTACTTCTATAATGTTTAAAAGGAGTATTTTTAGTCAATTTTTTGACAATTAAAGCCAGTTATTTTCAGTGTTCTCGTGTGTGGAGATATGTTTTTAATTGATCTATTGTAGCAGTCATTGATAAAGGACGAGAATGGCGGTGTGTGTGTGTGTGTGGAGGGGGGGGGGGCGGCATTGAAGGACCCGGCCTTGGGGCGGCAAAGGGAGTAAATCCGGGCCTGACTAGAAGTCCTGTGGGTGCTGCTGAGAAGAATATATAGGAGCTCTGTGTGATGCCACTAACACACTAGAAGTCCTATGGGTGCTTCTGCAAAGAAAATAGAGGAGCTCTGTGTGATGCCACTAACACACTAGAAGTCCTATGGGTGCTTCTGCAAAGAAAATATAGGAGCTCTGTGTGATGCCACTAACACACTAGAAGTCCTATGGGTGCTTCTGCAAAGAAAATAGAGGAGCTCTGTGTGATGGGACTAACACACTTCAAGTCCTATAGGTGCTTCTGGGAAGAAAATAAAGGTCTGTGTGATGGGACTAACACACTTCAAGTCCTATAGTTGCTTCTGGGAACAAAATATAGGATCTCTGTGTGATGGGACTAACACACTTCAAGTCCTATAGGTGCTTCTGGGAAGAAAATATAGCTCTGTGTGTGTAATGGGACTAACACACTTCAAGTCCTATAGTTGCTTCTGGGAACAAAATATAGGATCTCTGTGTGATGGGACTAACACACTTCAAGTCCTATAGGTGCCTCTGGGAAGAAAATATAGCTCTGTGTGTGTGATGGGACTAACACACTTCAAGTCCTATAGGTGCTTCTGGGAAGAAAATATAGCTCTGTGTGTGTAATGGGACTAACACACTTCAAGTCCTATAGGTGCCTCTGGGAACAAAATATAGCTCTGTGTGTGTGATGGGACTAACACACTTCAAGTCCTATAGGTGCTTCTGGGAAGAAAATATAGCTCTGTGTGTGTGATGGGACTAACACACTTCAAGTCCTATAGGTGCTTCTGGGGAAGAAAATATAGCTCTGTGTGTGTGATGGGACTAACACACTTCAAGTCCTATAGGTGCTTCTGGGAACAAAATATAGCTCTGTGTGTGTGATGGGACTAACACACTTCAAGTCCTATAGGTGCCTCTGGGAAGAAAATATAGCTCTGTGTGTGTGATGGGACTAACACACTTCAAGTCCTATAGGTGCCTCTGGGAACAAAATATAGCTCTGTGTGTGTGATGGGACTAACACACTTCAAGTCCTATAGGTGCTTCTGGGAAGAAAATATAGCTCTGTGTGTGTGTGATGGGACTAACACACTTCAAGTCCTATAGGTGCTTCTGGGAAGAAAATATAGCTCTGTGTGTGTGATGGGACTAACACACTTCAAGTCCTATAGGTGCTTCTGGGAAGAAAATATAGCTCTGTGTGTGTGATGGGACTAACACACTTCAAGTCCTATAGGTGCTTCTGGGAAGAAAATATAGCTCTGTGTGTGTGTGATGGGACTAACACACTTCAAGTCCTATAGGTGCTTCTGGGAAGAAAATATAGCTCTGTGTGTGTGATGGGACTAACACACTTCAAGTCCTATAGGTGCTTCTGGGAAGAAAATATAGCTCTGTGTGTGTAATGGGACTAACACACTTCAAGTCCTATAGGTGCTTCTGGGAAGAAAATATAGCTCTGTGTGTGTAATGGGACTAACACACTTCAAGTCCTATAGGTGCTTCTGGGAACAAAATATAGCTCTGTGTGTGTGATGGGACTAACACACTTCAAGTCCTATAGGTGCTTCTGGGAAGAAAATATAGCTCTGTGTGTGTGATGGGACTAACACACTTCAAGTCCTATAGGTGCTTCTGGGAAGAAAATATAGCTCTGTGTGTGTAATGGACTAACACACTTCAAGTCCTATAGGTGCTTCTGGGAAGAAAATATAGCTCTGTGTGTGTAATGGGACTAACACACTTCAAGTCCTATAGGTGCTTCTGGGAACAAAATATAGCTCTGTGTGTGTGATGGGACTAACACACTTCAAGTCCTATAGGTGCTTCTGGGAAGAAAATATAGCTCTGTGTGTGTAATGGGACTAATACACTTCAAGTCCTATAGGTGCTTCTGGGAAGAAAATATAGCTCTGTGTGTGTAATGGGACTAACACACTTCAAGTCCTATAGGTGCCTCTGGGAACAAAATATAGCTCTATGTGTGTGTGATGGGACTAACACACTTCAAGTCCTATAGGTGCCTCTGGGAAGAAAATATAGCTCTGTGTGTGTGATGGGACTAACACACTTCAAGTCCTATAGGTGCTTCTGGGAAGAAAATATAGCTCTGTGTGTGTGATGGGACTAACACACTTCAAGTCCTATAGGTGCTTCTGGGAAGAAAATATAGCTCTGTGTGTGTAATGGGACTAACACACTTCAAGTCCTATAGGTGCTTCTGGGAAGAAAATATAGCTCTGTGTGTGTAATGGGACTAACACACTTCAAGTCCTATAGGTGCCTCTGGGAACAAAATATAGCTCTGTGTGTGTGATGGGACTAACACACTTCAAGTCCTATAGGTGCTTCTGGGAAGAAAATATAGCTCTGTGTGTGTGATGGGACTAACACACTTCAAGTCCTATAGGTGCTTCTGGGAAGAAAATATAGCTCTGTGTGTGTGATGGGACTAACACACTTCAAGTCCTATAGGTGCTTCTGGGAAGAAAATATAGCTCTGTGTGTGTAATGGGACTAACACACTTCAAGTCCTATAGGTGCTTCTGGGAAGAAAATATAGCTCTGTGTGTGTAATGGGACTAACACACTTCAAGTCCTATAGGTGCCTCTGGGAACAAAATATAGCTCTGTGTGTGTGATGGGACTAACACACTTCAAGTCCTATAGGTGCTTCTGGGAAGAAAATATAGCTCTGTGTGTGTGATGGGACTAACACACTTCAAGTCCTATAGGTGCTTCTGGGAAGAAAATATAGCTCTGTGTGTGTAATGGGACTAACACACTTCAAGTCCTATAGGTGCTTCTGGGAAGAAAATATAGCTCTGTGTGTGTAATGGGACTAACACACTTCAAGTCCTATAGGTGCCTCTGGGAACAAAATATAGCTCTGTGTGTGTGATGGGACTAACACACTTCAAGTCCTATAGGTGCTTCTGGGAAGAAAATATAGCTCTGTGTGTGTGATGGGACTAACACACTTCAAGTCCTATAGGTGCTTCTGGGAAGAAAATATAGCTCTGTGTGTGTGATGGGACTAACACACTTCAAGTCCTATAGGTGCTTCTGGGAAGAAAATATAGCTCTGTGTGTGTGATGGGACTAACACACTTCAAGTCCTATAGGTGCTTCTGGGAAGAAAATATAGCTCTGTGTGTGTAATGGGACTAACACACTTCAAGTCCTATAGGTGCCTCTGGGAACAAAATATAGGAGCTCTGCCTGCCTGCCACGAACACACTACAAGTCCTATAGGTGCTTCTGGTAACAAAATATAGGAGCTCTGCCTGCCTGCCACGAACACACTACAAGTCCTATAGGTGCTTCTGGTAACAAAATATAGGAGCTCTGCCTGCCTGCCACGAACACACTACAAGTCCTATAGGTGCTTCTGGTAACAAAATATAGGAGCTCTGCCTGCCTGCCACGAACACACTACAAGTCCTATAGGTGCTTCTGGTAACAAAATATAGTAGCTCTGCCTGCCTGCCACGAACTCACTACAAGCCCCTCTTTCTCAATCAATCTTTGTAACTGAATCTATCTAACTCAATCTCTGTAAGTGAATCTCTCTAACTATCTAAATGCAGCAGAGTGTCACAGAATCAGCCTGCTCAATCTGCGCCGGAACAGCATGTGACCGGCGCAGACGGCGTGGCGGCGTTTTATAGGGGGGGGCGTGTACTACAGCCCCTGAGCTGTAATTGGCTACAGGCGTCCTGCCTGTAGCCAATTATGGCTCTTCGAGTTTCCGGGGCTGTGATTGGCCAAGCATGCGGGGTCACAGTGCATGCTTGGCCAATCATCAGCCAGCAATGCACTGCGTCGGCCGCGCCGGCCGCAATGCATTGCGGGGCCGCTCGCATCACACGAACGTGATGCGAGCGGCCAAAATAGTTCTGGGCTCGCCGAGCGAGCGAACGCCCGGTGCTCGATGCGAACGTGGGTTCGCATCGAGCACCGGGCCCATCCCTAGTTTGCACCTTGTGATGAACCCTTTGTATTTGCTCTTGTGATGTCTTCTCTTGATTGTAGACTTTGAAAATGATACGCCCATCTCCTAGAGAGTGTCCTTCAAACGCCTGGATTTTTTGAATGGGTTTTTCCTTACCATAGAGATGATCCTGCGATCATCCACCACTGTTGTCTTCTGTGGACATCCAGGTCTTTTTATGTTGCTGAGCTCACCAGTGCATTCTTCTTTCCTCAGAATGTACCAAACTGTTGATTTGGCCACTCCCCATGTTGCTGCTATCTCTCTGATGGATTTGTTTAATTTTTAAAGCCTTATGCCGCGTACACACGAAGGGACTATCCCGCGGGATTGTCCGCTGGACTCGAGTCCGCCGGACAATCCCCTCGTGTGTGGGCCTTCGACGGACTTTTTTTCCCAAAAAGTCCGGCGGACTAGGTTTTAAGTTTTGTTTTAAAATTATCCGCTGGACTTGGCAGTCCGGCGGACAATACGGCCATCTGTAGTATGGTCCGGCGGACCAAAAAGGACGCATGCTCAGTAGCAAGTATTTTTCTAGTATTTTTCGTTTTCTAGTCCCGTCGTACGTGCTGTACATCATCGCGTGAACCGCCGGACTTTTAGCGTGATCGTGTGTGGTCAAGTCCGTTCGCTTTCAAGTCCGCCGAAGCCCAGCTGGAAAGTCCGGCGGATTGTCCGCTGGACTAAGTCCGGCGGACAAAGTCCCTTCGTGTGTACGCGGCATTACAATGACCTGTTTCACTTGCATGGACAGCTCCTTTGAACGCATGATGTAGGTTCACAGCAATATTCACAATACAAATACCACACTTAGAATCAACTCCAGACCTTGTACATGCTTAATTGATGAAGAAATAACAAAGGAGTAGCCCACACCAGTCCATGAAACAGCTTTTGATTCAATTGTCCAATTACTTTTGGAAAAAGGGGGGTCTATTCTTAAGAGCTGTAATTCCTAAACCCTTCATCCAATTTGGATGTACATACCCTCAAATTAAACCTGAGAGTGTGCACTTTCAGCCCATATTATATAACTATAGCTTGAATATGTTTTGGTAAATACCTGAAAAAAAACAAAAATGTTGTCTGTGTCCAAATATATTTGGACCTAACTGTATAGTGAAACAAGCATGTGTATATATATATATATATATTTTTTTTTTTTTTGTTTTAATAGTTCACCACCTTTTCTTCCACCTCAATTTGAGTCCATAAAAAATGAAAAGTTCACCAGTGAATATTATAAATGAATGAATGAATATTATAAATGCATCACCACCACAGAGTTTCTTCCACCTTCCAAACAGGCTGCTTACCTCAGATTTTGACCTATTGAAAATTAGGTCAATATGTGCCTTGCCCATTAAAAGAGCTTTGTGTCAATGCAAACTTTCATCTGTCTTTCTCCACCTATGAACACCTTTCCTCCAAAAGTAGCTCAAAGGAACAAAAAAAACCTTATTGCACAATATATCAGCTTACCGGATCAATTTCTTAAAACAAAGGGTTAAGAGCTCACTCACAAAATGAGTAAACTTTATCCAGTGTACATAGAAACGATTGCTTCTTTAAACAAGCATTTCCCCCTTGAGGTTAAACTTTGGCTTCCGATTCCTATCCAAAATTGCTGGCTTTCATTTTCTGTCAGCGTGATAACATCATCCGGCCACGCCCTTGACATGTTTCGTTATCCAATCATGACTACTTCAGTAGGAAACAAGGGGGTGGCCAGATGACGTCATCATGCAGACAGGATCATTTTTGGGTACATCCATCAGAATCAACTTTCACGTCTATTTTTAAATGTCTTCCCGTTGTCAGGAGCGTCTTGCCCTCCTGCTCCTCATTCCAGAAACCTGGTTTTGGCTATTGCATTCTTCTTGTTTGTCTGTCCACCTGCAAGGTGATTAATGGGGCAGGTTTTTGAGTGGAGACCAGACCTGATTTAAGCCAGCCAAACCTTCAGTCTCACGCTTGTGATAGAGTGTGATTACGTCTGTAATATCTGATCAAGCTCCCTGTCTGACTGCCCTGCCCTGCTCTGCTTGATTGGATTTCCCTGTGTATGACCTCGGACTGGATAATGACTGTTCTCTGAACGCTGCCTGTTTTTTATCTGGGTTGTCATTAAACCACTCTGCCTTTCTGCCAACCGCAAGTACTTGTTTGCTTTGCCTAATTTGCGCCTGCTCTGGTATTGTAGCCAGGCACGATAACATTGTGTATACGTCCTGGGGGTAACTGAGAACAAGTAGGACTACTTGCCTTATGGCAAAGGGGGCTGCTATAGGTGAAGAACACAGTAGCCAGCTATAGTGTCTGACCACCTGTGTTAGGGGTAAGCATGACACCCACTTATAAAGTGCCCACAGGTATTAGATACCAATGTCCCATCTCCTATTATATTGTTACATATTGAATGCATTTAGAATATACAGTCAGATATTATGACTCTGGGCAATTCGCTCCCCAGAATACACTTTGATTTTAAAGCCATTCCTGGCTGGTATCCCCCTTACTCCCCAGGTGAAGGCTGGGATGTTACAAGCTCTAAAGCTGCACTCATTTTTGGATGACCCATTTGGGTATTGGGAGTTCCTACCATTACAGAGTTACTGTATGAATAGTGTAATCCCCATGTTGTTCATGGCCTGATGTGTGTTTGATAGTTGCGAAAGTTAGTTCTGATTCTGATTAAAGAAGCAAATCTGTGGTTGAAATATTGCATAGGTGGACCCTGTTTTGGTCCTAGGCTGCTTCCTTTCTGATAGCAACAATGGAAGTGCTTGCCAGATGGTAAATTCTTAGATTGCGTATTGAGGAGCGCCTGTTACAAAAGTTCTAACATATTATTCCCAACACACACATTCCTGTAGAAATGGCTGTGTATGTAAACGGGTGCTGCAATGACTATCGGCTGGAGCCGAAGACAATCAGAGTGAGAGACTATCACCAGCATACCACGGATCTTCAAAATGGGTTCAAAGCTTTAATTTGCAATGTTTTGGAGCCTCACATGACCCCTTAATTAGGCATGTGACACATGCCTGATAAAGGGGTCCTGCGAGGCTGTTACAATAGTTTCATCTCACTTGAAGGACTTTTTAGAATATTTAATAGTTAAAAACATCAAATACAGCCAACACAATTTGGGGGGGAGCCTTCCACTTCATTAGGGCTTGAGCTGTCAATGTGAGATGAACTTTTGTACCCGGTGCCCCATCTAAGAATATTGTTCTGGGGCAGATTCCCATGGTGTGCAGACTGCTTCTCTGATGAGGTAGTAGCCTACTTGGGTGCAAGACCTGATATGTAGTCAAACTATCTGATCAAAAAGGAATAGACTTTGCTGAGAATGTATGTTGACCTGAAGATAGTTTTCACCTATCTTTGCAACCTAGATTCATCTTTGACCCATGACTGCATGCATTCCACAGTTCCCCTCCCTGCTTTTCTCATACATTTTTAAATCGTATATATAAAAATAGTGTATTTAATGTTAGAAGCTGGTTTGAAATATTCCAGTAACTATTAAGTGTCATAAATGAAAGATTGTTAAATGATTAAATTATATTTAAATGCATTGTTCCCCAGTGCCTCCTCACGTTTCAACGTGGTAATGATGCAGATGAGAAAAGGGTTGCTATAAAGCACTCCTCGGTGCTTTATAAATAGCATTGGCAGCTATCAAAACATTGCATTTTACAGCCCTAATAGCAATAATAGTGAGATGCAAAGTGAAAAAACAATAGCACATTTTATAATTAGGCTCCCAAGTGTTAGATGTTTTTATATCTGAATTTTGCACGGTGAGCATTATTATTCAAATCCAGTTTGTAAATTTGATGTGGTTATTGTTATATATTATTAATATTATTATCATCAGCATCATCGGGGTAATAGCATTATTTACTTTTTAATAAACTAAGCTGATAAACACATATATAGATTAGACAGATAACATGAATGCATTCATCTTTAACATATATTTATATTAATAAACCTACACTGTTTGTGTTATTTTAGGTTATATCTTTTAGATTAAGTGTTTACAGATGGTAACTTGTAGGGGATTTACAATTTTAGTTATTTAGGACTTTAGAAAACAGTGATTTTATCCAGTGTGTGATTGGAACAGATGTGAGCGTATCAGGGTTCCACTTCTTTCAGAGAAATAAAAAATGTCATGATTTGCTGTACAGTGTGACTTTACTTTCTGCCGATTTGTCTACAAAAGTTGCTGTGCAGAAGCATTTGCCCTGCAGCTCTGAGCCATTATAACACAGAGCTAATGCTTTATTCTGTATTAATGCCATTAAATGCTTTTAATATTAGAGCATGTGTTGCTTTATAGCATTAACTAGTGTCTTGCACTTAACTGTATTTCCTCAGTTTATGACACTGCTTACGGCATTAACAAACAGCTGTTGGAATTAAATGAGCACTTAAAGACCCTGTTCATTAACTCAAAAGTTTCATGTGTTTTTAATTCTTTCATTGCAGTTGTATTTTTACTCCACAAAAAATATGTTTATTAGTGTATGTGCTAACCACTTGTATCACAGATACACACCTGTATGTACACAAATGTGATGTTTGATACTTCACTAGTCAAACACATTGGGTTCTGATAATTTGCACAACAGTATAGCTGCTCTCTTCATAAAACACAATATTAAACACTCGTGCTACAGCTGTCCTCCTATTGCTTTCTTACAGATAGCTATTTTTAGAGAAATTGTCAAAATATAGACATGATGCTTCTTGCACAGAAGATGCCAATTAGGTTGTTTTTTTGTATTTAACGGAGAAGTGTGGGATATACATTAAACATATATATTCACTTATATGGCTGTAGCATTGGTGCGATGCTGCAATTATCCCCTGCCAGCTCTAAGACCAAGAACTGAGCCCTAATCGCTTAGTTCTCGGTCTTCACTGAGCAGAGAGCAGTGACTGTCAGTCACTGCTCTCTGCTCTGCTCCTCCAGAGCATGTGGTGGGAGCAGCTGGCTTAGGCTTTCATCGGCACGTTGAAGGGGTGAGCCAGCTGCCAGTCAGGCATCTGGGTGGATCTCGACCTTAAAAGCAGTACCCTTCCAGAGCCTGCACCGGCTTTGTGATGTCGACCGACAGCGGACTTTAGCCCGCAGTTGGCTGAATCTGGTTCACAGGAGTGCAAAAATAAGGGCACTTCTGTGACCCAGAAGAGAAGTATGGCCGAAAAAGTTTTGGCCATACTTCTCTTTCAATGTCCAACAAAAACTGATATTGTAGTTTACTTCACTGGGAAAGCATATCACAGTTAGTGAAATATGTTTAGCAGACAGTGGTCCACAACCAATGGCTTTGAAGCTAAATGTGACTCTCAACTACCTTTTAATGCTGGTCTCAGCATCTTCCTACCAAGTGCACAGAATGTGTCTATTGGAAAAGCTGGCGTGCCACGTACTTTTTATATCCATGAAGAAAAAGCAAAAGTTAACAGTAAAAGTAGTTTGCATTAATATTTTTAAGAAAGAAAAGGCAGCCATGACATTGAGCAATATTAGCCTTTTACCTGTATCAGCATATGATCATGTGACCCATTTTATGAAAATATTCTAAATTAACATCCAAAACAAATGTTTAAAAATGTAACTTGCTTGTTTTTTTTTTAGTCTCTTCTTTGTCTTCCCCTTTCTCTTTCCAACCATTCTACCCTATGTTACCAAAATAGGGGAGGGGAAAGAAAGGCAAAGAAAAAAAGAAAAGAAATAAGAGCTATATCGGAGAACAATTGACAGCTGCAAAATGATAAAAGGAATCTTTTGATAAAGAACATCTAGCACTGAAATGGGTAGTTATGTTATTGGATGTAGTAATACAAGAGTGCATTTATCAAATTTACTGTGATACATATGTTTTCACTCACATTGACTGCACTCATTCTGTGAGAGTGGATGATTGTAAACATGTATACGTGATGGTTTGCCGCACGAGCCAATTTTGACATTTTTCACATACATGTTATAATCAGCCGTTTTTGCTAGAAAATTACTCAGAATCTCCAAACATACTTTCTAAAAGGAGAGGTCCTGGAGAATAAAATGGTGGTTGTTGCAGAATATTTGCTAACTGTTTATTGTATGCAAATTTTTAGGACGATTTTTTGGTAAAATGTAAAAGATGTTGTTACACCAAGAAAATAGATTCCAAACATGTCAAGATTTACAATTGCACCTGCCTGTAAAATGGCAACTATGGTAACTAAAATTAGACTTAGGTGATGCTTTAACCACTTCCCGCCCGGCCGTCATTCTGCTATAGGCCGAGCGGGAAGTGGTTAAAGCATCACCTAAGTTTAATTTTAGTTACCGTAGTTGCCATTGGTGGTGGCACATCACCAACAATGCCAATCAGTGCTCATCAGCTGCCTGTCAGTGCCCATCAAAGTGACAATCAGTGCCAACCACAGTACCAATCAGTGCCTATCACAGTGCCAATCAATGCCCATGAGTAAAACCTGTCAGTACCTCATCATCAGTGCTGCCCATCAGTGCCATCTATTAGTGTCCATCGTTGCAGCCTAGTAGTGCCTATCATTGCCGCCTGTCAGTGCCCATCAGTTCCGCCTGCCAGTGCCCAATTAGTGCTGCCTGTCAGTGCCCATCAGTTCCACCTAACAGTGCCCATCAGTGCCGCCTGTCAGTGCCCATCAGTGCCACCTATCAGTGCTGCATATCAGTGCCCATCAGTTCTACATATCAATGCCTCCTCATCAGTGCCTATCAGTGCCCGTCAGTGAAGGAGAAAACTAAATTTTATAGAAGAAACGAAGAAAAGCGTATTTTTTCAAAAAATTTCAGTCTTTTTTTAGTTTGTTTAGCAAAAAATAAAAACCACAGTGGTGATCAAATGACACTAAAAGAAAGCTCTATTTGTAGGAAGAAAATGATAAAAAATTTAGTTTGGGTACAGAGTTGCATGACCGCGCAATTGTCATTCAAAGTGCGACAGCGCTGAAAGCTGAAAAATGTCCTGGGCGTGGTGGGTGTGGGTGGGGGGTGGGAGGAGTGCCCAGTATTGAAGTGGGTAAAAGCTTTCACAGAGTTAAACATGAGCTCTGGTGCTAGAATTATTGCTTTCACTCATTTCAATCACTGTTTACATATGCATTCTGGACCAACGTGTGCACTTGCATTTGCACATGAGTGCGAGGGTACAGCGCTGCAATACATTTTTTTTAAAACAATTTAAATTTATATTATTTTTCTATTCCTTTTTTATTTAATTTTACATTTTTTTCTTTCATTCAACTTTATTGGTATCATAAGGGATAGACATACATCCCTTGTAAAAGCTTGGGTACTAGCAGATCCTCTTTATGGAGAAATCTGAGGCCTGTTAGACCGTTGATCCCTCTGCTGCCCTCCAAGGCAGCAAATCAAAGAGAGCAAATCAAAGAGAAATCTGATTTCCTGCTTTAAAGGCCAGTAACGGTTCACAGTACTGAAACCAGCTTCATTCTTAACAGAGAAGAAGGGGGAATGAATGCTCCACCATCTTCTCTGTGGGCAGCTAGCCCAACCATTGTAGCAGTCCTGGGCTCCCTGGTGGAATAGTAGAGCCCAGTAACGGTGGCAGATCCCTTCCGAGCCCTGTAAAAGCGATTGGGAGGCTGTAGAGTTGCGCAGATCTCTTTTACATGAAATTCAGTTGCCAGGATCATGGCTGCAGCTCCAGGATGTGTGTATATATATATATGTATATAAATTCTGGATGGAAAGCAGTTAAATAAGGAATTTATTTTAAACATGTACTTGTTCATATGCATTTATCATGCAGTAAATAAACAAAACTATATAACAATAACAATATGAACTATTATAGATATAGAGAGGTGTCCCCCAGTTTGTTATAATATACTATAAAAATTCACAAAAGTATAATGCCTCAAATTATATTAAGATTTATATATTCCGTTGAAATCACGTGACAGTGACGTAACATGTAGGACACAGGCAGACGGACTCCGAAAGTGATGTTCAGGCAACGAGCTTGGCACTCGTTTTTACATTGTACTTTATTCATCTTACTAATGTGAGTAGACTTGTTACTTATTTTTAATAAACATCAGTTTTGAAACTACTACACTATAGAAGGCTCTTTATCCCCTTTGTATGTCCGGTCATCTGTGCATTTGAGCGGTATCCATTGTTATTGGATATTATTATGGTTATTGGAACAAAAAGGAGGTATCTGCATACACTGAGGACACTTAGGAGGAACGCGCAGGAACCATTCTAGAGTGATCTGCTCCCTATATATCTCTTAATGCTGTTTACCTTACAGCAATAAGGTAACAATTTAGTACACCTACGTGTGTTGTATACACTGAAGACCCACTCTCCACTGAAAGTCACAGAATTTACTTGTTGTCACTATAGAACACCTCAACCTGATGTTCCTATAGAACACCTTCACATTGCACCTTGCACTTTGGACCCTGAGGAGCGTCCATTTGTGTTTTATCAGCACTATATTGCATCTTGCATATGGACTTTTTTATGTGTCATCTATTCATTAATTGACTCATTTATTTTATTATTTAAATATATATAATTTATTTAGTTATTTATGTGCCATATATTTATTTACGGCTAGCCTGTGGATTTTAGCCAGTCATCAGAGTGTGTTGCATGATTATTGCATGATTATTTGCACTATAATTATATATACTGCATATTAACTGTCTAAGGTATTCCCTGAACACGTTCTTTCTTTTCTGAGGAGCGCAACACCAATCATTTATCTATTTACTTATTATGGGTGGTGTTTGACCCTTACGGTGTTTGCAGCAACCTTGGCTTTATTCTCCTTTCCTACTAGCGCAGGAGTACCTATTTTTATATGATTTATATATTATACAATTTACAACCAGACTATGGTGATAATTTCACATTGTCACAACATGTACGTATGCAACAATTGCATCCAAAGTCCAAATTTGTTAAGAGTTTTAAACAATGACTGTTATTATTAATTCATTATTATACAGGATTTATATAGTGCTATCAGTTTGCATAGCACTTTACACAATACAGGGAGAAAGTACATTCACAATACAATGCAATACCAAAGGGTTAGTATCATATGCGCATATGAGTTTACTTACTCTTAAAGTGAGGAACAAGAGATAAGTGTAATAACTGTGAGGGATGAGCTGATATAGAGAGTAGAAGTACAGTTTTTAGGTGGAATCCTACAGATTAGTAAAGGGAAACTGAAATGTAATGCACCATCCATAACCTCATGTAGTATCAGAATTGTTTATATGAACAGCTCCTAAAATAGAATAGTGGAACATAGGCTTCATATGCATTCTATGTTTGACCGTTTTAAAAGTCCATTTTATTGTGACTAGGTGTGGGTGGCATCCTGTGGGCTTGCTAAGTTTTATCAAAGTAATTCCTTTATTTAAAATGGTCCTTCCACTTACCGTTGTATTTGTATTTTAATAGGGAAGGGTTCTATATTATTTGTGAACTCTTACTTCCTTATTTTGGACACCCTTCTGACCTGATGAGTTGTGGCATAATATATAGTGGTCATGAACTAAAATTTCCCTGCAGAAAGGTAAAAGGATTGGGCAACAGTCACTTTGCCACATGAAGGAAAAGGATAGGGCAACAATTACTTTTGAACATGAGGGTGTGAGGTTATATTTTATTTTTATTTTTTACTGGTGCATATCAGGGTAACAGAATAGCATGCTAAAAATTAGCGCAAACACCTTTTGGTGCCTGCTACCAAATCTGGGCAAACCTTTACTCATTATAGGATAAGTGTATTTATCCCAGTACCTCAGTCATTCATGCTTGCACAGCCAAACTCAAATTACATTAATGGACAACTCATGAACCAATTAATAGGCTTTCCATTTCAGTGAATAGAGTGATACTGTTCATCTATGAAGATTTTGGAAGATGCTGAGCAGGCTTTACAGAAAAGATTTCAGGAGGGAAGCATTGTATGCAAGTATATCCTACTGTATATACAAATGTATATACAAATGATTAGTAAGTGGAGAAAGCCACATTCAGGATCCCTTAAAGGACATACAGTTGTGCTCATAAGTTTACATACCCTGGCAGAATTGATAAATTCTTGGCAATTTTTCAGAGAATATGAAGCTTTACCATCTGAGAAGATAAAGAGCCTCATCCACAAATACCACAAAAGACTTCAAGCTGTCATTGGTGTTAAAGGGGACAATACACAGTATTAAGAACTGGGGTATGTAAACATTTGATCAGGGTCATTCGGGTAGTTTGTGTTGTCATTATGATTTAAAAAGAGTAAACACAGTTGATTGATAATAAATGGCTTCAGCCAAACACTAACCATGAGTGAAAGAACAGTTTTTGTGTTATCATTCATATTCTCTGAAAAAATGGCCAATAAAATCATAAATTCTGCCAGGGTATGTAAACTTATAAGCACAACTGTATGTGCTGAGAGTAATATGTAGGCTTCATTGCTAAATGCCTAATCCAAACCAAGCATGTAAATCAGGAATATGGACTTCACTCTCACTTCGCTGACCAGCGACTCATGTATTGAAGCCAAAGGCAGCACAACAACTATTGTTATTCCCAAGAGAACAACAATACCAGTATACCTATTGCACCTAGTATTGTTTAGGTACTCAATATTGCCTTGATATTAACCTACTATACCACCTTGCAGCAGCACATACAATGGAACAGGGAGTACTGGGATTAGTTCTGTAATGTGCTCCAGGACCTGGATCTGAGACCTAGCAGAGGTTTCTACATCACAAGATTGACTAAATGGGGTTGCAAATACTTTGGTTGGTAATATGGTTCTGTAGATACCCTGCCTTAAAGTGGATGTAAACCCATTTCATGAAATTTTACCTAGGCACATGTATCTGCAGTGTTTTGTTATCTCTTCTCAAAGCCGTATGCCCCGTAGCTGTCTCCTACTCCGTTCTTCTGTTTTCAGCCTGATAACTCCAGAAAAGTTCTCTGTCACATATGATAAAATCAGCCAGAGTTTTGTGTTGGGGAGGATGCTATAAATAGATTAGCAGCGTGCTGAACAATTCAAGGGACAAAGCTGAAAGTCTCAACCTATGAGGAGAGGGGGGTGCTTGCCTTTCCTCCAATCAGCTGTCTTGGCTGTATGCCCAGGCTTCACTGCAGTAGTAGCCAGGACGAGTAAATCTCCTAACACAATGTGCACTTTATAAACAGTATATACAGATGAAAACGGCAGATATACATGTAAAACTTATGTAGGGAGATTTGTTTCATTCCTGTGTATCATCATTTCACTGGGTATATGTGAGGATTTACATCCACTTTAAGCAGTCTCTATTTAAATTTAGTATTTGCTAGGCTGTATTCAGCCTAAGCTGCACAGATAATTCAGTTTTCTTGAGTCTCCCTTGGTTATTGCTTCTGCTTGATGTGGGTGAATGTCCATGGCATTAGTTTGAAAGGCTACACTAATTACAGCTACAGTATCTCACAAACGTTTATGTAAATATTTTATTATATCTTTTTATGTGACAACACTGAAGAAATGACACTTTGCTACAACGTAACACTTTGCACTTTACACTTTGCTACAATGTACACCCCCCCCCCCCCCCACACACACACACACATTTATGTAAAAATTGTATTATATCTTTTTATGTGACAACGCTGAAGAAATTTCACTTTGCTACAACGTAAAGTAGTGAGTGTACAGCTTGTATAATGGTGTATATTTTCTGTCCCCTCAAAATAACGCAACACACAGCCATTAATGTCTAAACCCCTGGCAACAAAAGTGAGTACACCCCTAAGTGAAAATGTCCAAATTGGGCCCAAAGTGTCAATATTTTGTGTTGCCACCATTATTTTCCAGCAGTGCCTTAACCCTCTTGGGCTTGGAGTTCACCAGAGCTTCACAGGTTGCCACTGGAGTCCCCTTCCACTCCTCCATGACAACATCATGGAACTGATGGATGTTAGAGAGCTTACGCTCCTCCACCTTCTGTTTGAGGATGCCCCACGGATGCTCAATAGGGTTTAGGTCTGGAGACATGCTTGGCCAGTCCATTACCTTTACCCTCAGCTTCTTTGGCAAGGCAGTGGTCATCTTGGAGGTGTGTTTGGGGTCATTATTATGTTGGAATACTGCCCTGCAGCCCAGTCTCTGAAGGGAGGGGATCATGCTCTGCTTCAATATGTCACAGTACATGTTGGCATTCATGGTTCCCTTAATGAACTGTAGCTTCAGTGCCAGTGTTCTGACTAAAACTGTCCCCCCATCGGATAGTGTGCGCCCCGTACTGTGCAGGCGCAGCGCTTGTGCAGTACGGAGGACAAGGAGACTCTGAAAGTCTCCAAAGACGAACGGCCAGGTTCAAGCCCCACCATGCAAGTGGACATACGGTAGCACTTAGTAACAGTGCCCCTCGCCATGCTTCGGGCATGGCCTCGGCCTCGCTCTGCAATTTATGTCCACTTGGATGGTGGGGCTTGAACCCAGGCGCCATTCATCTTCGGAGACTTTCGGCATCTCTTTGTCCTCCGTACTGCGCAAGCGCAGTACAGGGCGGACACTATCCTACCTGGGACAGTATTCAACACAACACCGGCAGCACTCATGCAGCCCCAGACCATGACACTCCCACCACCATGCTTGACTGTAGGCAAGACACATTTGTCTCCGTACTCCTCACCTGGTTGCTGCCACACACGCTTGACACCATCTGAACCAAATAAGCTTATCTTGGTCTTATCAGACCACAGGACATGGTTCCAGTAATCCATGTTCTTAGTCTGCTTATCTTCAGCAAACTGTTTGCGGCCTTTCTTGTGCATCATCTTTAGAAGAGGCTTCCTTCTGGGACGACAGCCATGCAGACCAATTTGATGAAATGCTGGCAGCACTCATACGTCTATTTCCCAAAGACAACCTCTGTATATGACGCTGAGCACATGCACTCAACTTCTTTGGTCTTTGGCGAGGCCTGTTCTGAGTGGAACCTGTCCTGTTAAACCACTGTATGGTCTTGGCCACCATGCTGCAGCTCAGTTTTAGTGTATTGGCAATCTTCTTATAGCCTAGGCCATCTTTAACAATTCTTTTTTTCAGATCCTCAGACAGTTCTTTGCCATGAGAAGGAACCTGAGACCTTGTAACACTAACGACTCACATGACACCAGGGAGGGAAAATGTCTAATTGGAAAAAATGTTGACATTTTCACTTAGGGGTGTACTCACTTTTGTTGCCAACAGTTTAGACATTAATGGCTGTGCGTTGAGTTATTATAGGGGACAGAAAATTTACACTGTTATACAAGCTGTAGACTCACTACTTTAAATTGTAGCAAAGTGTAATTTCTTCAGTGTTGTCACATGAAAAGATATAATAAAATATTTACAAAAATGTGAGGGGTGTACTCACTTTTGTGGGATACTGTATGTATATTTTTATTCCCCTGGTCAGTTACTATCGCTTATCGCCAGTGGTGCAGGCTGGGAAAGGTTAAAAATGGGAAGTCAATCCTACCTGGGGGAGGAATGCGTATGGCTTTCTGATTCTCCCAGACCTTCTGCCTTGGGAGGATGACCATGTGCCCTAATGGAGGCCTAGGTTTTGGGCCTAGTATGGCGAGCATAGGGACTGAAGCACCATGGAGAAACTTCTGTCTGAATGGGGATCCTGAGAAGGTTGGTCCTCCCCAAGGATTCGGTAGCTGAACCAACAAATGTCTTAAAGTCAGGTACTGCTTTCACAGAATGTGGGGCCAGCTTAAAGGTTCTTCACCTCTAAAGACTGTAAGTACTTTTGTCACCTTATCAGGAGTCTGTTAGTCCACAGGTTGCCTGCTCCTTAACCCTCTCTCCCAGGAGTGTTGATTGAGAGTCAATAAATTCAATTTCTTGCAACTAAAAGTAAAGGGTGCCCATCTGTACACTTCCACTATTGTAAAGGACTAGACCCTTAGATAAAATGCTAGTCTACCCTGCGAGATACAGTACCTTATATGCTTTGAAGGTAAGGGGGAGGGGCTACAGTTCATATATGTAATGTATTTAGATGTTTGAAGTCCAGCTTTAATCAACGCTACATGCAATGCTCTCTCTTAAGCAATGTAAAGCCTAATGTAATTTTGGGTTATAGTAATTTAAAATGGATATGCTAAGGCCTGACCTCAAAATGGCATCAGTTTTTAAAGATAATGATTTAAGAAGAATGTTCTCAATATTTATTGAAATTGTTACATGTACACATTTTATGAGATTTGGCAGGTCACCATTATACAGTTTGTTTTTGTTCTGTACAGTAAGGTATTTCAGTAGGTCAGTTCTTGCTTGTTTGACAGAATTGTTTTTTACAAACTTTATGAAACACTAAATGATTATTCTTCATGCAGTTGTACATTTTTCTTTTAGTGAAGTTAAAAATGAATCAATTGTTAATGCCCTAAAGAGTTCCCAAATATATTAAGCTGCAGAAGTCAGAGGGGAATCCCAGTGTTCCCATGAACAAATAGTGACATAGCATGAAGGTTAGTGACGTTCAGGATCAAAGACAAGTCTGATGGTCTCACAGAAGATCACATTTCTCCACCACCATTATATATTCCCTTGCACTGCCTCCAGGTAACAAATGTGTTATTGAAATATTATGCACAGGCACAGGCTTCTCTGGGGGAAGTAACAGAGCCAATGGTGCGCAAACAAAATCAAAGTCATAATGCTACACAGAGGACTTAGTTGAAAACAACAATATTTACAGGACATTCAATTTGTTCGAACAGTTTCACCATCTGGCGTAGGCTGACCACACTGGTAACAATCTAATTCTAATATAACTTGAAAGCCCGACTGCAGGCAACACTTTTGTGTAGCTTTGCGCAGAGTGAAGAAAAGTTTAAACCTATCCCAGTTGGAGGGTTGCTGAGTGATGGGAAAACTGTCCAATGATGGGAGACCTGTTCAGTGGTGGTGACACCCTGCAATACAGCAAAAGGGGAGAGGTTATAACCTTTATCAGGTTATTATCACGGTCTCTTTCTTTCTGTCTCAGCTAAAATATTGTCCCATCATTCATTTTTCTGCTGTCAAAAAAACGAGACAGGAACTCTCCCATCGTAATCACAGAGATTAATAAAAAATTGACGTGTTCTTAATGGGTGGACTTCCAATATATTCCAAAATGCAGAGCTCTAGTATCACAACAGAGCTTCTGAGCAATGTGAGTCTTTTTTTTCTAAAATAGGTGGATTTGAACTTTCCATTCATCTGCCTTTCTCCATTCTATTTATGGTTGGTGGCACCTTTTCATTTTCCTTTCTTGTCCCACCTGCTGTGGGCTATATAATTTCTTTTGTTTGAGCTTGCTTTATTATTTAATTTTGCTTAATCTCTGACCTCTCCCATTTCCCCAATTACACCACATCTTTTTTCCTTCTCACTTTTTCTTCCCTCGTTCTCTCTGCCCCCATTCTCTTTGGGACTTGGACTTTGTTGACCATTCCTGATTATTATCATACCTTTTTATTATAATTTTTTTTCTGTCAGCATTACTGGAGATTTATGTGGATTGGAGCAGTTAAGGATCGGAGGCCAACAGGTGGATCACCTCTCCCACACCTAATACTTAAGTAAATGTTTTGATATAGATCAAAAACATTACACAGTTGAATTTTGACAAATGCTCCTGTAACTCTGGGTTTCTATACAAAGTGTATCTTTGTATGAGCCTCCACTTGAACGTCTTCAAATAAAAATTATAATCTTCAAAAAAAAAAAAGAAGAATTGACAGAACTATTTACCCTTCCCAAGTCTTCCCACAAAAAAAGATTTGGCAGGGGTTGGGCTTTAGTACCCATCAAATAAGTTATATTTTGGCCTTCTTAAGTAATCTAGTTAATTGATATTAAATCAAGTAAGCCCTTGCATAAAATTATTAGTCTTGCTTGCTATTAACTTTGTTCATCTAAAGATACCATGGTATATCAGCGTATTACCAAACCTTCACGCACGTTCAGGAAAAATGAACAACACATATGTATCATCCAGTATTCGTCATTTATTACATGGAAAAAACAATATATACTCAAACACTGGGTTACCATAATCTCAGTATAATTTAAATCAGAATAAAACACATAGACAGAATCTTATCTAGGCATTTGTCACCAAATAATCAACGCAAAGCATCCACAGAGCGAGCAATGTTCATGAGACGTGGCAAAAGTGAATAAAGTTCCTAAGGTGTGACTTTAGCTACATATTCATAGATTAAAAATAATTAACCATTAATAACTATGAAGTGTTCTGGACAAACAACTATTATGAGATGTTTCTTCGTTATACATAAAATGGATACTCATGACAAAATGGCCATTAAAGCGGGACTGTACTGAAATTTTTTATTTTAAAAGCCAGCAGCTACAAATACTGCAGCTGCTGACTTTTAAAAAATGGACACTTACCTGTTCCAGGGTCCAGCGGTGTCGGCAGCAGAGGCCGATCGATCGCTCGGCTCTCTGCTGTAGCCGGCGCCATTCTCGGTGAGGGAATCAGGAAGTGGCTTCACTTCCCGATTCCCTACTGCGCATGCGCGAGTCGCGCGGCGCAATGAGAATCTTCAGCGCTGTCTGCCGGGACACGTGTGTGTCCCGGCAGACAGCGCGCCGGGACAGGAAGTGACGTAAACTCCCGTGGGAGTTTATGCCCGGAAGTGGGTGCAGATACCTGTCTTAGACAGGTATCTGCACCCCCCTCCCCCCTGAAAGGTGCCAAATGTGACACCGGAGGGGGGGAGGGTTCCGAAAAGCGGGAGTTCCACTTTAGGGTGGAATCCCCCTTTAAAGTGTAAAGTGTTATACCCCGTACACACGGTCGGAAATTCCGACGGAAAATGTCCGATCGGACCATGTTGTCGGAAAATCCGACCGTGTGTGGGGCTCCATCGGACTTTTTGCGTCGGAATTCCCGACGGAAAAAATTTGAGATCCTGCTCTCAAATTTTCCGACAACAAAATCTGATCAGACTTTTTCCGATCGTGTGTAGAGAATTCCGACGGACAAAGTGCCACCCATGCTCAGATCAAATTAGGAGACCAAAACTATTGGCTACTAGCCTCTACGTAGTTCCGTCGTACGCAACGAACGTCACCACGTTCAGAATGATCGGATTTTCTGACAACTTTGTCCGACCGTGTGTATGCAACACCAGTGTCGGACAGATTTTGTGGTTGGAATTTCTGATCGTGTGTATGGGGCATTAGTCTTCACACAGCTCTTCCACTGTTCCACTAGGAGCTGTCATAACTGCCCCATGTACCACCATATTTGTCCCTTCATATAGACTGCTAAAGCAATGTAATCAGGCAATGTGAATTTAATAGCCAGTTGTAGCTCACCATCTTATGAAGGGTTTCCATCTATGCATAGTTTCATTAAAAAAAAGTCCTAAACACCTGGGACATAACAGCTTCTCCTGCATTAGGCACTAATGCACAACATCTTGGGCAAAATCAGCCCTTTACCAAGTGAATAACCCGATGAAGGAAGGGCTAATGTACAAAATTGATCTGTGTCGGTAGAATAAATGGAATAGTTGTACAACAGCTGTGATATACTCCAAGAGTTTTTGGACTAATACTGTAGACATCTGAAAGAGCCAATCACAAAACAACAAAAAGGAGTATACTTCCGTCAAAATGCAGCTTAGCAGGTAAAGAAAAGTATGTGAAGAAACCATTTAGAAAGATTCTTGTGGACTTACAGTATGAATGTGTACACATATACTATATATATCTTCTTAAAAAAATTCACGGCAGTCCATTATACTGAATGGGAAGACTGTAAAACATTTCCCCATTGTCACTGGGCACTGAATGGTAGTAATCTCCAGTTTCTGCAATAAAACCAGGGAGCACAGTAGTTTGTTGGAGGTTAGTAGCACTTGTTAATTTGATCAAGGCTGAAGTTTACGGAGGATAAAGTAAACAATGCAAACTGCAGACACCATCAGTTTCCTCTGGTCAGTGAAGTGTGGTCTGTTCCATTTACACTTCACAACAACATCTGATGGGCTTTGTCAGTGCTGCACAGAGTAATTAAACCTGAAATCAATAGCAGGCATTTGTCATGTTTACAGCCGCTCTTTCTGCTGGGTTAAACTCATCAGTTTAGTGCCGTTCTGTTTTACTGCTGAGACACGCTCCATTATTTCTTCAGGTACAGTTGAGATATTCAGTTACAGTACAGGTCCAATAGTTTGAATACATCAGTAAGATTAAAAGGGGCACAAAATGAACATTTTTATTTAATTTATCCCCCGTATTCTCAAGAGTTCCATCTTCATTTTTCTTTCCTCCTACACTTTTACAAAAATATGATTGCGCCTGCTTCATATATTCTCAAGCTCCTCTATTGACAGCTTGAAGGTGAGTGCAGGGGACAGGCCAGTGGCTGATGATCAGTCTATATTTCATGCAGCTACAACCTTGTTCTGCTTGTTTTTCTCAGCATGTTGAGCAGAAGAAGTGAAACTTTAATGAAGAAAGTTTATTTACTTATTAGTCTCCCAACCATGGTTATTGATCATGCTTAACCACACTTAGGGGGGGATTTTCTAAAATGAAGTGAAGAGCAGTGGTCACTGTACTCATCCAGCGAGGGAATTTAAGAAATAAAAACTTTTCTTACACCTGCATTTTAGTGTTAGTAAATCGCTACCCTTTCTATAACATGCATGCTCAGATTGGCACATTGGGACCCTGAGTGATGCTCAGTTATTAGCATCCTTATTTAAAGGAGAACTTTGCTGCATATTATCTGCTGCAAAATAGGAAAAAAAAAAAAAAAAACATGTCTTTTTAACAGCATTGGCTTGCAGCTATATGAATTTTGGACATATTTTACTGCATGCAATCAAGTGTGCTTTAAACATGCTTTGATGTACATTTTTTAGGGCGCCTTAACCCTTTTATGACCAGAAGTCACAAGAGAATGCCCAGACCACATTTAGCAGTGTGAATCTGTATAGGTAACGTGCCAATAGAAAAACTAATTTGCCTACCTAAATATTTTTAAAACATTTTTTTAAAGCTAATTTCACCATTGTAATACATCTATTGGAGCTGTTCTACCTGTCAATTGACTTGCATTTCTGTCTATCCATTCTTAAGATTTACATAGACAGCATATCCAGGTTGGTCACCTGATTTGTGATTGGACAGGGAATGAGAAGCACAGGCTGATAATGGTAATTTCTCTGGGACAAGAAAGGAAAGGGGAAGAGGGGGGGAGGGGGAGGGAAAAGGAAAGTGGGGGGAGGGAAAAGGAAAGGGGGGGAAAGAGGGGGGGAAAAGAAAGTGAAAGGAGGGCAGGTGGAAAGAGGAGAGAGAGGGAGGAGAACCGGTAAGATGGAACCGATTCTAGTCCCATGTGGAAATATTATATTTAATATAATTAAATAAATAGATGGAAAATCAGGATGCCGTTTTAAGTATAGCGCTTTTCAATAACATTTAAATCCTTCCATAAGTGAGTAAGGTACACTGATGATAGTCCATCAATAAAAAGTGACACTTAAAGCGGTTCTGCACACATTTTTTTAAGTTAGTGCCATTGTGTTTAATATTCTCTACTTATAGCTCAATGCTGCTTTATTTTTATTTTTTTTCCTCCTACCTTTCGTTCTTTGCTGGTGTTTGTTGTCCTCCAAATCTTTCCCTGCGGCTATGGGCGGGGTTTCTGGGGGTATCCGCATCATTTCCGCTGATCTCCGCACTGCATGAAGAATAATCATGTAGTGTTTCATAAAGTTTGTAGAAAACAATTCTGTCAAACAAGCAATAACTGACCTACTGAAATACTTTACTGACAAAAACAAACTGTATAAAGGTGACCTGCCAAATCTCATAAAACTTGTACATGTAACATAAAAACAAACTGTATAAAGGTGACCTGCCAAATCTCATAAAACTTGTACATGTAACATATATTTTAAAATTTCAAAATTACATTAGGCTTTACATTGCTTAAGAGAGAGCATTGCATGTAGCGTTGATTAAAGCTGAACTTCAAACATCTAAATACATTACATATATGAACTGTAGCCCCTCCCCCTTACCTCCAAAGCATATAAGGTACTGTATCTCGCAGGGTAGACTAGCATTTTATCTAAGGGTCTAGTCCTTTACAATAGTGGAAGTGTACAGAACGGCACCCTTTACTTTTAGTTGCAAGAAATTGAATTTATTGACTCTCAATCAACACTCCTGGGAGAGAGGGTTAAGGAGCAGGCAACCCGTGGACTAACAGACTCCTGATAAGGTGACAAAAGTACTTACAGTCTTTACAGGTGTAGAACCTTTAAGCTGGCTCCACATTCTGTGAAAGCAGTACCTGACTGTAATGCCCCGTACACACGGTCGGATTTTCCGACGGAAAATGTTCTATCGGACAATGTTGTCGGAAATTCCGACCGTGTGTAGGCTCCATCGGACTTTTTCCATCGGATTTTCCGACGGACAAAGTTTTATCTCCTGCTCTCAAATTTTCCGACAACAAAGTCCTATCGGACTTTTTCCGATCGTGTGTAGCGAATTCCGACGGACAAAGTGACACGCATGCTCAGATCCCATTACAAGACCAAAGCTATTGGCTACTAGCCTCTACGTAGTCCCGTCGTAGGCAACAAACGTCACCACGTTCAGAATTATCGGATTTTCTGACAACTTTGTCCGACCGTGTGTATGCAACACCAGTGTCGGACAAAATCCGTCGGAAAAAATCAGATGGATTTTGTGGTCGGATTTTCCGACCGTGTGTACAGGGCATAAGACATTTGTTGGTTCAGCTACCGAATCCTTGGGGAATAACCACCACACATAGGTTGAGGACCAACCTTCTCAGGATGCCCATTCAGACAGAAGTTTCTCCATGGTTATATAAAATGGAAAATACCAGCAACCTGCGCAGATGGAGACCTATTAATTAATTAGTTACCATATGTTTTAAATGTATATTTTAAATGTATATTTTAGATAGGAGCAGCACGCTGTGTTAAAAAGTAAGTGAAAAATAATTAATTAATTAAAACCGCGCTCTCTATATCATATATGTGCAAGTTGTTAATACAAGAGCATTAATTATGACATATATATTCAAGTGCAATCTCTGACCACCAAAAAATGTATATATGTATAAAAGTGCAAAAAGTGCATATATAAAGTCCAAGTGAAAACGCCCAGTATGGTGTTTGTTACCATGTGCTCGAACCACAAAATCTAAATTTGTGAAAAAATTAATAAAATTGAAAAATTTTAAAATTATGAAAATTATATATAAAAGTGTTCAAAATAAACAAATTCTGTAAAAACTTCTGGATATAATCTTCTTAATAAACGGCAATCAATAAAGAGGTTTTTCTTCCACCGCCATCACTGGCCACACAGTCTACTCACCAGAATGAAGTGACCCCCATTACAGGAGTCAAAAACGCCTCAATGGAAAATGGCAGAAGGACTCTCATGCCCGCGGCTTGATCCAAATGCTGTATACTCAAGAGTACTGTGACCTATATGGACACAAAGTGGACTGGTTTTGAAGACCTCAATGCGGTATTGGTCGTATCAGACCATCAATGCCATAGATTGGGAAAAAGATAAAGATTCCCATGGTGAAGTATGCCAAAAAGATTTATTTAAAACAAAGTAAAAACCATTTAAAAGTTCATAGCAGCTATGCAAACAACTCCATGAGCGAAGAAACCGCTGGCGCTCCAACTGCATGTCAAAAACATATCCATGGTGCTTTAGTCCCTATGCTCACCATACTAGGCCCAAAACCTAGGCCTCCATTAGGGCACATGGCCATCCTTCCAAGGCAGAAGGCCTGGGAGAATCAGAAAGCCATACACATTCCTCCCCCAGGTAGGATTGACTTCCCAAGATCAATACTAAACATTTTTAACCTTTCCCAGCCTTCACCATTGGCGATAAACCTCCTAGTAACTGACCAGGGGAATAAAAATATACATAGAGTAGCTCACAGTAGCTGCAGCATGGTGGCCAAGACCATACAGTGGTTTAACAGGACAGGTTCCACTCAGAACAGGCCTCGCCATGGTCGACCAAAGAAGTTAAGTGCACGTGCTCAGCGTCATATCCAGAGGTTGTCTTTGGGAAATAGATGTATGAGTGCTGCCAGCATTGCTGCAGAGGTTGAAGGGGTGTGGGGTCAGCCTGTCAGTGCTAAGACCATACGCCGCACACTGCATCAAATTGGTCTGCATGGCTGTCGTCCCAGAAGGAAGCCTCTTCTAAATATGATGCTCAAGAAAGCCCGCAAACAGTTTGCTGAAGACAAGCAGACTAAGAATATGGATTACTGGAACCATGTCCTGTGGTCTGATGAGACCAAGATAAAAACTTATTTGGTGCAGATGGTGTCAAGCGTGTGTGGCAGCAACCAGGTGAGTACGAAGACAAATGTGTCTTGCCTACAGTCAAGCATGGTGGTGGAAGTGTCATGGTCTGGGGCTGCATGAGTGCTGCCGGCACTGAAGCTACAGTTCATTGAGGGAACCATGAATGCCAACATGTACTGTGAAAGCAGAGCATGATCCCATCCCTTCAGAGACTGGGCTGCAGGGCAGTATTCCAACATAATAATGACCCCAAACACACCTCCAAGATAACCACTGCCTTGCCAAAGAAGCTGAGGGTAAAGGTAATGGACTGGCCAAGCATGTCTCCAGACCTAAACCCTATTGAGCATCTGTGGGCCATCCTCAAACAGAAGGTGGAGGAGCGTAAGCTCTCTAACATCCATTAGCTCCATGATGTTGTCATGGAGGAGTGGAAGGGGACTCCAGTGGCAATCTGTGAAGCTCTGGTGAACTCCATGCCAAAGAGGGTTAAGGCAGTACTGGAAAATAATGGTGGCAACACAAAATATTGACACTTTGGGCCCAATTTGGACATTTTCACTTAGGGGTGTACTCACTTTTGTTACCAGCGGTTTAGACATTAATGGCTGTGTGTTGCGTTATTTTGAGGGGACAGCAAATATACACCGTTATACAAGCTGTACACTCACTACTTTACATTGTAGCAAAGTGTAATTTCTTCAGTGTTGTCACATAAAAAGATATAATAAAATATTTACATAAATGTGGGGGGGGTTTACTCACGTTTGTGAGATACTGTAGCTGTAATTAGTGTAGCCTTTCAAACTAATTCCATGGACATTCACTCACAGCAAGCAGAATTTAAATAGAGACTTCTGCTTAAAGTGGATGTAAACCCTCACATATACCCAGTAAAATGAACAGTCTCAGATGATACACAGCAATGAAACAAATCTCCCAACATAAGTTTTACATGTATATCTGCTGTCTTCATCTTTATATACTGTTTAGAAAGTGCACATCGTGTTAGGAGATTTACTTTTCCTGGTTACTACTGCAGTGAAGCCTGGGCATACAGCCAAGACAGCTGATTGGAGGAAAGGCACATACCCCCTCTCCTCATAGGTTGAGACTTTCAGCTCTGTCCCTTGAATTGTTCAGCACGCTGCTAATCTATTTATAACATCCTCCCCAACACAAAACTCTGGCTGCTTTTATCATATGTGACAGAGAACTGGAGTTATCAGGCTGAAAACAGAAGAACGGAGCAGGAGACAGCTACGGGGCATAGGGCTTTGAGAAGAGATAACAAAACACTTTAGATATATGTGCCCAGGTCAAATTTCATGAAATGGGTTTACATCCACCTTAAGGCAGGGTATCTACAGAACCATATTACCAACCAAAGGATTTGCAACCCCATTCAGTCAATCTTGTGATGTAGAAACCTCTCCTAGCTCTCAGATCCAGGTCCTGGAGCACATTACAGAACTAATCCCAGTACTCCCTGTTCAATTGTATGTGCTGCTGTAAGGGGTTATAGTAGGTTAATATCAAGGCAATATTGAGTACCTAAACAATACTAGGTGCAATAGGTATACCGGTATTGTGGTTCTCTTGGGAATAACAATAGTTGTGTGCTGCCTTTGGCTTCAATACATGAGTCGCTGGTCAGCGAAGTCAGAGTGAAGTCCATATTCCTGATTTACATGCTTGGTTTGGATTAGGGATTCAGCAATGAAGCCTACATATTACTCTCAGCGCATACAGTTGTGCTCATAAGTTTACATACCCTGGCAGAATTTATGATTTATTGGCCATTTTTCAGAGAATATGAATGATAACACTTTCACTCGTGGTTAGTGTTTGGCTGAAGCCATTTATTATCAATCAACTGTGTTTACTCTTTTTAAATCATTATGACAACACAAACTACCCAAATGACCCTGATCAAAAGTTTACATGGTGATTTTGGCCTGACAACATGCACACAAGTTGACACAAAGGGATTTGAGTTTGGCTATTAAAGGTAACCATCCTCATCTGTGATCTGTTTGCTTGTGTGTGTATAAAAGGTCAATGAGTTTTTGGACTCCTGACAGACCCTTGCATCTTTCATCCAGTGCTGCACTGACGTTTCTGGATTCTGAGTCATAGGGAAAGCAAAAAAATTGTCGAAGGATCTGTGGGAAAAGGTAGTTGAACTGTATAAAACAGGAAAGGGATATAAAAAGAGATCCAAGGAATTGAGAATGCCAATCAGCAGTGTTCAAACTCTAATCAAGAAGTGGAAAATGAGGGGTTCTGTTGAAACCAAACCACAGTCAGGTAGACCAACTAAAATTTCAGCCACAACTGCCAGGAAAATTGTTGAGTGAAAGAGTGAAAGAAAAGTTTTTGTGTTTCATTTCGTTCATATTCTCTGAAAAATTGCCAAGAATTTATAAATTCTGCCAGGGTATGTAAACTTATGAGCACAACTGTATGTCCTTTAAGGGATCCTGAATGTGGCTTTCTCCACTTACTAATCATTTCTATATACATTTGTATATACAGTAGCATATACTTGCATACAATGCTTCCCTCCTGAAATCTTTTCTGTAAAGCCTGCTCAGCATCTTCCAAAATCTTCATAGATGAACAGTATCACTCTATTCACTGAAATGGAAAGCCTATTAATTGGTTCATGAGTTGTCCATTAATGTAATTTGAGTTTGGCTGTGCAAGCATGAATGACTGAGGTACTGGGATAAATACACTTATCCTATAATGAGTAAAGGTTTGCCCAGATTTGCAGGCACCAAAAGGTGTTTGCGCTAATTTCTAGCATGCTCTTCTGTTACCCTGATATGCTGCCTTAATAAAAATAAAATATAACCTCACAACCTCATGTTCAAAAGTAATTGTTGCCCTATCCCTTTTCCTTCATGTGGCAAAGTGACTGTTGCCCAATCCTTTTACCTTTCTGCAGGGAAATTTTAGTTCATGACCACTATATATTATGCCACAACTCATCAGGTCAGAAGGGTGTCCAAAAAAACAAAGTAAGAGATCACAAATAATATAGAACCCTTCCCTATTAAAATACAAATACAATGGTAAGTAGAAGGACCATTTTAAATAAAGGAATTACTTTGATAAAAGTTAGCAAGCCCACAGGATGCCACCCACACCTAGTCACAATAAAATGGACTTTTAAAATGGTCGAACATAGAATGCATATGAAGCCTATGTTCCACTATAATATTTTAGGAGCCGTTCATATAAACAATTCTGGTACTACATGAGGTTATGGATGGTGCATTACATTTCAGTTTCCCTTTACTAATCTGTAGGATTCCACCTAAAAACTGTACTTCTACTCTCTATATCAGCTCATCCCTCACAGTTATTACACTTAGCTCTTGTTCCTCACTTTAAGAGTAAGTAAACTCATATGCGCATATGATACTAACCCTTTGGTATCGCATTGTATTGTGAATGTACTTTCTCCCTGTATTGTGTAAAGTGCTATGCAAACTGATGGCACTATATAAATCCTGTATAATAATGAATTAATAATAACAGTTATTGTTTAAAACTCTTAACAAATTTGGACTTTGGATGCAATGGTTGCATATGTACAGTGGTGTGAAAAAGTGTTTGCCCCCTTCCTCATTTCCTGTTCCTTTGCATGTTTGTCACACTTAAGTGTTTCGGAACATCAAACCAATTTAAACAATAGTCAAGGACAACACAAGTAAACACAAAATGCAATTTGTAAATGAAGGTGTTTATTATTAAAGGTGAAAAAAAATCCAAACCACCTGTGTGAAAAAGTGATTGCCCCCTAAACCTAATAACTGGTTGGGCCACCCTTAGCAGCAACAACTGCAACCAAGCGTTTGCGATAACGTGCAATGAGGCTTTTACAGCGTCCTGGAGGATTTTGGCCCACTCATCTTTGCAAAATTGTCCTAATTCAGTTACATTAGAGGGTTTTCGAGCATGAACGGCCTTTTTAAGGTCATACCACAACATCTCAATAGGATTCAGGTCAGGACTTTGGCTAGGCCACTCCAAAGTCTTCATTTTGTTTTTCTTCAGCCATTCGGTGGTGGACTTGCTGGTGTGTTTAGGATCATTGTCCTGCTGCAGAACCCAAGTTCGTTTCAGCTTGAGTACACGAACAGATGGTCGGACATTCTACTTCAGGATCTCTTGGTAGACAGCAGAATTCATAGTTCCTTTTATCACGGCAAGTCTTCCAGGTCCGGAAGCAGCAAAACAGCCCCAGACCATCACACTACCACCACCATATTTTACTGTTGGTATAATGTTCTTTTTCTGAAATGCAGTGTTCCTTCTACGCCAGATATACTTGGACACACACCTTCCAAAGAGTTCCACTTTTGTCTCATCGGTCCACAGAATGTTGTCCCAAAAGTCTTGGGGATCATCAAGATGTGTTGTGGAGAAATTGAGACGAGCTTTGATGTTCTTTTTGCTCAGCAGTGGTTTTCTCCTTGGAACTCTGCCATGCAGGCCATTTTTGCCCAGTCTTTTCCTGATGGTGGAGGCATGAACGCTGACCTTAACTGAGGCAAGTGAGGCCTGCAGTTCCTTGGACGTTGTTGTGGGGTCTTTTGTGACCTCTTGGATGAGTCGTCGCTGCGCTCTTGGGGTAATTTTGGGCGGCCGGCCACTCCTGGGAAGGTTCAACACTGTTCCATGTCTTCGCCATTTGTGGATAATGGCTCTCACTGTGGTTCGCTGGATTCCCAAAGCTTTGGAAATGGCTTTATAACCCTTTCCAGACTGATAGATCTCAATTACTTTCTTTCTCAATTGTTCCTGAATTTCTTTGGGTCTCGGCATGATGTGTAGCTTTTAAGGATCTTCTGGTGGACCTTACTGTGTCAAGCAGCTCCTATTTAAGTGATGCCTTGATTGTGAACAGGTGTGGCAATAATCAGGCCTGGGTGTGGCTAGAGAAATTGAACTCAGGTGTGGACAACCACAGTTATAGTATGTTTTAACAAGGGGGGCAATCACTTTTTCACACAGGGCCATGATGGTTTGGATTTTTTTTCACCTTTAATAATAAACACCTTCATTTACAAATTGCATTTTGTGTTTACTTGTGTTGTCCTTGACTATTGTTTAAATTGGTTTGATGTTCTGAAACACTTAAGTGTGACAAACATGCAAAGGAACAGGAAATGAGGAAGGGGGCAAACACTTTTTCACACCACTGTACATGTTGTGACAATGTGAAATTATCACCATAGTCTGGTTGTAAATTGTATAATATATAAATCAAAAAAAAATAGGTACTCCTGCGCTAGTAGGAAAGGAGAATAAAGCCAAGGTTGCTGCAAACACCGTAAGGGTCAAACACCCCCCATAATAAGTAAATAGATAAATGATTGGTGTTGCGCTCCTCAGAAAAAAAAGAACGTGTTCATGGAATACCTTAGACAGTTAATATGAAGTATATATAATTATAGTGCAAATAACCATGCAACATAAAGTGCAGTAATAAAGCGCAGAGATATTGCAGTAATACAGTGCAGAAATATTGAAAAGATATATTCACGTGCAAATCTGCAAAAATTAAAAACTCTGATGACTGGCTAAAATCCACAGGCTAGCCGTAAATAAATAAATAAATATATGGCACATAAATAACTAAATAAATTATATATATTTAAATAATAAAATAAATGAGTCAATTAATGAATAGATGACACATAAAAAAGTCCATATGCAAAGATGCAATATAGTGCTGATAAAACACAAATGGACGCTCCTTAGGGTCCAAAGTGCAAGGTGCAATGTGAAGGTGTTCTATAGGAACATCAGGTTAAGGTGTTCTATAGTGACAACAAGTAAATTCTGTGACTTTCAGTGGAGAATGGGTCTTCAGTGTATACAACACCCGTAGGTGTACTAAATCGTTACCTTACTGCTGTAAGGTAAACAGCATTAAGAGATATATAGGGAGCAGATCTAGAATGGTTCCTGCGTGTTCCTCCTAAAGCCCCATACACACGCTCGGACAATCCGCGGACCAGGTCGGTCGGATTTTGTCCGACGTACTTGGTCCGATGTTGGTGTTGCGTACACACGGTCGGACTACGTTGTCGGAATATCCGGTCTGCAAGAACGTCGTGACGTAAGTCGTCGTCCACGAGATTACAAAAGGGAAGTTCAGCACCACGTCAGGCACCCGTTGGGCTCCTTCTGCTGATCCCGTGTTTATCGAGAGTTAGTGGAAGTTTGGTGACTTAAGATTCGCGCTTCTCAGTTTTCTGACTCAGATCGTTACTGCTCCTCAGTTTGTGCTTGTCGTGCGTATCTGTTTATTAGTGCGTGTAGTCAGTTCGCATTTGTTGGTCATTGCGGCCTATATCTTGATATAGGACGCTTTGATTTGCACTGCTTATTGTCTGCTCGTTGCTGGTATTCATTTCGTTCTTTCAGGCCTTGCTGTTTATCGTTGCTTTCTGTTTGTCCGTTCTGACCAGCCGACCTTTTGTGACCTTCTGAGCGATGTTTCCCGTGCGTACTCGTCGCCGAGTTCGTGCTGTACGCGGAATTGGTGTCGGGCTTTTAGCTTTGACCCAAGACCCGTCCATGAACAGAGTGACGAGGAGTATGTGGACCAAGAATTGGTTGCTTCAGCGTGACCAGTTCTCGCACATGCCTTTGCTTCGTGAGATCCGGGAGAATAATCCTGATGATTTCAGGAACTTTCTCAGGATGACGGACCCCGATTTTCACCGTCTTTTGGCTTTGCTGACCCCCTTTATCAGCCGGCAGGATACCTGCATGAGACAAGCCATTACTCCGGAGCAGAGGCTTGTTGCCACGTTGAGGTACTTGGCGACAGGGAGAAGTCTTCAGGATTTGAAGTTCTCTTCAGGTATCTCTCCCCAGGCCCTGGGAATCATTATTCCAGAGACCTGTTCTGCCATCATTCAGGTCCTGCAGGAGGACTATATTAAGGTAACATTTCTACTTTACTATTCCCTTCTATGTATGCTCTGTTTGCTAATGTCTTGTATTTTTGACCTCCTTCCCTAATTACCATGATTGCAATATGTTCTAATTTGCTGTGCCCCTTTTCTCCTTCATGCATTTTTCCCTTCACTTACCTCCCCAGCATGCTCTTCTGGCCCAATAGACACCTATGGCCTAGTCACTTAAGCAATGTCTTTTGTCTGCTGCATAGTATTGTTTGCCCCAAAACACCCCCTAAAATATGCACAAATGTTTGCTGTGTGGTTTACTTCATGTAGAGCCCCCTTTTTTTTTTTTTTTTGGGGGGGGGGGGGGGCAAACTCATTAGGAACCCCCCTCCCCCAACTGCTCTGTCAGATGGTACCAATCCTTTATCTGCTGGCTTTCCCAAGGTCCATACACACTATATACCTACCTCTTTATAGTGCGCATCTTTAGGGATGAATTCAGCAAAGCATGTAGTGCAAGGGGCTGCCTCCATACTTTCCATTTCCTATTTTTTTGTCTTCTTTCCCTCCTATTAGCTTGCTTGGTAATTTAATAATGTCACACTGTGCCTGCCTTTTTTTTGGGGGGGGGGGGGGGTTGAAATGTTATTTTATCTTTCCTGTGGCCTGCCAATAGTGTTAAGTACAGAGGGTCTGGGCAAACTAGCCCACATTTTTGAGCCATTTGCCAATCAATGAATTGCAGAGGGTTACCTGTCCACCACCCCCCCCCCCCCAAAACCCTAGTTATTGCCAATGTCCCATCAGAAGTGGGGGGATTGATGGGGGGGTGAGTAATCTGTGAAGGGGAGCCTCTACTTTTCTGTGCAAATACTTTCCAGCCTCAAATTTTATACAATGCTCTTGTTCCAAGATGTTGATTGTCTAATCTGCTTGCAATGTTTAGGTGCAAAGTGACTAATTTTTTTTTCTTGTTTCACTCCACAGTTCCCTTCCACGCCACAGGAATGGCAGACTGTGGCCTCCCACTTTGCCAGCCGTTGGGACTTTCCTAACTGCGGAGGGGCAATTGATGGGAAACACGTCCGCATCGTCCCACCGCCCAACTCGGGGTCCTACTATTATAATTATAAAGGGTTTAATAGTGTAGTGATGTTGGCGGTGGTGTCGGCAACATACGAGTTTATGTATGTGGACGTGGGGATGAACGGCCGGATATCGGATGGTGGGGCCATTACGCACACGGAGTTCTACTGGCGTCTCCAAAGTGGCAGTCTGTGCTTGCCACCTCCAGAGGAGAATGCCGAAGGACTCCCCTTCGTCTTTGTCGCAGATGAAGCGTTTGCGTTGACTCCCCATGTGATGAGGCCGTTCCCGATGAGGACCCTCACCCCGGACCAGAGGGTCTTCAACTACAGGCTGTCCAGAGCCAGAAGAGTGGTGGAGAACACTTTTGGCATCCTGGCCAGCCGCTTCCGCCTGTTCCTGACGGCATTTAACTTGGCGGAATACAAACTGAACCACATAGTTCTTGCCTGTTGCATATTGCACAACTTCCTCAAAAGACATAACAGGAACTATGTGGTGCCCGTTGGCCCAGATGTGGAGGGCCCTCCAAATGCGGAACTCACAGCCCTTCGAGTGGCACGTCCAGGCTTGCCCCCTCTAAATGCCCGTGTGGTCCGGGACCAATATATGGAGTACTTTGTGGGTAGGGGGGCCATTGCTCTGCCTGACGATGTGTGAGAGGCATTTTTTAATAAATCAGATATTTTAACCAACCTATGATTTCTTGTCATTTCAGTCTTCTTTTTATCTTATTTTACCTTGACATTTTTTCCCTTTGCCTTCGACAGTGGGAATGCACTTTCTGGGCAAAAGGAGGTAACAGTCTCTTCTTCCCAAAAAGATTATTCTCATGTTGTGTGTTTGCTACCTAATCTTTGGTCTAGAGAAGGTTTGTCCTGCATAACTGACACCCAAAATACTCCTTTTCAGCACCAGGTCTGACATGTGTGTATTCTCAAAAATGCTGTGCTCCGTGTTTTCGTACAAAGCACTGTGGGTGTCATTTACATAAGTCAAATCCGCTATGCTCTACAAGTGCATTGAAAAAGTTCCCAGGGAAAGAAAATTGGAGTGCAAAGTGGATTTGCCTTTAGTAAATAACACCCATTGCCCCCCATATCCTTTACATTTTACATACATAATGCATTGTGTTTTTTAAATAAAGAAGCCACACATTTAGAAAACTAAAAAAGTTTACTAGGAAAACATTCCCAAGTGCGTTTACAATCTTCACGCCAAAACTGACAACATCTTGTTTATTTACAACAGTGTTTACAAACATTCCGCAATTGGTAAAACCAGGCATGGAGCAAAACAGAACCTATGAACTCGGAAAGTTCAACTTTGTAAAGTGAAGACAAGATCAGACATGACTATATGTTCAAAGTGTGTTTGATCTTGCCTTCATCACATGGGGGGGTCACCCCCGGAAAGTGGAAATTTAGAACATGCACACAATTTGGGTCTGAAAATGGACATTAGATGGTAAAACACATGCCTAGAAGCTTCAAAAGTGCCATTTTCCATCATGGGGATGAATGGACGTTTTTTGGGGGTGCAACCCCTTCACCACAACCACTTTCGTAGTTCGTAAAGTGTTTGCACCCCCAAAAAAACGTTGGCATTCATCCACCATGATGGGAGCTAGCAAATGTGGACACAATGTGTGCATGTTCCAAATTTCACACAGTTTTTAAGTTGCAAATGTGTTCAGAAGCTGGCACAAATGTGTGTTAATTACTTGGTGCGTTTTCATATTTTTCCTAAAACATCAATGATGTTCTTCAATTTTTGTTGAACATCATTGATGTTTTGCTTTATGTAATCTAGATCTCGATTGCAGACCATTATCTCTCCGATGAGTACGTGGGCACTCTCTGTGGTAAAGTGCGATTTTTCTTCCACAACATCCACGTCACCTAAAAACCACAAACAAACAAAAATGGGGTGTTGGAAATGAGGCAGCCATACATGGATTAGCTTACCAGTAGCTGTGTTCTCCCACACTCACCTGTTGTGGTGACAATTTCTCCAAGTTCGATGATCTCCTTCCTCCTCCTCCTCCTCTGCTTCTGCTCTTTCCCCTTTTTTGGGAGGTGTTGGTTTGGGGGTTTCCTCAGACGGCCCAAGTTTTCGCTCCCCTATGAGAATGTCCAAAAGGAAGATTTAGCAACACAAGCTATTGAGGGCAGAAATAGGAAATGACAAACATTGCTTGAAAGTGACGGACACTATTTTAGTTTGGCCAGTTACAAATGTCAACTACATGAATGTAGTCACTTTGTAAAGGTGCTAAACTGACTAGCTTTTTGGTAGAAGTTTGTGTGATGGAGACCCCCCTCTAGTATCCACTGGAGCACATGTGTGGAAAAGCCTAATAAAAAGGGGGTTTGGGTGTCCCAGCACTAGTGCTCTAGAGTCCAGATGGGTAAACAGCTACTGGGTGACCTCTCCTTTACATGGAATAAATTGGCTTTACATTCTTGATGACATTTCTAGTGAGAACAAACTTCCTTTCCCCCAAAAAAACACCAAACATCGTATTATAAGTGGCCGAACGATCGAGGTTGCATACGATCGAATGGACACACACACGACCATGACAGTGGCAGAAAGATCGAGGCTGAGTACGATCGAATGCACAGACGAACCTGAAAGTGGCCATTTTGGAATGTCCAACTTTGTAAAAATCAAACCACAATGGAGCAGTATGCAAGCAAGAAATCAAACACAAAACACAACTACTTACTTTTTAGAAGAATTCGCTTGATCTTTCTGTACTGATCGGCCTCCCTCAGTTTCAGGTCTGACCAGCGTTTCCTCAGTTGCTCCTTGGATCGTTGTACCCCAAAATGATTGTACAGCCTCCTCACAACTTTAGACATGATCTTGGCCTTGCAGACATTGGGGTTGAGGTAAGGCCCATATTTCCCATCATAGTCGCTCCTCTTTAATATGTCCACCATCTCCAACATTTCTCCAAATGACATATTGGAGGCCTTGAATTTCAGGCTCCGGGATCGGGACGTTTCTGCCTCCGGACTTTCCTCGTCCTCCTCCTCGTTGGTGGGATATTTGTGGCGCACCTGCTGTGTCCCCGCCATGTGCTCTCCCCACTGCGCCGTAAAGAGAAGGGGTGGGGAATAGACGAGAAAGATCGTCAGGGGCGGGCGGAGTTTGAAGCATGCGCACTGTATATAAAACGTCACACGCCTGTGTCGTAGCCACGATCTGGGAGACGAGGGGAGAGAAAACTCACACGAGACGATCGCTACAAACGAAGGTACAATTTGACGTTGGTACATAACTAGCCTAGACTGATTTGAACTTGAGGCTTCTTTATGGAGAAGATTAGGAGAGTTTAGCCTGACATAATTTATAGGGTTTTGTGTGGTGTTGTGTCTTGCAGAGATTGATATGAAGGGATTCAACGACATGAGTTTTCTCCCCCTCTTCATTGCCAAATACAGGGATTTTCCCATATTGTGGCAGGGTATACACCCACATTACACCAACAAACCAAAGAGGCACGCAGCCCTGGAGGAACTTGTGGAATTTGTCAAGCCAAGGTTCCCCACGGCAACTGTTGATGATATAAGAAAGAAAATTGGCAGCCTGAGGAGTGCGTATATCAGGGAGCGGAAGAAGGTCGTGAAGTCTGAGGAAACTGCAACTTCAGCAGATGAGGTCTATGTGCCCAAGCTCTGGTACTATCAGAGTCTCCATTTTCTGAAAGACCAGGCTGATGTCACGGAGCCAACCTCAACTCCTCCTTCCACGCTTCCTTGCGCGCAGCCCACCCCTGATGAGGCTTCCGAGGAGCAACCTGGGCCTTCCAGTCTGGAAGAGGTGGAGGAGCCCAGCTTGTTCCAGGTATAGTAGTTTTGTTACCATTTATGGGAATAATGAATGATGTTCACTTAATTCAGGATCCCCAATTGCTTAGTTCCTAACGTGTTTGACATATCAACAGACAGTGGTGTGGGAGACATTTGGGGCCAGAATCTAAACTGCAGGGCTGAGAATTGTATGGTTTTCTATTTGTAAACATTTTGCACCAGTCACTAGATGAGAATTGTGTGTGTTTGATGAACAAATAACTGAAACTATGTCCCTTTTTCATACACAGGAAGACCTCAGCCAGGAGGTGGCTGTGGAAGGTGGCAGTCAGGAGGAGGCAGGGGTTAGTGGCAGCCACCAGCTGGGTAGTGGCAGCCAAGAGGGGGCTAGGCCGCGGAGCCTGACTGACACCCAAACCCCTCCCCTCCGCACAAAAGGGCGAGAAGGGGGGGTTATGCGGCACAGTCAGCGCTCCGCATGATCAGAGAGGCTTCAGACTCCCTACATGCCACACCCGCCGACGAGGAGACCTTTGGCTCGGTGGTTGTCACAAAAATGATGGGTATGGAGGTGGGGCAACGCAACATGTGTGAGGGGCTCATCCTCCATGTCCTAAATAAGGGTAGGGCTGGGGAGATGACCCCAGTCACACATGTTTGCCATAGTTACCATGCTCCGCCTCCTCCTCCTCCTCCTTCTGCCACCCCACCAGCACGACAGCCACAGCGTGGAAGGAAGCGTGGAAGGAAGACCTGAGAGTGACGACCTGGAATCAGTCTGGTCTGAGAGAAGATGGAGCCTCTTGTAGTACCAGAGCCTGGGGACCTAGATGGCATCTGCTGCAGTTCCGGATACTTTGGACTTCACGACCAGATTGCACTCCCCTTAATATACGTACTCCTCAGGCCCCCAATTTTCTACGCTTGAACAATGATGGTTGCCGTGGGGGGCCAAGACTTTGCAAATTCCCCAAGTTTCACCATGGCTGCGTTCCTCTTTGGTTTGTTGGTGTGACCTAAATAAAGGTTTTTTTGATTTGAAATAATCATTGACTATTGTGTTTTACTTTGCTACAATGACAGTTTTTCTTTGAGTAAGCAGGTACATTTCACTAATCCTAAAGTAGAATTAACAAGGGGCACCAACAACAAACAACCTCCTAGTAAATTTAAGCAAGAAATACAAATGTTAATAATGTGTTTTTGGTAATTTGAGACACACAACCCCCCTCAAAAAAAAAAAAAAAAAAACATTCAAATATGTATTCCCCAAAAAAAAAAAAAAAAAAGACAAATCATGGTAAAAAAATAACAAAGATTCTTTTCCGTTCAGAGTAAAAATAAACATGTAGTGTATAAATGCTGCAAAGTAATAAAGAAGTAAGTTTGTGAGAAGTGCGGGTGAATAGGAGCAGCTAAAAGATGTCATTCTTGTTGCATTGTAAAGAAAAAGAGAATGCGCTGCATTAAAGACATTTTAACATTGCAGCGTGACGAATGTGCTGTGTCGATTAGGAAAGGTAGTTTTACCTGACCGAGCGCTTCCGTCACAGAATTTCTTCTGAGCATGCGTAGCACTTTGTCCGTCGGACAAGCGTACACACGCTCGGATTTGGTGTGATCGGACCGGGTTGACGGCAAATCTTTCCAGCAGGAGATAAGACTTTGTCCGACAGACAAACCGACGAACACTGTCCGATGGTGCATACACACGGTCTGATTTTTCAACAACCTTGTCCGATCGGACCAAATCCATGAAAAAGTCCGACCGTGTGTATGGGGCTTTAGTGTCCTCAGTGTATGCAGATACCTCCTTTTTCTTCCTCTCTATATCTATAATAGTTCATATTGTTATTGTTATATAGTTTTGTTTATTTACTGCCTGATAAATGCATATAAACAAGTACATTTTTAAAATAAATTCCTTATTTAACTGCTTTCCATCCAGAATTTATATATATATATATATATATATATATATATATATATATATATATATATATATATATATATATATATATATATATACACACACACACACATCCTGGAGCTGCAGCCATGATCCTGGCGACTGACTTTCATGTAAAAGAGATCAGACTCTACAGCCTCCCAATCGCTTTTACAGGGCTCGGAAGAGATCTGCCAGCGTTCCTGGGCTCTACTATTCAACCAGGGAGCCCAGGACTGCTACAATGGTTGTGCTAGCTGCCCACAGAGAAGATGGTGGAGCATTCATCCCCCCTTCTTCTCTGTTAACAATGAAGCTGGAAGCATTGAGGACTTTCTGGTTTCAGTACTGTGAACCGTTACTGGCCTTTGAAGCAGGAAATCGGATTTCTCTTTGATTAGCTGCCTTGGAGGGCAGAAGAGGGATCAAGGGTCTAACAGGCCTCAGATTTCTCCATAAAGAGGATCTGCTAGTACCCAAGCTTTTACAAGGGATGTATGTCTATCCCTTATGATACCAATAAAGTTGAATGAAAGAAAAAATGTAAAATTAAATAAAAAAGGAAAAAAAAATATATCAATTTAAATTGTTTTAAAAAAATGTATTGCAGCGCTGTACCCTTGCACTCATGTGCAAATGCAAGTGCACACGTTGGTCCAGAATGCATATGTAAACAGTGATTGAAATGAGTGAAAGCAATAATTCTAGCACCAGAGCTCATGTTTATCTCTGTGAAAGCTTTTACCCACTTCAATACTGGGCCCAGGACAATTTTCAGCTTTCAGCGCTGTCGCACTTTGAATGACAATTGCGAGGTCCTGCAACACTGTACCCAAACTAAATGTTTATCATTTTCTTCCCACAAATAGAGCGTTCTTTTAGTGTAATTTGATCACCACTGGGGTTTTTATTTTTTGCTAAACAAACTAAAAAAAAAATAGTTTTCTCCTTCACTGACGGGCACTGATGAGGTGGCACTGATGAGGCAGCACTGATGAGGAGGCATTGATGTGTAGAACTGATGGGCACTGACAGGCGGCACTGATGGGCACTGACAGGCGGCACTGATGGGCACTGATAGGTGGAACTGATGGGCACTGGCAGGCAGAACTGATGGGCACTGACAGGTGGCAATGATAGGCACTGCTAGATGGCACTGATGGACAATAGATGGCACTGATGGGCAGCACTGATGATGAGGTACTGACATGTTTTACTCATGGGCATTGATTGGCACTGTGATAGGCACTGATTGGTACTGTGGTGGGCACTGATTGTCACTTTGATGGGCACTGACAGGCATTTCTGATGGGGCACTGACTGGCAGATGATGAGCACTGATTGGCATTGTTGGTGGCACATCTGATGGGGCTGTGCTGATAATAAATGTGCTGATTATCAGCACAGACCCCCCCCCCTCTGACAGGGAGAGATGCCGATTGGCTCTCCCTGTCAGTGCGAACCGAGGTAAGCCATTTACCGACACTTCCTGGTTCACACTGTGATCAGCCGTGATTGGTCACAGCTGGTCATGTGGAGGAGCCTCCGTCAGGACAAAAAATGGGACCCACCTCTCCTGGTTGTGGACAAAATGCTAGCCCAATTACAATTGTGAAAAAAGAGAAAGGAAAACTCCCAGGGGCTTTTGCACAGCTTACAAGAAATATTATACTTGTTGAATGTAAAATATATATATATATACTTTATTATTCCAATTGGTATAAAAGATCAATAAAAACAGCAACAGCAACAACATTAGCTCTGGTGTACATATGAAATATACATGGTGGATGTCCGAAGAACACTAACATTTAAACAATACACCAGAAATATGTCTCTGTCAATGTTATGGTTTAGAAATACCCCAATGCGTTTCAATCATATTTGGTTTGCGATCTTCTTCAGGGGGGTGTGGACATCTATAACATATCAATACATAATGTTAGCATTAACATTTGGAGGAGGACAGACCTGTATATACAGGTATCCATTGTATCAGGGAGTCCTACCTTCAATGAAGAGAATCATGTATAGCCAGAGCAAAATAAAAACAATATAAAATCGTCAGAGGCTCCTTACTACGATCGGAGATGCAGTGTGTCAGAGTGACACCCAGCACCACTGATCGCCGCTCTGCGTGTCTCCGCGGCATGTTATGCTGCTGGACGTCATATGATGCCAGTCAGGATAACTGAAACACTGAAGAAAATAGATACCAAACGTGTCAAGATTTACAATTGCACCTGCCTGTAAAATGGCAACTACGGTAACTAAAATTAGACTTAGGTAATGCTTTAACCACTTCCCGCCCGGCCTATAGCAGAATGACGGCCAGGTGGGAAGTGGTTAAAGCATTGCCCAAGTCTAATTTTAGTTACCGTAGTTGCCATTTTACAAGCAGGTGCAATTGTAAATCTTGACACATTTGGAATCAATTTTCTTGGTGTAACAACATCTTTTACATTTTACCCAAAAAATTTCCTAAAAATTTGCATACAATAAACAGTAAGCAAATATTCTGCAACAACCACCATTTTATTCTCCATGACCTCTCCTAAGTATGTTTGGAGATTCTGAGTAATTTTCTAGCAAAAAAGGCTGATTATAACATGTATGTGAAAAAAGTCAAAATTGGCTCGTGCGGCAAACCATCACGTATACATGTTTACAATCATCCACTCTCACAGAATGAGTGCAGTCAATGTGAGTGAAAACATATGTATCACAGTAAATTTGATAAATGCACTCTTGTATTACTACATCCAATAACAAAACTACCCATTTCAGTGCTAGATGTTCTTTATCAAAAGATTCTGTTTATCATTTTGCAGCTGTCAATTGTTCTCCGATATAGCTCTTATTTCTTTTCTTTTTTTCTTTCTCCTTTCTTTCCCCTCCCCTATTTTGGTAACATAGGATAGAATGGTTGGAAAGAGAAAGGGGAAGACAAAAAAAAGACGAAAAAAAAAAAACAAGCAAGTAAAATTTTTAAACATTTATTTTGGATGTTAATTTAGAATATTTGCATAAAATGGGTCACATGATCATATGCTGATACAGGTAAAAGGCTAATATTTCAGCATTGCTCAATGTCATGGCTGCTTTTTCTTTCTTAAAAATATTAATGCAAACTACTTTTACTGTTAACTTTTGCTTTTTCTTCATGGATATAAAAAGTACGTGGCACGCCAGCTTTTCCAATAGACACATTCTGTGCACTTGGTAGGAAGATGCCGAGACCAACATTAAAAAGGTAGTTGAGAGTCACATTTAGCTTCCAAGCCATTGGTTGTGGACCACTGCCTGCTAAACATATTTCACTATCTGTGATATGCTTTCCCAGTGATAGTAAACTACAATATCAGTTTTTGTTGGACATTGAAAGAGAAGTATGGCCAAAACTTTTTTGGCCATACTTCTCTTCTGGGTCACAGAAGTGCCCTTATTTTTGCACACCTGTGAACCAGATTCAGCCAACAGCGGGCTAAAGTCTGCTGTCGGTCGACATCACAAAGCCACTGCAGGCTCTGGAAGGATACTGACTTTAAGGTTGAGATCCACCCAGCTGCTCCCACCACATGCGCTGGAGGAGCAGAGCAAAGAGCGGTGACTGACAGTCACCGCTCTCTCCTCAGTGAAGACCGAGAACTAAGCGATCAGCGATCAGTTCTCGGTCTTAGAGCCGGCAGGGGATAATTGCAGCATCGCACCAATGCTACAGCCATATAAGTGAATATATATGTTTAATGTATATCCCACACTTCTCCGTTAAATACAAAAAAAAAACTAATTGCCATCTTCTGTGCAAGAAGCATCATGTCTATGTTTTGACAATTTCTCTAAAAATAGCTATCTGTAAGAAAGCAATAGGAGGACAGCTGTAGCACGAGTGTTTAATATTGTGTTTTATGACGAGAGCAGCTATACTGTTGTGCAAATGATCAGAACCCAATGTGTTTGACTAGTGAAGTATCAAACATCGCGTTTGTGTACATACAGGTGTGTATCTGTGATACAAGTGGTTAGCACATACACTAATAAACATATTTTTTCTGGAGTAAAAATACAACTGCAATGAAAGAATTAAAAACACATGAAACTTTTGAGTTAATGAACAGGGTCTTTAAGTGCTCATTTAATTCCAACAGCTGTTTGTTAATGCCGTAAGCAGTGTCATAAACTGAGGAAATACAGTTAAGTGCAAGACACTAGTTAATGCTATAAAGCAACACATGCTCTAATATTAAAAGCATTTAATGGCATTAATACAGAATAAAGCATTAGCTCTGTGTTATAATGGCTCAGAGCTGCAGGGCAAATGCTTCTGCACAGCAACTTTTGTAGACAAATCGGCAGAAAGTAAAGTCACACTGTACAGCAAATCATGACATTTTTTATTTCTCTGAAAGAAGTGGAACCCTGATACGCTCACATCTGTTCCAATCACACACTGGATAAAATCACCGTTTTCTAAAGTCCTAAATAACTAAAATTGTAAATCCCCTACAAGTTACCATCTGTAAACACTTAATCTAAAAGATATAACCTAAAATAACACAAACAGTGTAGGTTTATTAATATAAATATATGTGTAAAGATGAATGCATTCATGTTATCTGTCTAATCTATATATGTGTTTATCAGCTTAGTTTATTAAAAAGTAAATAATGCTATTACCCGATGATGCTGATGATAATAATATTAATAATATATAACAATAACCACATCAAATTTGCAAACTGGATTTGAATAATAATGTTCACTGTGCAAAATTCAGATATAAAAACATCTAACACTTGGGAGCCTAATTATAAAATGTGCTATCGTTTTTTCACTTTGCATCTCACTATTATTGCTATTAGGGCTGTAAAATGCAATGTTTTGATAGCTGCCAATGCTATTTATAAAGCACCGAGGAGTGCTTTATAGCAACCCTTTTCTCATCTGCATCATTACCACGTTGAAACGTGAGGAGGCACTGGGGAACAATGCATTTAAATATAATTTAATCATTTAACAATCTTTAATTTATGACACTTAATAGTTACTGGAATATTTCAAACCAGCTTCTAACATTAAATACACTATTTTTATATATACAATTTAAAAATGTATGAGAAAAGCAGGGAGGGGAACTGTGGAATGCATGCAGTCATGGGTCAAAGATGAATCTAGGTTGCAAAGATAGGTGAAAACTATCTTCAGGTCAACATACATTCTCACCAAAGCCTATTCCTTTTTGATCAGATAGTTTGACTACATATTAGGTCTTGCACCCAAGTAGGATACTACCTCATCAGAGAAGCAGTCTGCACACCATGGGAATCTGCCCCAGAACAATATTCTTAAATGGGGCGCCGGGTACAAAAGTTCATCTCACATTGACAGCTCAAGCCCTAATGAAGTGGAAGGCCCCCCCCCCCCCAAATTGTGTTGGCTGTATTTGATGTTTTTAACTATTAAATGTTCTAAAAAGTCCTTCAAGTGAGATGAAACTATTGTAACAGCCTCGCAGGACCCCTTTATCAGGCATGAGTCACATGCCTAATGAAGGGGTCATGTGAGGCTCCAAAACATTGCTTTTGCTGTAATGATGTGATCGCAAATTAAAGCTTTGAACCCATTTTGAAGATCCGTGGTATGCTGGTGATAGTCTCTCACTCTCATTGTCTTCGGCTCCAGCCGATAGTCATTGCAGCACCTGTTTACATACACAGCCATTTCTACAGGAATGTGTGTGTTGGGAATAATATGTTAGAACTTTTGTAACAGGCGCTCCTCAATACGCAATCTAAGAATTTACCATCTGGCAAGCACTTCCATTGTTGCTATCAGAAAGGAAGCAGCCTAGGACCAAAACAGGGTCCACCTATGCAATATTTCAACCACAGATTTGCTTCTTTAAGGGAAAAATCACCTTTGGGTACAGCCATCAGAACTAACTTTCGCAACTATCAAACACACATCAGGCCATGAACAACATGGGGATTACACTATTCATACAGTAACTCTGTAATGGTAGGAATTCCCAATACCCGAATGGTTCATCCAAAAATGAGTGCAGCTTTAGAGCTTGTAACATCCCAGCCTTTACCTGGGTAGTAAGGGGGATACCAGCCAGGAATGGCTTTAAAATCAAAGTGTATTCTGGGGAGCGAATTGCCCATAGTCATAATATCTGACTGTATATTCTAAATACATTCAATATGTAACAATATAATAGGAGATGGGACATTGGTATCTAATACCTGTGGGCACTTTATAAGTGGGTGTCATGCTTACCCCTAACACAGGTGGTCAAACACTATAGCTGGCTACTGTGTTCTTCACCTATAGCAGCCCCCTTTGCCATAAGGCAAGTAGTCCTACTTGTTCTCAGTTACCCCCAGGACGTATACACAATGTTATCGTGCCTGGCCCCTTGTTTCCTACTGAATTAGTCATGATTGGATAGCGAAACATGTCAAGGGCGTGGCCGGATGATGTTATCACGCTAACAGAAAATGAAAGCCAGCAATCTTGGATAGGAATCGGAAGCCAAAGTTTAACCTTAAGGGGGAAATGCTTGTTTAAAGAAGCAATCGTTTCTATGTACACTGGATAAAGTTTACTCATTTTGTGAGTGAGATCTTAACCCTTTGTTTTAAGAAATTGATCCGGTAAGCTGATATATTGTGCAATAAGGTTTTTTTTGTTCCTTTGAGCTACTTTTGGAGGAAAGGTGTTCATAAGTGGAGAAAGACAGATGAAAGTTTGCATTGACACAAAGCTCTTTTAATGGGCAAGGCACATATTGACCTAATTTTGAATAGGTCAAAATCTGAGGTAAGCAGCCTGTTTGGAAGGGGTGGGAGAAAAGGTGGTGAACTATTAAAAAAAATATATATACACACAAAACATATTCAAGCTATAGATATATAATATGGGCTGAAAGTGCACACTCTCAGGTTTAATTTGAGGGTATGTACATCCAAATTGGATGAAGGGTTTAGGAATTACAGCTCTTAAGAATAGACCCCCCCCCTTTTTCCAAAAGTAATTGGACAATTGAATCAAAAGCTGTTTTATGGACTGGTGTGGGCTACTCCTTCGTTATTTCCTTATCAATTAAGCATGTACAAGGTCTGGAGTTGATTCTAAGTGTGGTATTTGCATTGTGAATATTGCTGTGAACCTACATCATGCGTTCAAAGGAGCTGTCCATGCATGTGAAACAGGTCATTGTAAGGCTTTAAAAATTAAACAAATCCATCAGAGAGATAGCAGCAACATGGGGAGTGGCCAAATCAACAGTTTGGTACATTCTGAAGAAAGAAGAATGCACCGGTGAGCTCAGCAACATAAAAAGACCTGGATGTCCACAGAAGACAACAGTGGTGGATGATCGCAGGATCATCTCTATGGTAAGGAAAAACCCATTAAAAAAATCCAGGCGTTTAAAGGACACTCTTCAGGAGATGGGCGTATCATTTTCAAAGTCTACAATCAAGAGAAGACTTCACAAGAGCAAATACAGAGGGTTCATCACAAGGTGCAAACCATTCATAAGCCTGAAGAATAGAAAAGCCAGATTAGACTTTACCAAAAAACATCTAAAAAAGCCAGACCAGTTCTGGAAAAGCATTCTTTGGATGGATGAAACTAAGATTAACCTGTACAAGAATGACGGGAAGAAAAAAGTGTGGAGAATGCCTGAAATAACTCATGATCCAAAGCACACAAAGTCATCTGTAAAACATGGTGGAGGGAGTGTGATGGGCATGCATGGTTTCCTGTGGCACTAAGTCATTGGTGTTTATTGATGATGTGAGAGAAGACAGAAGCAGCCGGATGAATTCTGCAGTGTTTAGAGATATACTGTCAGCCCAAATTCAGCCAAATGCAGCAAAGTTGATTGGACAGTGCTTCACAGTACAGATGGGCAATGATCCAAGACACACTGCAAAAGCAACACAGGAGCTTTTGAAGGAAAAGAAGTGGAATATTCTGCAATGGCCAAATCAATCACCTAATCTCAACCCAATTGAGCATGCATTTCACTTGCTAAAGGCACAAGTAAAGGCAGAAAGACACAAACAAAGAACTGAAGACAGCTGAAGTTAGAGCCTGGCAAAGCATCAGAAAGGAGGAAACCCAGTCTTTGGTAATGTCCATGGGTTCAAGACTTCAGGCAATCATTGCCAGTAAAGGATTCTCAACAAAATATTAAAATTGAACATTTTATTTATGATTATATTCCTTTGTCCAATTACATTTAAGCCCCTGAAAATGGGATGACTGTGTATAAAAATGGTTGCAGTTCCTAAAATTTGTTCAACCCCTTGAATTAAAGCTGAAAGTCTGCACTTCAAATTCAATTGAATTGTTTTGTTTTAATTTTATTTTGGTGGCATACAGAGCCAAAAGTATGAAAATTGTGCCTGTGTCCTAATATATATGGACCTAACTGTATATATATATATATATATATATATATATATATATATATATATATATATATGTATATGTTTTTTTTTTTTATGTTCATTATCATTTGGATATAAGTGGATGTTACACTGCATTTTGGACTTGGCACTTTATATTTTGTGATGAAAGATATTCAGATAATATTTTTTTTCATGCGTTTAAAGGAGATTTATATGCTATGTATATGGTATGATATAGTTTTGTTCGATTGCGCAGAGCTTTATTTATTTTTATTATATTACATACTCCTGACTACTGCACTCTGCGTGTTATTTTGTATTATGCATACTTCTGAATGCTGCACATTGTAAGTCATGATGTATGTCACATGACTGATGACCGCACCTAAAATGTGCTGTGCATTCCTTACATGTTCAATATTTATACTCATTGTCTAACAGTTGCTGGTTGCTAGTGATCCCAAACCCACAACTGAATTTCTCATTTTTTAAATACCCTTAATCTTGAGGTGTATGCCTGTCTGTAAGATTCACACAGGTGGAATAGTAATTAAAGTATATATTTTTGGATAGTTAAACTGTCACAAATGTGTGCAGTTCATACAGTTCTGTTTAATAGTATATATTCAGGCCATGCCCATTGTTCAGCTCAGTGTGGTCACTTACATAATTTGCTATGGTGAATTTTTCTGGACAGAGAAGAAGATGAAAGGAAAAAAAACGAACAGTAAACAAGAGGATCAATAATAGTCCAGGAAGAGAGGGTACACCCAGGACAAAGAGCGAAGTGAATAGATATGTTAAAAGTTGACACACCAAATAAATGCAAAAAAATGTAAATGTTTGGGGTTAAGTATCATGACTATACAGCTATTATAATAATATTATCATTATTTTTTATTATTATTATCCCTACTTTTATAAAGATGCTACATTTTTTTATATTTTTACAGAAACATGGCCCTTATGCTAATTGATGCATTGTGAAAAAATCAAATACATCAAACCTTCATGGCCTTTGCTTCATGGCACTCATTTACCATGCTAATTAAAATAAATACTGATGGGGATGATACCATTACAAAGAATAAAATCCTGTCTATTTCTTACACTGACATGACAAGATTAGTAGCATGCAAAATGTGATGGGATCTGATAATCCAATTACTTTGTTATGTTTTCATTGAGCAAATGCTGGGCATACATAAAATATAGCTAATTATCCTCAGTGTATACAACTTACAATGCTTATTACATAAAACAATTTATAAAATCTTCATTGGATGTCTGGTCTCCAGACTCCAGCTTATAATGATTACAGGGTGGCCAAGACAGGCATTTGCTATGATGTCTAGTTCAGCACTGGAGAATGTAATATTGGATATATATTTTTTTATATATATACACACTTTATACATACAGGAATATATCTTATGAGCACTCATTAAGCATGAAAAGGCTGCTGAACTGGAGCAATCTGAAATATTCAGGCCTAATTAAATTATGATTGTGGTTATTCCATAGTGAGGGGGAAGCTGATTCAGGTGGAGTTCTGTCTGGGGTGGTGGCACGGAGGCAGAGGGAGAGAGATACACTGGGGTTGATTCATTAAGGGAATAGAGACTGATCACTTAGCAAGTGCATATTTAGTGAGCTTTGAAAATAAAATGAAGCTATATTCACTTCAGTATACCAATGGTGCCACCAAAAATCTGCACATAATTGGATATCCGAAGGTAAACATTCGCTTGAATAAGTGAAGACTATTTGCTTAGTAAATCAACCTTACTATGTGAAAGCACCCAAACTGATCTGTGCTGTGAACAGACAGGGGGGCAAACGTTCAAACATTTCAAATACATTTCCAGAGACACCTTTCAGCAAGCCATTCTAAAATGTACTTTATCTAAGGGCATTCATTTAAATAAGGAAAGTGTGAGGGTATGCGCAGTAAAGGGGTGCAGTGTGTATGCTGATATTTTCATAAAAAGAGTGTGCATGATGCAGGGTGCAGGAAAGGAATGCAGTGTGTATGACAGTGTGTACAGGAAAGGAGTGTGGAGCAGAGGCCTAACTAGAACCTTCAGGGCCCCGGTGGAAGAAACTATGAAGTGCCCCCCTGACTCCCGGTCAAGGCCCTTCCCTTTAAGACTTGTGGAAGAACACCAGGGCCAGGTTGCAAGCGCAACCTTTGTGACCCTGGTAGTTCCACCACTGATGTCACTAGTTTTACATTTTTGTTTAGTTTTTTTTTGTTTTTATTTGACAATAATATTTTTTTATTGTTTTGTTACAATTTTTTAGGAGCCTGTTGGAGGGCTTTGGTGAGATATCAGGGGTCTAAACAGACCTCTGATATTCCATTGCTGAGACAGAGAAAGGAGATTGAGAACATAGCCCTTAATCTCCTTTTCGGCAGCCTCAGCTGTACAGAATGAATCTACAGGAATATCTCTGTACACAGCTTCCCGTTCATTCACAATCTGATGCATAGTAAATGCAGTACTATGTTTTAGTTATGAATGGATCGGTACACTGACTATTCATTCAGAAACATTTACTGGCCCCTTCCCGCTCTCCATCCTGACAGATGAGAGGGGGCCGGGAAAGACCACAAGGGGGCTGGAGAGCACACAAGGGGGCAGCAGAAAGAAGCTGGATAGGAGGAGCGGTGGGTATGGTTGCATATAAAGGAATGGATATTTCTATTTTCCTCCTGCAGCCGCTGAATGCCTGCGCGAGGGAGGAGAACCGGTAGTACATTCAATGGAGGAGTGCGGAGTGTATGACAGCCGCTAGAGTGTACAGGAGAGGTGTGAGGAATGTATGAAAGCAGGTAATATCTACAGAAGAAAAGTGTGGAGTGTATGATGGCAGGTAGTATTTAGAGGAGAGGGGTGCGGAGTGTATGACAGCAGCTATTACATACAGCAGAGAGAGTGCAGAGAGTATGTTGGCAGCTGTATGTTCAGGAGAGGAGTGTGGAGTGTATGATGCAGCTGTACATTCAAGAGAGGAGTGGGAGGTATCATGTTCATGAGAGGAGTGTGGAGTGCAGATGGTGTGAAGGTACATGGTGTAAGGACGGGTTTACACTACCTGCAACGAAAAGCGTTCCGTCTTTCTCTGGAAGAAAGACGCAAGACACTGTTTCCCTTTTTTTCTATTTCTAAACTTTAATGGAAGGGAGGCAGTACAGTAACAATACAAGAGCGATCAAAGGGCCCTGCTCGTTAGAGCTACTAATCTAAAAGGGAGGGTCAAGTAAAAGGCAGGATAGCCCTTCTTAAAAGACAGGTTTCAGGGAATGCCTAAGGGTGGACAGAGTAGGAGGTAGTCAAACAGTTTGGGTTAAGGAGTTCCAGATGATGAGTGAGGATCTGTAGAAGTCATGGAGGTGAGCGTAGGAGGGACTGACAAGTGAGCTAGAGAGCAGGAGATATTGGGAGGAGTGAAGAGAACAGTTTGGTGGGTATTTTGACACAACGTTAGTGATGTAGCTCAGGGCAGCATTGTGATTGGCTTTGCGGGTTGTTATTAGTATTTAGAATTTTATTCACTTGGTGAGCAGAAGCCAATTTAGGGATTGGCAGAGAAGGGTAGCAGACACTGAGCGGTAGGTAAGGTGGAGTCTGGCAGCAGCATTTCTGATGGACTGAAGGGGATGTGATCTATGTAAAGGTAGGCCAACAAGGAAGATGTTTTAACAGTCGAGATGAGAAATACCAGATTAGAGAGTGAATTAGTAGATTTGTGGTGTAGTTGGTTATGTGCACACATGCTTCCTCAGTCTGCCTGCTACAATCTGCCCAGTCTGCTGGAGTCTTCCCAGTCTGCTACATTCTACCCAGCTAGCTACAGTCTACCCAGTCCACCGCAGTCTACAATGTCTACTAGAGTATCTGCCAGTTTGCTGCTGTACCTCCAGTCCACCGAACACCTCAATCCCAGGATATTCCGCTGGACCCTTTTCTTTTCACACTTTAATTTTGTCATTATGTATGAACCTGGTTCCTGCAATGCCAAAGTCAATGCTCTTTCCCAATCCTTCAACCTCCTGGACCTAGATCCCAGACCAAAGTACCATCTTATGCACCAGTTTGACCAATGATGGCCATTCCTGTTTTCAAAGAACCCTGGGAACACCTGTCTATATATTTCATCACAGATCTTTTTCCATATGAAGACTGCACAGTGGTTGGGGTTGTTGTCCTCAGATTTTCAAAAATTGCACATTTTGTTTACCCTCTCCACTCCCTCAGCAGCAGCCCAAGCACCACATTTTAACCTTTTTTTTACCATTCAGCCTGCTATAGTCGACTACTGGGTCTACTCTATGGGCATCTGTACCTTGGGTGACCTGGGTGTTAGCTTGCAGTTAACTCCAAACTTCTGTGAGGGGGTCCCTGACCAGACAACAGCTATCATTTAGACTCCATTCTTTGGGAAAGTGATCACTTCCAGGTAGGGTCACGCCAATGCTTGAGACACTGGGAAAACACCCACACTTGTCTTTTAATTTTTTTTTCTGTAACTCCAAGGAGAATTATGGGAATATTAAAATCATGAAGCTCTCTATGCACAGACCTCTTTTTACTTTGACCTTTGACTTTCCTAACCTCTGGATTTTATTCCTACCACAACCATTATTAAGAGTTGGTTATGAGAGGTTTCTGAGAGTTTCCAGGTAGTAACCTATATGCTGGAACACAATGGGCTCTGAAGATGGGCATAGAGAGAAGCTATCCACTCCAATAAAACCATTTACCCAGGTTTTGATAAGATCTTCGGGGGAATGTCCCTCCACATGCTCCAGTATTCTTATGAAGTAAAAACAGTTTGACTTCAGGCCATCAGAGTTAATCTACCACACGTGGAATGAGGACCCATAATAGAAGGGGTCTATGTTTTCAAGCAGGGGACAGATGTGGCAAAATCAAAAACCATCGCAGTTCAGCAGTTTACTTTTGGTGACTGATATATGAGCAGAGAATGTCTCTGTGTGCTGGTAACATATTCTGCAGTGAAATTTCAAGAAGGGCACATATCCTTCCAATCGTGATGCTCATTGTTTTTCTGGGCCCAACACTTTCAGATATTGTGAATATCTTGGTGGAGGTTAAAACCACCCCGCTAGTGGCCGAAAAAGGGTTAAAAACCCCCGCAAAGCGCCGCTGCAGCGGTGCTTTGCCAGCGGTATCCCTGCGGTGTCCCATTGATTTCAATAGGTAGGAGCGGTATAGGAGCGGTGAATACACCGCTCCTTCACTACTCCAAATATGCTGCTAGCAGGACTTTTTTTTACCGTCCTGCTATTGCCACTGGAGTGAAAGGATCGGCTTTTTTCAGGAGCTATACAGGCGCTATTTTTAGCGTTGTAGCTCCTGAAAAATGCCCCAGTGTGAAAGCACCCTTAGATACCAAAGTTGGTGTGTCACAAAATTGCGCTGTACTGAGAAATGTGGCAGGTGCCACTTCAACCCATCAGTGTCCCAAAAATGAAATATGGGATATGGCCATTTTACTTTCTAATTGAAGCTGTTGAAAAACAGCAGTTGAAAATCTGTAGTTTTTGGTGTCTTTAACTTAAAGCTTGGATACTTTTGCTGAAACTGAATTTCATATTACATTGTAAAATTAGTTTTAACAACAACAGGCATATCCAAATGCTCACAGGTAAACAATGCTAAGAGCTCAAAGGCAAAAGATACTGTATACACACCAAACAAAAAATAAGAATTTAGAAGAAGAAAACAAAAAAAAAAAACAAGGAAACAAAGTGTGAAAATATACCAGAGGCAGAAGAGAAAAACAACACTAAGCCGAAAAAAACTGTGAAAAACTGTACTCAAAGTTAGAATTCGATGTAAATCTCTGAGAAAAAAGTCCCACGCCCTGACAAAATGCATGGTTGGTGGAAGAATTAATTTTTGGTACAACCAAAGGTCAAAACAAGCAGAAAACCAATGAAAATAGAATCCAAAAGCCAGATTGCAACAGGAATAACAATAGATAGTTTATTATTGGGATTTATATAGCACCTACTATGTATATACTGTACGTTCAAATCAGTCCCCGCTCTCAAGGAGCTTTCAATGCAAGGTCCCTACTTCACATGCAAACATACACATACTACAGATAGCTATTCGAGAATCCATTTATTTCTGATTGAGAACTAAGCATTTTGCCTAGGTTGTGATGTCTATTGTAGACTCCTGACACCAAGTTTGTTGATATTGGAAAATGTTTGAACTGTGCTATGGAGCCTGATAAGGGGGGTCTTCGGAGTTACCTTGAAAGCTTGCATTTTTTATATGAAATATAAATATAATTGGATAGATAAAAAATGGATATAAACACTTAAAACAACCCTATATAATTATGCAGAGAATTTGTTTATACCAGGCGTCAAATGAAATCAATCCCCTTAATGCCCCGTAACAAAAAGCTTTATACATATTTCTTTGATGGCAGTGTGTTAATTCAGAGCTTAAAGTGGGGTTGCGGTCAAAAAAAAAAAAAAGGGGCTTAAAAATCATTAAAAAAATGTAAAAAAAATTTTTTTTACTCACCTCTAAATGCCTGTTGCTAGGGGGTCCCTCGTAGTCTGCCACCTTCAGTGGCCGGGCTAAACGTCACTTCCCCCTCGGCGCCGCACAGTCATCTGGGACCTGTCACGTGTCCCAGATGACTGAGCGTCAAATCACGGCGCACGGCACGCATGCACAGTGGGTGCCCGGCTGTGAAGCCACATCCGGGTTCCCACATTAGGAATGCCAGCGCCGCGAGCGGCTCGGGGAACGAGGGGGGGCCTCGTTCCCCCGCATCGCTGGACCCTGGGACAGGTAAGTGTCCGATTTTTAAAAGTCAGCAGCTGCAGTATTTGTAGCTGCTGACTTTTAAAAAAAAATAGCTCAAGCTCTGTCAGATTGGATGGAGAGCGTCTGCGAACAGCAATTTTCAAGTCTTGCCACAGGTTCTCAATTGTATTTAGGTCTGGACTTTGACTGGGCCATGCTAACACATGAATATGCTTTGATCGAAACCCTTCTATTGTAGCTCGGGCTGTATTTTTAGGGTCGTTGTCCTGCTGGAAGGTGAACCTCCGCCCCAGTCTCAAGTCTTTTGCAGACTCTAACAAGTTTTCTTCTAAGTTTTCCCTGTATTTGGTTCCATCCATCTTCCCATCAACTCTGACCAGCTTCCCTGTCCCTGCAGAAGAAAAGCATCCCCACAACATGATGCTGCCACCATCATGTTTCACAGTGGGGATGGTGTGTTCAGGGTAATGTGCAATGTTAATTTTCCACCACAAAAAGCGTTTTGCGTTTAGGCCAAAAAGTAAAATTTTGGTCTCATCTGACCAGAGCACATTCTTCCACATGTTTGCTTTGTACCCTACATTTCTTCTCACAAACTGCAAATTGGACTTTTCATGGCTTTCTTTCAACAATGGCTTTCTTCCTGTCACTCTTCCATAAAGGCCAAATTTGTGGAGTGCACGACTAATACTTGTCCTGTGGACAGATTCTCCCACTTGAGCTGTGGATCTCTGCAGCTCCTTCAGAGCTATCATGGGCCTCTTGACTGCTTCTCTGATTAATGCTCTTCTTGTGTGGCCTGTCAGTTTAGGTGGACAGTCATGTCCTGGAAGGTTTGCAGTTGTGCCATACTGTTTCCGTTTTCGAATGATGGATTGAACAGTGCTCCGTGAGATGTTCAAAGCCTGGGATATTTTATAACCTAAACCTGCTTTTTTTTTAATTTTGGTGCAGGATTTCCCTTAATATTCATACCAGACACAAAGAGCCTGGTAAAGGACTGGGGGGGGGATGCCATTTTTTTTTCAATGAGTTTTATCTATATTGCCGGGACCCGGCAATACATTACAGCCACGATCAGTTTTAAATTACTTTTTTCCTTTAGAAATGTAATTTTGCTGTGGTACTTTTCTAAACACGGGAAAATATTAAAGGAATATTTCATTTTTATTGTTTCACTTTAAGCATTATTAAAATCACTGCTCCTGAAAAAACGGCCATTTTGAAAACTTTTTTTTGCATTGATACATGTCCCCTGGGGCAAAACCCCAGTCCCCAAAGACTTTTTATGGCAATAAATTGCACATAAGCCAATAAAATTTTAATTTTTGTTTTTTCATGTTAATGTCCCATAGACCTTAATGGTGTTCCGCGGCTTTCGAATTTGCTGCCAACACCGCATAATGTTCACTGTTCGGCGAACAGGCAAACATCGGGCTTATCCCTACCACTGAAGGCTTCACACAGCTGTACTTATATTGGGATTAAATTACACACAAGTGGACCCTTTTTACCAATTAGGTGACTTCTGAAAACAGTTGGTTCCACTAGATTTTAGGTAGGGGTATCAGAGTAAAGGTGGCTGAATAAAAATGCATGTCACACTTTTCAGATATTTATTTGTAAAAAAAATGTAAAACCATTTATCATTTTCTTTTCATTTCACAATTATGTGCAACTTTGTGTTGGTCTAGCACATAAAATCCCAATAAAATACATTTACATTTTTGGTTGTAACATGACAAAATGTGGAAAATTTCAAGAGCTATGAACATTTTTCAAGGCACTGCATATGCTATAAGATAGGAAATAATCAACACACTGCAAACTAGAGAGACAGGTGTAAAGCTTCCACCTTTACAGGGTATTACTGCTTGAAGATTTTTTTCGACCTGTTGATAGGGTCGCTTTAAACCAAAACTTCAGGTGCACTGCTAAATACACAGATATACAAAGCTTAGAGCAGGGGTCTCCAAACTATGGCCCTCCAGTTGTTCAGAAACTACAATTCCCATCATGCCTAGTCATATCCGTGAATGTCAGAGTTTTACAATGCCTCATTGGATGTGTAGTTCCGCAACAGCTGGAGGGCCATCGTTTGGAGATCCCTGGCTTAGAGAATAGTATGAACAAAGATTTTCAAAGTGATTCACACACTGTGAAAATAAATGAACAATACTAAGGCTAGGTTCATACTGCTGTGATCCGATTATGATCTGACTTTCAGTTCGATTATGTAGTGCAACTTGGATGCTACTTTGAAGTAGTTTGTATATTTTATGGAGCCAAAATTGTGCTGGGATTGCATCAAAGTTGTACAGGAAACGTTTCCAAAATCGCGGTGTGCTGAGTTGCATTTTCAAATGCCTGTGCAACTCAAGTTGTATCTGAAATCACACTATGGTGAACAAAGCCTTGGTCCCTAAGTTACTAACTGAGATATCAAAAAAAGTCCATATACAATAAATGTGATAGACACATCTCTCCAACTGACACCTTCTGTGCTCCCACACCACTGTGCACTCAAACTCTTTACCCGGTGGGAACGATCTCTAAGCCACTGGAGGTCTACAGTGCTTAGACCCCTTTTACACTGCGGGCGTTTTTCAGGAGCTACAGTGCTAAAAATAGCACCTGCATAGCGCCTGAAAAAAGCAGAGCGTCAGTCTCCTAAGCAATTTTTTGATAAAAGCACCCTGTGAATCCTAGTACTTGTACTATATTATTTGTATATTAGCATAAGAGTCCTTGTAATTTTTACTTGTAAATAACTCATTTCCTACATGATCTCAGAAGCAGGCAGTGGCCATCAAGGATGTGGGCATCTGAAGCCCGCTCCTCTGTATTTCTGGGATTCGGTGCAGCTGGCTAGCCAGCATGCACCTCCCAATCCCGCATCTGCGCATGCACCTCCCGATCCCGCGTCTACGCAGTGAAGCCACTGAGCGGCTCTCTCTCAGGTTGCCATAGCAATGGCGGCATCGGCAGAAGTTCCCGCCCCCGTTGCTATAACAACCTGTGAATCATGACATCCCAGTCCTCCCATGTGTGTCATTTCCGGTCTGGAAATAATGCGAGATTTTGTCACTCGGCGATTCACAAGGACTCCTGGGATACAAGGCGCCACTTTCCTAGGAGCTCTTGCAAATCGCCTAGTGATGTAACCACCTAGGCGGGGGAAGCTGGAAGTGCTGTAGAAGAAAAGTAAAAAAGAGGTATTTACAAAGAGAAAAAACATTTTTATTGCCATTTTTTAAAGCATTTAGGATGGTCATGTACATAATTGTACTTTAAAAAAACATTTATATGTCACGTTTAGCCGCGTATGTGTTTAGGAGCGTTTAAAAAAAAAATAATTTAAATAGCCGAAAATGTATCTCCATTAAAAATGCCTGTAAACAAAATGTGGATAAACGAGAATTACCGCATTTACACACATTTACAAGCTGTTACAGGCATTTGGCGTCTCAAATGCCTCTGAACATACGTTCTGAACGCATTTTTTTGGTTTCCAAAAGAATGCTTCTGAACTCAACTGCCTAGAAACTATTATAAACGACCTTGTGTACATGTACTGAAAAGATAACATAGAGGAGAGTTCAGGGGCAGCTGAAAAAAACGCCCAACTGCTCCTAAACGTCCGTTTACCAGCAGCAGCACCTTAGTAGCAAGCAGTAAAGAGGAATATGCATATAAGCTAATAGGCATAGACCAAAATAACAAAACAAGGTAATACACCCGACCCAAAAAAGGGGTGGGAGCATTGTCTCTCAATGAACTCAGAGAAATTTTTTTATGGTGGGTAAAAAATATATATATATTTTCTCTTCTTTCTATCACTGTGTTTTTATGAAAGCTAGATAGAAAACAACATGCTGTGATCCCCTATCTAATTTAATATTAGAAATTAAAATGCTTACAGATAAGGCCAAAGCTAAAGATATAATTTCCAAACACGAATATGCCTTTTTCAATAAACAATATTACTCCACGCCGTATTTTTATCACATTCCGAAAATAGACAAAAGCATTCAAAATCCTCCAGGTCGACCAATAGTTGCAGCCATAGACAGCATCACCAGTACAATTTCCCAGTACATAGATCAGTTCTTGCAACCTTTAGCAACCAGTCTTCCTTCTTACATTCGTGACGGCACACATCTGTTGGAGCAATTAGAACACTACACATGGGAACCCACATATATGTGGGCTTCCCTTGATGTAAATTCACTTTATACCTCTATTCCACACAAGATAGGCCTCAGAGCAACAGCAAGCTTCCTCTCTTCCCATCCTATACTCAATCCGGGCCAGGCCGAGTTCATTTTGGAGGCCACAGAATTCTGCCTGACCCATAACTATTTTGAGTTTGACTAAAGCCCCATACACACGGTCGGATTTTCCGATGGATTCTGTCCTATCAGACAATGTTGTCGGAAATTCCGACCGTGTGTAGGCACCATCGGACAGTTTCCATCGGATTGTCCGACGGACAAAGTCCTATCTCCTGCTGGATAGATTTTTTGACAACAAAGTCCGATCACACCAAATCCGATCGTGTGTAGCGAATTCCGACAGACAAAGTGCTACGCATGCTCAGATCACATTACAAGACCAAAGCTATTGGCTACTAGCCTCTACGTAGTCCCGTCGTAGGCAACAAACGTCACCACGTTCAGAATGATCAGATTTTCCGACAACTTTGTCCGACCGTGTGTACGCAAAACCAACATCGGACAAAGTACGACGGACATGATCCGACGGACCTGGTCCTCGGATAATCCGCGCGTGTGTATGGGGCTTTAGAATTCTATCTCCAAGTAAAAGGTACAGCTATGGGGGCAAATTTTGCCCCCAGCTACACTAATTTGATCATTGGAGTCTGGGAAGCCAATTACATCTGGCACAGTAACCCGTATAACTCCCATATAGCATTCTATGGGAGGTATATTGACAATATTATCATCATTTGGCACGTCCCAGAGCCCCTCTTCCTTGAATTTCTAAAACATTCCAATAACAACACCTATGGTTTAACTTTCACTTCATGATACATGATACTATACAATTAACCTTATTGGATCTAACTTTATTTCATCAAGATAACAACATTTTGGCCAAAAATTACACAAAGCCAATGGCTGGCAACTCTTTCTTACATCATCACAGGTGTCACCATCCTAGATGGATTTCTAATATTCCTAAAAGCCAATTTTGCCGTTTGCGCAGGAATTGCACCAGAGAATCAGATTATATCACAGAAGGATCCTTGCTAAAACAAAAAATCATTGAAAAAGCATTTTCACCAAAACTCATTGAAGAAGCTTTTGAATTTTATCTGACAGAGCATAAAATATTTACTAGGGATATTGATCAACCCAGCACCCAACCCGTTAGATTTGTGACCCAATACCACTCCCAACACAAGGCAATGGAACGGATTCTGGACAAACATTGGTTTATTCTACATCAAAATCGACCCAAAATCACATCCCCATGTCTCATTCCCCTAGTTGGCATGTATCAGTGCCGTAAAAAACTATGCTTGACGTGTAAGCACGTAATGCATGGTCAAAAAGAGTTTACAAACAAAGGCAAAACCTACCAGATCAGCAATTTTTTCAACTGTTCTACAGAGTTTGTAGTCTATTGCTTAATCTGCCCGTGTGGGCTGCACCACGTGGGCAGAACCATACGCACATTGAGGAAGAGGTTCAGGGAACACCGCCATCTCATAGAGGCAGGAGGCGACACGCATAATGTTCCCCTACACTTTCTCAAAAAACATGATCATTCCTCGTCAGGTCTTAAGGTTTGGATCATCGAGTCCATTACCGGTATGTTCCCACTGGCAGAGCGTTTTAAGCGTCTCTGTCAGAGGTAAACATATTGGATTTATATTTTGGACTCCCTTGCCCCTGGGGGCTTGAATGAGGAGATAGAGGTGAGCAGTCTAATGTGACTGTCATGTCTTTCTCCCCTCTCCCCTGAAAAGTATGAAATGTCACCTGAGTGTTGTCCTGAAAAGTCTGGGATTTCCTTGAGGCAGAGAAGAACAAGAACAAGGACCTTTCTTGACCTTGTAAATACTTGAGAATAAATGGACCCCGTCCTACATCTTTTGATTTTCACATAACCATTTCATGCTTTGAGATGCAGGATGGGATGAATACCCCTTTTTTGGAAATGGTAAAGATGTTTCATTGTAAATCTCAAATCTTTCCTGGTGGAGAACTGTACTTATAATGCCTTGAGTTAAGAGCTCAAGCTTAGACTTACAGAAGGGTCTAGCCTTATGCTTGTTCTCGCAAGACTTTTTGTGCTTTTTCCTCCTGTAAGATTCTTAATTATATCATTTAGAATTGCATAAATTGCACATGGGAGCTATCATCCTAGCTGCCTGTTCAGTTTTATTTTTTTTTGTTTTTTCTTTGGTTTTCATTTGCACCTAGTGCCCTACTCCTGGGTACGGGAAGCATAACCCACTGGCACTAAATGATCTTTAATCAAAGCTATACCTTACAATGTACATAAGAGAAAATGCATTGTAATGATGTATTACAATATACTGTACAAAGCTTTAAAAGGGTATCTCTTTAATATATGTCTTGAGTTCAGCTGTAGGCTTTCATATGAATACTTTCAGCCAAAATAAACTTACAGTATATTACTCAGTATTATTTGGCTTTATCATAATACCCCATTAATGGGTTATTTGTACACAACTTATAGTTATAATTGTTCACGGCTTATAAGTTAAAGTCCAAATATTTGTCATCTGATTCTTCATTTGCAAACTCAACTTGTTCAAAACCGAGCTCACAATATTTCCGCCCCCACGTGCCTCTTCCCCTGACTTCTCTATCAAGAGCAATGGCACAATCATCAACCTTTCCCACATGCCAGGGTGCTAGGTGTTATCCTGGACTCTGAACTCTCCTTTCGGCCCTACATCCAATCCCTTTCTAAAGAGTGCTGCCTCAACCTCCGCAACATCTCCAGACTAAATCCCTTCTTAACCAATGAAACCACAAAGCTCCTGATTCACTCCCTGGTTATCTCTCGCCTCGACTAATGCAACTACCTCCTCATTGGTTTACCTTTAAATAGACTATCCTCCCTTCAGTCCATCATGAATACTGCTGCCAGACTTATCCACCTTACAAACCGCTCAGCTTCTACTACCCCTCTCTGCCAATCCCTCTATTGGCTGCCCAATGAATTAAATTCAAAATACTAACAATAAGTTACAAAGTCATCCACAACTCTGCCCCCAGCTACATCACTAGCCTAGTCTCAAAATACCAATCTAATCGTCCTCTTCGTTCCTCTCAAGACCTCCCGCTCTCTTGCTCCCTCATCACCTCCTCCCATATTCGCCTCCAGGACTTCTGCCGAGCCTCTCCCATCCTCTGGAATACCCTACCCCAATCTGTCAGACTGTCTCCAAATTGATCTACTTTTAGGCGATCCCTGAAAACCTTTCTCTTCGGAGAAGCCTATCCTGCCTCCACCTAACAACTGTTTTTTTTTTATTTTCTTCATCAGTTCATCCCCCACAGTTATTACCCTTCCGTATCACTTGACCCTCCCTCCTAGATTGAAAGCTCTAACGAGCAGGGCTCTCTGATTCTTCCTGTATTGTAATTGTACTGCCTGCCTTACTGTTGTAAAGCGCTGAGCAAACTGTCAGCGCTATATAAATCTTGTATAATAATAATAATAATAATAAATAATAATAATTAGCATGAATAAAAACTCTTATTGTAGGTGACAGTAAACTTGTTCATTTTATTTGTACCAATATGTTTATGCTGTGATGTAGTGATAGCTGACTAAACTGCCTAAAGTGATACTAAACAATATCCTTATTCTAAAAAAAAAAAATCCATACACATGCACTAATTAATGACCCTGTAGTCTTTTTTTCTGTTTGTCTGCATCCTTGTCTTTTGTGAGCTCTCAAATTTCTCCTCTTGCTTCTGTTTGTTTGGAACCAGCAGTGCAGATTAGTTGCAGACATGTGCTCCGGTCTGTGCACACTACACATCATATAGAACCTAGTCTATCTCAGGAGTGAGCAAGAGAGCGTGGCTACATTCCTACATACATTGGGACCACAGAGAACAAACGTAGCCACCCTCTAACAGGAAGTAAGATAACAGCATCAGAAAAAAATATTAAGAGATGTGGAGGAGGCTGAGAGTAATAGAAGGTACTTTTCTGAAATAAGCAAACATACTTGAATATCATTTTTATTTTTAAACCAGAGTTTAGTGTCGCTTTAAGAACTAAACAAGAAATATGCTAACCTAGGGTTCTGTAAATTACATTTGCTATAAGAAAAGTACATCTGAATTCCTAATCGTGGGTTCTCCCCATGCAATAAATAGATTCCAAAGTCTGTGGTTGCAATTAGGTTTAGTTAAGATCTCCCCAAAACCTGTTTTTTTCAGAGATGTAGATCTTTTAATAGCTATTATGCTCATCTTCTCCTTCAAGCAACAGATTTCTAATGCTGTAAGATCTGCATTTCCCTTCTTAAAACCATTGGACTCTGTGTGACCTTTGTTTGATGACATGATAGTATGTTAATTCTCACATTTGTATTTCCTACGCTAAGTTAATGAATTGTTTTTCTTACGGGCTGTTCTACAGTCCAAATTAAGCATGCGATTGCATGCAGTGTGCAGCTGGTTACGCTGCAACTTGGTAATAAAGTAACAATAAAATGTACCCATGCCATTCTATATAAATAATATTTTGATTCTTGATTGTAAAACATAACATATTAATTATTTTAATAATTATATTGTGATTTATGAATGAATACGCACTGTATAACATATAGATTTGGAGTGAATACATATCCTTATTTGTATGTAAAGATATGATTGTAAGTAAACCTGTGCTGAGAGAGAAATGGAGGCTGCCATTGCTGACCTCTTCTACTAATTGTAGTTGCCGGTTGTCATGTTGATCCAAAGGACTGAATATTTCCTCAGTCACTGAAGCAGAAAAAGGATGCAGATCTTGGGTTCCAAATTCTCTCTAATTTCACTTACCACATGCTGGTTCTTGGAAGTGACTCAGAAAGAACTGAAGGTAGAACTAAGAAGGCAAACAGCATTTTCAGGAGATAAACCACAATGGAATCCTACATATTTCTCTCAGTACAAGTTTCCTTTAACCACTTAAGCCCCGGACCAATTTGCAGCCAAAGGACTAGGCCCCTTTTTGCGATTTGGCACTGCGTAGCTTTAACTGACAATTGCGCGGTTGTGCAACGTGGCTCCCAAACAAAATTGGCGTCCCTTTTTCCCACAAATAGAGCTTTCTTTTGGTGGTATTTGATCACCTCTGCAGTTTTTATTTTTTTGCGCTATAAACAAAAATAGAGTGACAATTTTGAAAAAAATTCAATATTTTTTTACTTTTTGCTATAATAAATATACCCAAAGAATATACAGTTTAGGCCGATACGTATTCTTCTACATATTTTTGGTAAAAAAAATCACAATAAGCGATTATTGATTGGTTTGGGCAAAAGTTATAGGGTTTACAAAATAGGGGATAGTTTTATAGCATTTTTATTAATAATTGTTTTTTTACTAGTAATGGCGGCGATCAGCAATTTTTATTGTGACTGCGACATTATGGCGGACACATCGGACATTTTTGGGACCATTGTCTTTTTTACAGCAATCAGTGCTATTTAAATGCACTGATTCCTGTGTAAATGACACTGGTAGTGAAGGGGTTAACCACAAGGGGGCAGTGTAGGTGTTAAGTGTGACCTATGTGTTTTGTTTTGGCGTGTGACATCACTGATCGTCTTTCCCTATGACAGGGAACAAACGATCAGTGACAGCCTCACTAGGAAGCACGGGGAGAGGTTTGTTTATACTTACCTCTCCCCGTCCTTTAGCTCTGTGTCTCCATCGTGGGACACCGGCGGCGATCGGGTCCTCGGGTCCCGCGGCCACAGAGCTCAGGACCGGGTTGCGAGCGCACCACCGGCGGTGTGCGCGCATCCCAAGGCTGGGCTCTTAAAGAGCAACGTACCTGTACGTTGTTGTGCCCAGCCGTGACATTCTGCCGACGTAAATGTGCAGGAGGCGGTCCTTAAGTGGTTAAAGCACATTAAAACCTAAGAACATATATATATATATATATATATATATATATATATATATTATATCACAGTTTACCAATCCTTTGATGTGCTGGTGGCATTCGTTTTTCAGGCTTTATTTCCACCTGATGATCCTGGCACCAACACACTTCCTGTATTTTTATTTGTTGTTCTTATTTATTGAATTCTGAATATACAGTATCCTAATCTCATCTTTTTTCTACTAGTGTATGTATTTGTAGATAAAAAACATAGTTTTTCTGTGTATAGATAATAGTGCTACATTGTATAAAATTCTTGCTGCCCTTAGTCATTGGGAGCCACTGATCTGTGAGGTGTCATGTACACGGGATGTTTCTCAACCTCTCCTGAACGCTGGAACATCACAGCTAGTAATCCACGTCTAAAAACGTGTGTTTAGCAGCGTTTAAAAGCCGCACTTAGCCACGTTTGCGTTCAGGAGCGTTTACTAAAGATAATCTCAGGAGATCCTCCCAAATGATGAATCGAAAGCACTAAAAACAAGTATTTATTAACTATTTCAGCCAGTGGCATTGCTAGGGGGTGGCTTCTGGGGCTATAGCCCCAAATCTGGGGCCCATAGCCCCAAGTCTTTGCAGGGGTCCCCAGCCACTGGGCAGTGACCTTTCTGCTGCCAGGCCACAAGTCTGGTGGGCCACATGACAGAGCCAGAGAGCCGGCGGGCAGAACGGGAGAGCCCGAGAGTGGGTGGGCTGCATGGAAGAGCTGAAGAGCCAGCCGGCGGGCAGCATTAGAGAGCCAGAGAGCAGGCAGCAGCATGGGGGAGCCAGCCAGCGGGCGGGCGAGAGCAGAGAAATTGCATCATCTCTCACCACCCGCCCTGCATCACCGCTGTTCTGCCCTGACCCTTATGTAAGGGGGGCCCTGTGGAGGGGGGGCTCCATGGGGACCCGATGTAATGATAATCTATATATATATATATATATATATATATACACATATACACACACACACACACACACACACATGTATATTATATACATGTGTATGCCCACACAAGAGTATGACTCTCTTTACTTCGCTGCTATGGGCTCTAGCCCCAGATCTTTTGTAGACCTAGCAACGCCCCTGATTTTAGCCATTCTGTGAGAGCACAGTGTGAGTAGCAGCTGAGAAAGCAGTGTACTTGTAACTAGCTGTTATTTTTTGGTTGGTTTGTTAATATGGATCCCATGATGAGCATGTGTGAGGAAATGCTCCTGATGTTGCTTTTGCTGAGGCTTCAAAGATGTAGAAATTTGCTTGAGAGGACCAGAGTTCGCCGCTACTGGACACATCCATTGATGGCTCAACGCATGTCCACAGGATACTTTTCTAATATGTATGTTCAGCTGCGTAAATTACCCAGAGAATGTGTATTGTACAGCATAATTGGCTGATGAGGGGAATATCACATGGTATATCAAGCTTGCATACAGCGATAATTGAGTTTTTGCTGTGTTTTTAGCATTTTCCAGGCTCAAAAGTAATAAATAAAATGTTTCCCTTTAAAAACGCTACCAGATGAAAATGCCTCTAAACACAGCTCCTGAACGCATTGTTGGGGTTCCAAAAAAGCCTCTAAACGCAACTGACAAGAAACGACTATAAACGACCCTGTGTACATGTACTGATAAGATAACATAGAGGAGAGTTCAGGAGCAGTTGAAAAAAATACCCAACTGCTCCTAAACGTCCGTTTACCAGCAGCAGCAGTATACATGAGGCCTGATAGTTTCTTGAATTTTGATAATACACCTGCTTTTTTGACAGTCGCAGGTCTATAGCTTATGAGACATAAATAATTGCCACCCAGTCTTTGGTTAGGGCCCATTTACATTTGTACAGTTTGTTGCATTAGGGTTCTCCATCGAAATCTATGGCTTTCTGATGCACCAAAACGTTCCAAAAATTGGATGTGTCACAAAATTTTTACTGCAATGCACCACAGGGCTGCCCTGTCCTCATTTAGAGATCGTGTAACATGCTGTATAATCATTGAAGAACTTTTGGAGGAGTATGCGTGTTCCCTTTGGATCTTTAGTCTTCACAATTTTTTTTTAACTAAACCTCAGCTTTAACCACTTCAGCCCCGGAAGAATTTACCCCCTTCCTGACCAGGTCATTTTTTGCGATACAGCACTGTATCGCTTTAACTGACAATTGCGTGGTCGTGTGACCCAAACAAAATTTACATCCTTTTATTCCCACAAATAGAGTTTTCTTTTTGGTGGTATTTGATCACCTCTGCATTTTTTATTTTCTGCGCTATAAACAAAAGTATAGCAACAATTTTGAAAAAAAAAACACAATATTTTTTTTTTTTGCTATAATAAATATCCCAAATTAAAAAAAAAAAAGAAAAAATGTCTTCATCAGTTTAGGCGAATACGTATTCTTCTACAAATTTTTGGGGAAAAAAAAACGCAAAATGTGTATATTGGGGGAGGAGACAGATCATTTACACACACAAATCCCCGTTCCTGCTCTCGTGCCCGCGATCGCGGGTGGCCGGCGGTGACACACATCGGTCCCCCGCCGTGCAGCGGGCGTGCACCTGCTATGGCTCTTAAAGGTGCCACCTTACATATACGGTGATTCGCACATGAGAGCCATTCTGCTGCCGTATATCTACAGGAGCTGGTCGGAAAGAGGTTAAACACTTCCTTAAACTGGAGTGCCGCCCCCCCCCCCCTCAAAAATTAAAAGTCAGCAGCTACACATACTGTAGTGGCTGACTTCGAAAATTAGGACGCTTACCTGTCCTGGAATCCAGCGATGTCAGCACTGCAGCCGATGTTTCCATCAGCTGTTGGGTGCTGCCACCGCCATTGTCGTAAGGGAACCCGGCCGTGAAGCATTGCAGCTTCAAGGCTGGGTCTCCACTGCTTATGCGTGAAGCGCGCTCCTACTGGCCCAACAGCAGGGGAAGGAGGGAGGAGGAGGGGGACGGATTTCTGACGTAATGCACGCGGCTAAATCCGACGGAAGTGGGGACAGGGTACCTGTCAAAAACAGGTACCCTGCCCCCCCCCCCCCCCGAAAGGTGCCAAATGTGGGGGGGGGACAGATAAGCATAATTTTCACTTTTGGGCTTGAACTCTGGTTTAATATATCCCAAACCAAAATTATCTCTATATGTCAGGATTCAATGCTGTATACTACTGTATATACCATGGTGAATACTGAGACATTTTGTTAGAGAAGTTGCCCCATCCTCAATAATCCCAATTAGACTTAAAGTACAACTATAGGCAAAACCTTTTTTTTTTTTTGGATAGAGTAAGGGAGAGTTATAACCCCTGTCAGATTAATTTTTTTCCATCTCTATCCCATTGCAGAGATTTCCCTTAATTTCCTGTCCAATAGCCAAACAGGAAGTGAGAGGAAATCTCTGCAAATTAGGGGAATTCTTTGGGGACCCCCAGATCAAGTGTCCCCCATTGGAAGATTTCCCCTCTATTACTTTTCTGGGACAACCCAAAATGAGGGATTTTCTTCTACTTTCACTATCATTGATAATGGTAAACAGGACAAATAGAGAGAGGGATCTTCCTAACAGGGGCAGGGGTTCTAATCCCTCTTCACTCTATTCAAAACTAAAAAAAAAATAGTTTTGCCTTTAGTTATACTTTAAAGAATATAAAGGCTGACAACATCATTTATAAACTTAAAGTGTTATTAAACCCAGAATTCACTATATCTGGTCTCCCACAGTACACAGAACATGGAAATGCAATTATTCTAGTAAATATAAACTGCTAAATACCTTTTCTCATCAGCAGTATATAGCGGTCTTGTGACTTATGTCAGTGTCTAGTTAAACCTTGTAGAAGATGTTTTCATTCTACTCTGACTGTCCTATGAGGCTGCAGGACCCCTGACCCTCTGTGGATGGTGCTGACTGGCCCTGTGCTGATCACATGCACCTTCTCAAGAAAAAAAAAAAAAAACTTTAGCAATACACACCAAACTGGGCATGTGCAGGGTGACTCCAAAGGCTCTATCTAATCAGGAGATGGATTGGGGACAGTGGAAAAAGGGGAGAATCAGAGAAGACAGAATCAAACAGCCTTTTTACACAATGTGAAGGATTAACCCCTTACGTTTCACAGTGAGTATAACAACCATCGTTTACTGCATATACAGACTGATTTTACTGCTGTGGGTTTAGTAACACTTGAAAGTGGTTGTAAACCTAGTTACACCACTTTTACCTACAGGTATGCCAATAATAAGGCTTACCTGTAGGTACTGTAAATATCTCCTAAACTTGCATGGTTTAGGAGATTTTTACCATATACGCTTGCGCCAATGTCATTGGCGCATGCGCTGTGAAGAAACTGACCTCTGTCCTGTTTCTTCACTAGCAAGTGCCGTGACTGACGGCTCCTGCGTGCATGCACGGGAGTGATGTCCCGTGACTCCAGCCAGTCACAGAGCCGGAGTCTGCGGCCCCGGAAGGAAGAGGGGTGAAGATGGATACGGCCACCAGTGGGGACAATGGGGACATCGCAGGCTTCATCTGCAGGTTAGTGCCACATAATGGGCTAGTATGCAATGCATACTAGCCTATTATGCTTTTACTTTGCAGGGGAAAAAAAGGAAGTAAAACACATCAGGGTTTACTTCCTCTTTAGGCTTAATGTACATGGAACGTTTTTACAACCTCTCTTGAACGATGACAGATAGTAACCCACGTTTAAACCATCCGTTTTGCCACATTTGAGTTTAGAAGCATTTAAAAGAAAACATTTTATTTTTTTTCAAAATAGCCAAAAATGAAAAACGCCTGTAAATGAAATGCGGCTAAATGCGAGTTACCACGTTTAGACGCATTTAGAAGTGTTTAGCGATTGGAATGCCTTTAAACTCAGTGTCTGAACTCATTTTTTTGCTTTCCAAAAAAGGCCTCTAAACTCAACTGCCTAAAAAGGACATTAAACAACCCTGTGTACATGTACTGATAAGATAACATTGGATGAGTTAAGGGGCAGCTGAAAAAAGCAGTCAACTGCCTCTAAACGTCCGTTTACCAGCAGCAGGTAAACATGAGACCTTATGCCCCGTACACACGGTCGGATTTTCCGACGGAAAATGTCCTATCGGACAATGTTGTCGGAAATTCTGACCGTGTGTAGGCTCCATCTGACTTTTTCCGTCGGTTTTTCCGATGGACAAAGTTTTATCTCCTGCTCTCAAATTTTCTGACAACAAAGTCCTATCAGACTTTTTCCGATCGTGTGTAGCGAATTCCGACGGACAAAGTGCCATGCATGCTCAGATCACATTACAAGACCAAAGCTATTGGCTACTAGCCTCTACGTAGTCCCGTCGTAGGCAACAAACGTCACCACGTTCAGAATGATCGGATTTTCTGACAACTTTGTCTAACTTTGTCTGGCAACACCAGTGTCGGACAAAATCTGTCTGAAAAAATCCGATGGATTTTGTGGTCGGATTTTCCGACCGTGTGTACAGGGCATTAAAGTGGTTGTAAACCCACAAAAAAAAGAAAAAACCTGCAAGAGAGAGGCATAAATGAATTACTTAGCTGAGATCGAAGCCCCCCCAGCGATCCTCGTACACTGCTTCTGGGTATCGCGGGCTCCGGGGCTGTGATTGGCCTCATGCGCATGCGTGCGGGAGCCGTTGGTAACGGCATACTAGCTGAAGAAACGGCACAGACATGCCGTTGCTTCAGTGCGCATGTGCCGATGACGCCGGCACATGCTGATACAGGGGATATCTCCTAAACCGTACAGGTTTAGGAGATATCCGGGGTAGCTACAGGTAAACCTTATCATAGGCTTACCTGTAGCAAAAAGTGGTTGTAAAGGGTTTTCAACCACTTTAAGGATTCTTGTTTAGTAGTGTTATCTGCCTTGCATGAAGCCCAACTGCAGCTATTTTGTTAACTCTGTATACAATGGGATAAAGTTGGAACTTTTTTCCTGGTTTTCTTGCTGTCCATATCCCCACTGGGGAGAGGATCTTCATTTCATGTTTCTGTCCTTTCTAGCTACTATTAAATAAAATCTATTATCCGTACAAAGCTAAGATAACATAATATATTAAATATAATCTATTATCTGTACAAAGCTAAGGATAACATAATACACTAGTAGCCAACAGTACAAAGTGCATGCTGATCCTTGGTACTCTAGTGAAATCTCCTCCTGCATGCCCTAGGAAACCCTGAGCACAGGGCCATACTATATGAAAATCTAATTTTCACCCTCATGGCCAGTAACCTACACAGTGTCATGCCTGTGAAGTACTCGAAGATAAAACTGAGATTAAAAGATTGAAAAGAAAACCCAATATACATGTGGAAGCCTTATGTCGTCTAAAAAGAGCACATCATGGTACTGTACTGACAATGTCGTTTGGGTTTTCTTATCAAATCAGAAGACTTGCTGCTTTTTTGCAGAATATTAAATACAACTTTTAGGGAGAAAGGGTGAAAGTAAAAAAATCCAGAAATGTGTAAACATTTCAAGTTCTCTACGGGTGTCACTCAAGTACGCGAAATTCTCAGAAAAAGCTGCAAATGATAACATTCACAATATGTGGATAATGTGGGGCAAACCCAGCATGTTAATTCCCTACTTAATCTTATCAGCTACATGTCTGCAGTCTTTTTATGATTGGTGGAGCATGAATATGTTATACTAAAATCAGAATTATATCTTCAGAGACAGAACTTTCAGAGGTAACAAATTTTACAAGGACCGTGAAATTGACTATAGTCTGTGAAGGGCAAATAGATCATGAAGAAGGAAAGGTATTTGTTTCTTAAACAGGAATTTCAGTTCAGTAACAGAGAGGATAGGAGCAACTATGAACTTGTGAACATTGCCACTAATATGCCATCTGCTAAAATGGAAAATTACATTAAAGAAGAACTTTGCTAAGCCCTATCAAAACTGATCCCCAACATAACCTAATGCCGTTTTCATAAATTGCACTACACGCCGGTGAAAAATACCACTTGGCGCAATGTCAGGATCCCCCTGCAGGAATTGCTTTGAGGCAGAAGGAAACCAGGTGATAATAAGTAGAGAATAGTAAAGATGATAGAGAAAGCTAACAATAATAGGAAGAAGATAAAAAGATGCAGACAAATGAAAATAAGTAAAACGGTCTTGTAAGGCATATACGGTAGTAAAGTGACAAAAGTGGCAAAATTTGGAGCACCATTATAAAGCAAAAACTAGCCTAAATGTAGACTAAAAAGTCATAAAAACGAACTAAAGCAAGTTAGGAAAGATTATAAACAAGGAATGGCTAGAAAGGCCAGAAGGCATAAATGAATACAGACTTACAAATTATCTTACAGTAAGGGAGACTTGACACTTGGACAAATGTGTTTTTTATAGCGTTAACCCTAAGACCCGTTTTACACTGGCACCACTGTCCCTTTTTTTTCTGACAGCTCAGACAAGCTTTATAAATTCTGGAGTTTGAATGGAACTTATGTAGAAGGATTTGTTTTATCTCTCTGTATAACCTGAGGGTATTCACTTCACTGGGTATATGTAAAGGTTTACAACCACTTTAAGTATACTGTTTTAAGCCCTTCCCACTGTTAGCACAATTTGCCCACATTCACCTTTTGAAGTGGCACATGGTGTGTGCTGCTATTAGCCCTTCCCCTGCTCTGTCCCAACCCACCCTATTAATAAGTGTGGCCAGTAGGGTGTCCCTGGATTTCACTTCGAAAATATGGTCACCTTACCTTAAGAATACACAAACCTAGGGACTTAGCCTTACAGCTGTGTTAATTTTCCTATCAAACACAATAGGACTGTTGTATTGTTGCAGCTAAGATTTTCATACTGTGCAATATTGGTTCTTAATAGAGATAACTTAAAGCTAACCATAAATGGACACTTACCTGTCCCAGGGTCCAGCGATGCGGGGGGAACGAAGCCCCGCTCGACGGCACCGGCATTCTTACTGTGGGCAACCGTCTGTGGCTTCACAGCCGGGCAGCCACTGCGTAATACGCCGCATAGTCATCTGGGACCTGTCAGGTGTCCCAGATGACTGACTGCGCCAAGGGGAAGTGATGTCACCAGCCCGGGCACTGAAGGAGGCAGACTACGAGGGGACCCCCTAGCAACAGGCATTTAGGTGAGTTTAAAAAAAAAATTTAATTTTCTTTTCTTTTTTAGGGATTTTAAGCTAATTTTTTTTTTGGGGGGGAAACACCACTTTAAGGACTTGTATGACAATTTTGTGTTAGCAATGTAGACTTAGAAAGGAACTGAACCCTAGAAACTGTTCAACCAAAAAAAACAGGAAGAGAAAAAAAGGACTAGTCACCAGTTTTGTCTGTGGTCCCCCAGCAGTTGATCTTTTCCCATTACTGACATCATGCCTTGCTCTGCACTGTGTCTCTGTATGGAGACCATCTTAGTAAAGACAAGGTTTTACTTTCTCATGTCGGAGCTTTAAAAAAAACAGTGAGCGGCACAGTAGCGACATCACCAAATCTCACTCCAAATGGCAGTAATCTAAAGTGCTGGTGCTCAGAGGCAACAGTGTCTTAGATCTCACGCTACAGATATATACCTATAAAACTGTATGGCAGTATGTCCAGACATTCTCACATACCAGAAAGTGTACTGCTATTTTTTTAGAAGCATTTTTATATAAAATTTTAATTTTTAGGTAACTTCTTAGGCACAATTAACATTTAGAAATATTCCCTATAACATTGCAAATCTTAACCTTTTGAGTTCAATTTCACTTTAAGGACTGGGGCTTGCGTTTGTTACCCACCGGTATCTAGTTGAAACTTTTATATTTTCTTTGTGTGAGCAAGGGGTACATCTGAGTTTTTAGTTTTGCTCCCACAATCCAAAAACATTATTTTAGATTAATAGGTTAATTAAACCTCTGATGGCATACATCTTTTAGTGACACGGTCAGCAATGGCGGCTTTTTTTTTTCTTGTGGGGGTTGGGGTGGTAAACAACCACCCCCCCTGATGACCGGCCGTGGTGGTACTTACCCCATCTAGGTGGTGGGTGGTGGGCTGCGGGCTGCGGGCAGCGGCTCGACTGTTCTCCAGCACAGCAGACCCCATCTAGGTGGCAGGCTGTGGCTCTGGTGTCCTCTCCTCCAGCACGGCAGTTTCCTCCATGCATATCCTCTCTCCTCCTCCTAGGCACTAAGCATACAATAAGATCACCTGACATTTTGGCCAATCGTGAAACGGGTCTCACGACCCGATTCCTGATTGGCAGGGAGGATATTTAGTGTGAAAATAGCGAATATATATTCGCTATCGTCACACAACTGGGAGGGCTCGGGGAGCAGTGCTCTGCGCCCACAAGCCCACCCTTTTTTGAAGCCTGTTAGAGCATCTGGATCTAATCACGTGCTTCAAACCCCCATTGGAATCCATAGTCCGGCACCCTGTATGTAGATCAGGGACCAGGCGCATAGATGAGGGGGCCGCGCCCGTGCACCCCTAATGGACGGGCTGCCACTGATGGTCAGCCTCAACTTTGATTGAATCAGTGATTCTCAAATGTTTAGTAGCTATCTGTAATTCCACCCTTAAAGTTTTTCATTCACTCAGTAGCAATAGATGTATAAACAGGGATACAGCAAGTGTAAACACATTGTAAAATGTACCGTATATACTCGAGTATAAGCCGAGTTTTTCAGCACATTTTTTTGTGCTGAAAGTGCCCCCCATTGGCTTATACTCGAGTCAAGCACTTTTCTGCAGCAGAAAATGAAATTTTCCGACCCGAATTTGGGGCCCCTGTATCTATGGGCCACTTGGAGCTAGAAACCCCAAATTTGGGGTGCCAACCCAGTGGGCCTAGCACTACAACATATCCAGCACCAAGTGACCCCAAGATACAGGACCTCAAAGTCGATCAACTGTGTCCATCTGCAGCAATGTCATTTCGGGACCCTTTGGGTCCAGAGACTACCAAGTTTGAAATTTGGGGGACCTATGGCTGCAAATGGGCACAGTGAGGCATGCAAATGGGCACAGTGAGGCTGAAAATGGGCATTGTTGACCCTCTTTTCTACTTACAGTAGCTGCGCATTTCTCACCCTAGGCTTAAACTCGAGTCAATAAGTTTTCCCAGTTGTTTGTGGTAAAATTAGGTGCCTCGGCTTATATTCGGGTCGGCTTATACTCCAGTATATACGGTATCAGTCGATCAAAATGTACAATATATTACCAAAGGTATTGTGACGCCTGCCTTTACACGCACATGAACTTTAATGGAACCCCAGTCTTAGTGTTCAATATTGAGTTGGCCCACCCTTTGTAGCTATAACAGCTTCAACTCTTCTGGGAAGACTGTCCACAAGGTTTAGGAGTGTGTCTATTGGAATTTTGATCAGTTCTGACACTCCTAAATCTTGTGGACAGCCTTCCCAGAAAACTTGAAGCTGTTATAGCTGCAAAGGGAGGGTCAACTCAATATTAAACCCTACGGAATAAGACTGGGATGCCATTAAAGCTCATGTGCGTGTAAAGCAGGTGTCCCAATACTTTTGGTAATATAGTGTATGTTTCATCCTGACTAAAGTAAAATGAAACGTGATTTTTTGCATGCCTTTTGCACATTATCACTACTATCAGCACAATGACATCAGTCCCTCTGTAGACAACTTTTATTTCACTAAGAATAAACATATAATGTGATGTACCAAAGACTGCTACACCCAGTAAATACTAATATCTCTCATGCTATAGATATACCACATAAATGGAATGCATTTTGTAAATGCTTCATTAGCTATGAAAAAAATTACATCAAAACAGATTAGTCATTTCTCTCAATAAGGATTTACATCTAACACCGCCATTTATACAGTCGAGAATATGCCTCAATTGACACACTACGTGTTTACAAGGAGAATTATGCCTGCAATAATATACTTGATATATGGAAATATTTGGATTATGTATGCATATATAGTCAATCATTTGCTTTTCATGCTGAGCTGAAAGGAAGATATACTATATGTGAAGACTGATGTTATCCAAAAGAAGCCATATATAGATTATACAATGCAGTGCAACTCCCTGCAAAGAATGGCAAAAGCTACATTAGCTGTCAGGACACAAAAAGCAACATTTAATAATGATCATCTAGCAGCACAATTAGCTAAAACTGTAAAAAAACATCCTATGTCACAAGTGGATAACTAAATTGTGCTGCCGCCACCTGCCGGCTGTCACAGTAGAAATCCGAAGTCCTCTGCCCCTCTCTTATACCTGGCATCCATAACCTTCTGATGCTACAGGAGTTAATATCAGCACTGGACCTGTGACTGGCACTCATTGCTGAGTGCTGCCCATGCCCCCCCTTTCCTCCATCCTCCTCCATTCATAAAAGCTGTAAAATGGCTTCCATTAATAAAAAAGGATTCACCCGTCTGTCCTCCATTCATAGATGGCTTCTTTAAATTAAGAAGGGGGTTGATAAGGGTGGGCACAGTCGACACAGATTATGGCTGCATGGTATGGGGGGAGGGGGGCGCAGGATTTCAGATTTCCACCATGACAGCCAACACCAACATACGGGACACTTTGCATTAAATGAAAGTAACGTTCCCTTGTGCTGTTTTTCCTAAACTTGGGCCTTAAAAGTATTTTAAAGATGAGTTTTATTAGTGTATTTATTTTTATTAAGATGCCAATATTTATCAATGCTAGCATTCGATCAGTATTCTACTGGCAACAAAAAGTATGTTTGAAATGGACATTCCTTAGTAAAATTTATCTAACTAAAAAATGGATGCCAGCTTTATTTATTTTTATTCTGGCATCTCTACAAATACAAAAACAACATGTCATTTAAAATATTTGATTGAGTGACCCATAAGCTAAAATAGATTACATTAATGCATCTTGAGATTTGGGCCATGTAATAAAAGGTATGTCATTAAATTAATACAAATGATAGCTATGGCTAAATTACTTACACAGACCTGCATAAATCAGTGCCAACAAGTTAGATGATTTAAGCAGTCTGCAATGTGGTTTACATAAGTGATTGTCATTTGTCTAAATAGAATTATAACCTCCATTATGTCTTTTTGAAGGTTTACAAAAACATTTAGAGTAAACGTTGAATAAATATTTCAAAGTTTCAGTACAACTGAAAAATGCTTTAACTACAGTACTAACTTTCAATATTAACAAAGCCTTGTATGTGTAATAACAACTCCAGACAGATATAAAATAAATTGATTAATAAAGATATGTATTCAATAATGGGACCCTGTCAGTTGCATACAAAAATCCAACTGGGGATTACCTGAAGCAGAAGTGTGGTTACACTCACTTCTCCGGTGGCCTATGTCTCCTACTCACACTCTTTTCCAGTGCTGCAGCCTCTTCAGTGATTGCCAATTCCAGGAGGGTTAGATGCCAGTGTCCTCCCCACCATGTGCTGTGGCTTCATCTTCTGACTCCAACATCAGTACAGGGACTAAAGGATGGAACCTCACTGTGCATCAAGGGCCACAGGCGTCTGACATCCTTGGAATTTGGAAATAGTGAAGAGCGGAGGCTGCAGCACTGGAATGGAGTGACGGACAGAGACTTGGGCAGCAGAGAGATGATTATAATACTTCTTTTATTGCATGGTAGTTCCAGTTGGATTTTTAGGTCCCCTTAATAAATTACGAAATTTATTTTTTAAATTAAGTTTATATTAAGTTAAGCTTAAGACTGGGTTCACACTATGTGCTGAGTGGCTCGCAGCAGGGGGTCCTGTTCTCCGTTTCAGGGGCAAATCAGATCTGAATTTTTGCCTGAATTCAGACCTGAAATGAAGCCAAAGATGCACAGAACCATTCTGCTGTGTGCTCTGTGGCCGCCCCAGAGATGTGTGCACCGGCTCCACTAAGAGCCATTCACAGTCTCTTGTAATGCGAATTGGATGCGGGTAAACCAACCTCCAATTCGCATTAGTGTTAACCCAGTCTAAATTACTTGATTTCAGCCTCATAAAATGTCTTGTACAGCAACACACACACTGGGTAGAGGAGGAGCAGTCAGGATCTGCTGCATTCAAATGTGCTGACAAGGAAAAAGCTGACAAGTGGATAGAGTATAAAACATAAGAGGATAGAGTAGAGTGAACAGACAGATGACCTCATCAGTCTCCTGCTGTTCCTTCACTGTACAATCAACAGGCTGGAGGCAGGGAGGTGACATTAAAGGGATACACGTTAAAATCCTTTGGCAGGTAAATTAGGTCCCATCTATGTAATTCATCCTTGCATTTAGATGTTTGCCTGGAATTCAGCTATACCAAATCATACTATTAGCTGTGATGTTCCATGCTCTGAGTGGTTAAGCTTTTTCTTTATGAAAGAATCATGAATTTCTCCTCAAATCAAAATACTGGTAGTTTATTTTTTTCATTGCTATTAGTCCTGTCTGGAATACTTTCTAACTTTTGTTTTCATTTAAAAAAAAAAAAAAAAAAATGAATCAGATAATAAGGAATAGCCTTATTTATTTAAAATACTTTTATTTCTACATTTGTTTTTCTCACATAAAAGCACAAAAAAACAAATGACAAGCTATTGCAAAAACGTAATCAAACAAAGTGATACGTGTGAGGGTCAGATTTCTCTAATAACATGATTAGTCCCAGTCCAGAAGAGAAAAAATGCACAAATTGCTCACCTTTAGCACTCTTGGCCCGTATATTGCCATAGATGAAGCATCACTGAGGCAGGCCTAAAGACAGTGCTTGGGATTTCTGCACTTTTACTTCAAGCTCAGTATAGTTATCTGGGAAAAGCAGTGAACTAATCACCTGAGCAGGAAATTACATTTTTGAGACATTCCCTATGGAAACAGAGTACTGTTGACATGGTTTCCAAGAAGTAAAATTAGAATGAAAAGGTTATTTTTTTATAATGTGGAATTGCAAAATGCCATATGTATTTAATAATATATAAGGAAATTATAATTACAATAAAGTTAAATTATATTCGGCATGTCATTCACTTTTTTTTCTTTTTTTTTTTTTTACAAAAGGGCACTTCGCAAGTGCATAAATTGTTGCCAGAACTAAAATGCAGACATGGATAAATGCCAGCAAGCCAACAGGTAAGTTTCAAGAGAAGGAGACTTGACTCATATGCCATAACACACAGGGGGATTTACTAAAACTGGTGCACACAGAATCTGGTTACACTGTGCATAGTTAGCAATCAGCTTCTAGGTTTTATTGTCAAAGCTTAACTGAACAAGCTGAAGTTAGAATCTGATTGGTTTTCCATGCAGAGTTGCACCATATTTTGTGTGCACCAGTTTCAATAAATCTCCCCCATCTTGTCAGAAAGAGTCAGTTCACACGATATTCCACGGCCCAAGTAAAAAGGTAGTACGGCAATGGAGGCACCTCAAATCCCGAAATGAACAGATGCCAGCACACCAATGGGTAAGTAACACAAGAATTAAACAAAATTTAAAATGCAGGCACCTAGCAAGAGAGCCTCAAATCTAGTATGCAGACACCAAGTGTTGAAAGCAGGAAAGCCCACTATAGCTTCCCACAGCTTCTTTCGGGTCTATAACTAGAGCACACAAGAAGACTTTTAAAGGGATGTGCACCTATATTGTATTACCCTGACCCGTTAGGGAAACAAAACATGTGCACTTTATGACATCTTTATTTAGAAAAATAGACAAAAATCTAACAGTTGTTGGCATTAAAATGGTTTACAAAAACAGACTACACTGATTATCCTAAAGAACTATTTCATATAGAGCAATATTGTATTTCCAATAGCATAAGCAAGAAACAAGTCTAGCTCTGTCTACAGTTTTGACTAGGTATTGTTATATTTGCAAAGGAGATGTAAAAGGAAGACTTATGGGTTTGTGTATAGCCATAACTGATTTCATTTGTAACTCATATCAAAAATATGAAACAGGTTTGAGTGGCTTATAAAGAAAAAGAGTGCTCTAATTCAAACTGAGAAAAATCTTGCTAATGCCGCGTACACACGAAGGGATTATCCCGCGGGATTGTCCGCTGGACTAAGTCCACCGGATAATCCCCTCGTGTGTGGGCCTCCGACGGACTTTTTTTCAAAAAATCCGGCGGACTAAAGTTTTAAGTTTTGTTTTAAAATTATCCGCTGGACTTGGCAGTCCAGCGGACAATACTGCCGTCTGTAGTATGGTCCGGCGGACCAAAAAGGACGCATGCTCAGTAGCAAGTATTTTTCTAGTATTTTTCTTTTTCTAGTCCCGTCGTACGTGCTGTACGTCATCGCGTGAACCGCCGGACTTTTAGCGTGATCGTGTGTGGTCAAGTCCGTTCGCTTTTTAGTCCGCCGAAGCCAGCTGGAAAGTTTTTAGTCCGCCGAAGCCAGCTGGAAAGTCCTTCGTGTGTACGCGGCATTAGAGTTATAAAAGTAAAAGTGAGATATTAATATTGTTATTTAAAGCGGTTGCATAGTCAAAAAATTGACTTTTACCTACAGGTAAGCCTATAATAAGGCTTACCTGTAGGTAAAAAAAATATCTCCTAAACCTGTATGGTTTAGGAGATATTCCCTGTGCAATGAGCCGCTGACTGCAGCGGCTCATGCGCACAGGGGATTCTCCGCTGAAAGGCCGGCAGAATCCGGACCTTGCCGGGAAGAAGTCTCCTGTGCGCATGCACAGGAATGACGACATTGCGGCTCCAGCCACTCACAGCGCTGGAGTCGCGATACCCAGAAGACACGCTGAGGGAACATGTCAGCTACCTCGGCATGGACCAGGTGAGTTACCGACGCCTCGTTCTAAGGTAAGTATTTCATAATGAGCTAGTATGCGGTGCATACTAGCTCATTATGCCTTTACTCTTATAGGTGTATACAAAAAAAATAAAAATGTTTCAGCGGGTTTACTACCGCTTTAATATTAATGAGCAGACTAGGAAGGTGTTTTTTTTTTAAAAGAGAGACAAAAAGTAGAATGTAGAAGAGGAGAGAGACAATGAAATAAGAACTGCTAGAGAGTGTTATAAAAGGGATAGAGGGATAAGAAGGGTGGAGAGGGGGGACGATGTGGAAGGGATTAGGTAGGGTAGGGGGTCCTGACTGTAGGAATATCCCTCTCCGATTTTTATTACAGATTATATATATATATATATATATATATATATATATATATACATATATATATATATATATATATATATATATATATATTTTTTTTTTTTGCTAGCTGAAAGTGCCAGGTTACATAGTCAGTTTTGTACGTAACCATGTCTTACAGGTTTGTCTATAGTTATCCATTGAGTTATCCCTTAATGTTCTCAGTTCCTCTAGTTTGGCTGTATGATTGATTGCGGATTACAATTCTGTCAGAGTTATGTCACCAATATTACCAATTTTGCTGAATTTAGTAGGTGGATTTCTACATGTTGTTTGTAGGCTGATCGAAATTTGGAAATATTGTGTAACGTATATGATTGTTGGGATGGCTTGTCTAGTTAGTTGGTATAATAGAGTTTTAACTGAGTTCTATAGGGGACTATTTTTAGGCAATCCCACCACAGATGTAATATAGAGCCTGTGTCATTACAACATGTGTACTTGTGACGTTATGGTTATTTGCAACCATCTAAAAACAACGGTCCTCCTACAATTGGACTTGGAAAGCTGGAAGATATGCTTGTCATGGAAGATTTGTAGACATCACTCTTCGAAGTATACACATAAGAGCAATAAAGATGAAATACTGATTGCCAATGCAAAATAGACTATGTTATGTATTCTGTATAATTACCTTCTTAAGCATGGAAACATAATTTTTGAGAATATGACCCTTAATATTTCACTAAAATTGTTACTAAGGGGCGTGGCCAAGATGGCGGACTGAGCAGACGTGCTTTCTGAGTTCTGCTGGAGTGTGATCCGAAAAATCATCCGCACCTGGGTGACATTAAGCTTTTGAGGTGCCTGTGGTCTCTGGATGCCTTCTAGAACATCTGGGCGTCAAAAACGGGGAAAGAAACTGAGATTCCTCCCGTGTGAGTCCGCTGAAGCCAGCCCAGTGTCCGGCACACCAAGATCATCAGCACGCTTTAGCAATACGGCATCGCAAACAGACCACGAGGAAGAAGCTGATTCTGCACCACCTGGCATTCCGGAGGTGATGGCAGCTATCACCTCCTTTCAGACTGCATTAACCTCCAAGATAGAGGCAGTTCAAATGGATGTGGGATTAATGCGGCAAGATCCGTACCAGGCTCGTGGCGGCTGAGGGGATGTGGAAGACTCCGTGACTGACCACGCTGCCTCCATCAGGGCCTTGCAAACGAAGGTAAGGGCCCTGGAATATAGAGCGGAAGATGCTGAGAACCAGAGCCGTTGAAACAACCTCCGCATTGTGGGCCTCCCGGATGGGGTAGAGGGCCGGAATCTCATGGTCTTTACTGAGGAAATGCTACGCTCCCTGTGGCCCAGCTCTCACCATATTTCAAGGTGGAGAGGGTCCACTGTGTCCCGCCTAGGCATGGCCCAGAAGGGGCCCCACCCCGCACCCTTAATTTTCGAAACAGGGATGAACTGCTGTGAGTGGCTCGAGTGGCGGGATAGTTGCTGTACCGCAATGTCTAGCTCCGGTTGTTCCCACACTACACCATGGAGACCCAACGACAACGCCGCTCCTTTGACACTACCAATGCTGCTCTACATGTTAAAGGCATCGGGTACAGCATCCTATTCCCGGCGAAGCTGCAGGTGGTTGACAGTGAAACTGTGCGATTCTTTACTAACCCAAAGGGTGAGAGTGCATGGCTGGAAGCACTACCTCCATAGTGATTTTGGTGCTTAAGAACTTTATGCCATTCTCATCTTCCCCTGTCTTTAGGGACAACTCCTTCTGGGCCGCTGCAGAGGAAGGGAGTTCTGACAAGTTCCCGAGACTGACTCATGGGTTTTTTGGTTGTCCCTTGAGCAACGTTGTTGGATGGTGAAGTTTAGTGGGACGGCTGGGACTTTACCCCTTGCACTGATGTTATACTCTGTGATCACTGTGACTCTTGGAAGAACTTACCCTCACCACAAGCTTTACTGTTTTTTATTTTCCCTTTTTTACTGGAATAGACTCTAAGTATGTGCCCCTGCTCATGCAGGTGAAAAAAAGGAAAAACAAAAAACTGTTTACATGTGTATACACAGGACTGCAGCATCTCTGGGATGGTTCACTTTCATGCCTCATACAACATATCTACTTCAAGTCTCCGTTCACGTCTCTGAGGCTTGAGTATGTCCTATTGTGGTTACACGACTCCCTCATATGTTTGTTAGTCCCCGGACTAAGTTTGGGATTTAAGTGCCTCTCAATGTTCGGGGGTGCACATGGTTGGTTTGGTCGACTGTTGCTGACCATGGTTGGACTTGTTCAATGTTTTTATGTTTATTTTCTATATTCTGTTGGTCTTTTTTTACTCTCACTAATGTCATTAGTCCAATGTTCGGGTGTGCCACCATCTCCAGTTTCAGTGGTTTAATTGTTCACTGTGGGCATACAGATATAGGGTACTTCCCTATTAAGGGGGGATACAGGGCTTCATGTAATCCCTACATCCTTTATTCCTTTCAATATCTCAAATATGGCTAAGTTCACAGTATTATGATGGAATGTTAGAGGTCTCAATTCTGCTATTAAACGTTCACTGGTATTTAACTATTTACAGAAACACAACCCACAGTTGTGCATTCTGCAGGAAACTCACCTCATCGGGTCCCGAATACTGAGCTTAAAGAAGGCCTAGGTCTGTGCACACTATCATGCTTCCTATTCTAATTATGCTAGGGGTGTTAGCATACTGGTGCACAGATCCCTGCCCTTTCGGCTCATGGTGGTGAAATCTAAACCCTGGGGGGGGGGGGGGGTAGGTATGTGATCATACATGCATTAATTGCAGAGGTTCCCTATGTGATTGTGGGTATCTATTTGCCTCTCCCAGCGGATGTTACCATACTCCACTTGTTGATGCATGATATTACTCAGTATAATGATGACAATGTACTTATTGTTGGGGACTTTAATTTGGTAATTATTATTATTATTATTATTATTATTATACAGGATTTATATATAGCGCCGACAGTTTGCACAGCGCTTTACAACATGAGGGCAGACAGTACAATTACAATACAAATCAATACAGGAGGGATCAGAGGGCCTTGCTCGTTGGAGCTTACAATCTAGAAGGGAGGGTCAATTGGAACACAAGGTAATACTGTGGGGGATGAGCTGATGGAGAAAATGAAAATACAGTTGTTGTTGTTGTTAGGTGTGGGTAGGATATGCTTCTCTAAAGAGAAGGGTTTTCAGGGATCGGATCGTCTAAAAGCTAGTAATGTCCAGGGAACTGGATAGGCTCCCCCCCTCTGATCCTGTCCAATCGGGTCTCTCCCAGTGGGCATCTTCCTTTCATTTGACTGATGTCTGGCACCATTTCCACCCCTCGGATAAAAACTATACCTTCCTCTCTACCACTTATCGGACCCTGTCCCGCATAGACTTGGCCTTTGCCTCCTCTGCTCTTTTGCGAAGGGTGGTCTCTGCTGAGATCCTCTCTAGAGGTATCTCGGACCATGCTCCGCTAACTGTCACGATTCAACTTTCCCCTGTGGAGGGTCGGGGGTATGTCGGGGGGTTGTCCAGATACTGGATAATGGACCCTGATATTCAAGAAACTCTCCCCAAAGCATTGTGCAATTGTTGGTTAACTAACGTAAACTCAGCCGGACCCTTGGTGGTTTGGGACGCTTTTAAATCCTGGTTCAGAGGGGAATACATAACTAGAATAGCTGCGAGAAAAAGACAATCTATGCAGTCTCTGAGGCAGTTGGAAGAGCAGACCAGATGTGATGACTCTGGATCTAACTAACTATATTTTCTGGCAGCATAACCTGAGGGAACTATCCTTACTTCGAATTGATCTTACTAGAAAATCTGTGCTAGATAGTGCTCAAAGGGTGTTTGAGTCTGGGGATAAACATGGCAGACTTCTAGCATGGCTGGCCAAGGGACAATGCACAATAACGCATATTGGTAGGCTAAAAGATTCAGACGGACGTTCCCTGTCTACCTCCACAGAAATCAGTGACAGATTCTTCCAATTCTATCAGGAGTTGTACTCCTCCAGGGTAACTTATGACGCTGCTGAGCTGACTCACTATATAGATCAGATTACCTTTGCCTTACTTGACTTGGAGAAATGTAAAGCTTTAGACAAGGATATCTCCCTTGAGGAAGTGCAAGAGGCAATGGGTCATATGTAGTCAGGGGAAGACTCCTGGCCCAGATGGAATTCCAACTGAGTTCTACTCTGTTTACCAGGAGTTGATGGCTCCCAGGCTTACTTCCCTTTTTGCCCAGTTTACCTCCCTAGACTCCCTTCTGGATTCAATGTCTGAGGCAATAGTGGTGTTGGTGCCCAAACTGGGTAAGGACCCTGAAGAATGTGCCTTCTATAGGCCAATCTCTTTAATTAATGCTGATGCCAAACTGTTGGCCAAGATACTGGCTGTCAGGGAAATGGCCGAAGAATGGGCAATCCTGGCAGTAGTCGTCATGGATGCGCTAGACGAATCCCCGCGCATGCGCGCGTGTCTGCACGAAGGCGGGTGTGCGCAGACGCGCGCGCACAACGTAACAGATGTTGGCACCCCCTGGCCTATTTAATTCTGCCATTGAAACATACAGATTGCTGATTAGTCTTCAGCTCCTTGTGTTTCCTGTGCCTTGTGTATCCTGATCCTTTGGACTTTCTGCTACAGACCCGGCTTGCTGTACCTATTTATCCTGAACCTCTGGATTGACTCCTGGCTCACGTCTTGACCTCTGCTCCATTATGATTGATCCCGGAACGGATGACTACTCTGTTATCTCGTGCCCTCCGTGTATGACCTGGCTTGCTCCTGTACCTATCTCAGACTGTTTCTACTGTGTATGACCCCTGGCCTGGCTACTGACTTGTTCCTGGTTCACGCTGCTGTTCTTTACCTGTGGTACCACCTTGCATGGCTGTCAACAGTCTACCCAGTGCACCCCAGCTGCTCTCTGTTAACCAGCTTATCCAACAGCAGTACCGGCAAACCATGCTTCTTTGGGCACTGCACTCCCAGGGGTGCGTTGCACTTAGCCGCAAGGGGCGCCCTCTCAGCAATCTGGCCTCACACCTGAAACGTGACAGTACAAACCAGCCATGTATGAGGCCGGCAGAGATGCGTCACCGATAGAGGCTCTGTGCCAACAGGTCACTGCTCTTTCCCAAGCATTCCAAGGATTACAGGAAGGATATTCCCATCTGGAGGATTAGCTGCAACACTTGACAGCGGCACCTGCTTCTGTGGACCCAAGTCCATCTCTTACCAGTCCCACAGCATCCACCCAAAAACAATTCCCTGTCGCTCCTACTGTGGTAGTTCCACCTCCAGAACCACGGGTGTCAACCCCTGAACAGTTCTCCGGAGATCGGAAAAAGGTTCAGATCCTTCAAAAATGCCTGCTTACTTTACCTGGCCCTGCAACCCTGGACTTTTTTCATTGAGACTGTTAGTTGGATTTATTATTGCCCTGTTGTCCAATGAACCCCAGACATAGGCCCACAGTTTATTGGAGCCGAAAGATCTAGCTATTAACACTATAGACGCATTCTTTGAGACTATGGCACAGCTTTATGAAGATCCCCAGCGTGTGGTCTTAACCACTTCAGCCCCGGACCATTTGGCAGCCAAAGGACCACTCATGGATGTTGCCTAAAGTTACCACTCCATCAGTGCCGTTGCCCTCCAGTACATCTACACCTGAGGTCAAACCATGTGAAGACAGTATTGCACACTTGAAATACGCTAGGGATGATCATCTCCACTGGTGGGGTAGCTATGGACCCACAAATGGTACAAGTAATTCTGGACTGGCTAACTCAGTTGGACAAGAAGGGTGTGCAAAGATTTGTGGGCTCCGCAAATTTTTATAGGAGATTTAAAAATAACTTTTCGGCCATTATCTCACCTATTTATATATATATATATATATATACACAGAATGATTTTACTATTGTGGATTCAGTAACACTTTAAGGGTAACAAACAGCATGCAATTTATTTATGCTAAGGTAGTCTATATTAGAGTTTAGCCAATATGGGACAAATATCTGGTTTAATGCAAGACATTTATATATACATATTAAAAAAATAAAGTGATTGCTTAGATAATGCTTGACTGCACTGACAGTAAAATTAAATGCAAGAAAAAAAATTACAAATGTTGTTTAGTGGAGAACAATGCAACGGAATTGCCTTTAATTAGCTCACAGTTGGAGATCTGTTTGCGCTCTTTTTGTAGTTAAGTCTTTCATTTAAGTGAAACAGCTATCTAATGCCGACAGCATGGTACCATACAGATATGTGGGTGCAAAGTAAAGATATAAATAACCAGATTATTGGCAAAACACTAGTCATTATCATTTACTTTCAAATTTACAACATTTATATACAAATGATCAGATATGAGATTTCCTCTGGTAGATTCGTAATACAGCCCAGACTTGGATGACTGACTGATTATGTTGCTTTTAGCAAGGTCAGGCAATAAGCAGGATGTTAGTGAATACTTCAACAGACACCCCTGTAAGTTTGTTCTTGGAGGGGTTGTGGATTGTCTGATTCCCAGCAGGGAGCTTTTTCTTCCACCGGTATACAGTATGGCTAAAACTGGGGGTGTCTGCTGAATGCGTAGACATGAAGATTATTGTTTTATAAGCATGCATGTCTATGACTAGTTAAGTCAAATTTTTTTGGAGTGTTTGAATTATGCATCTAGTGTTAGAACATTAGACCAACTGAATGTGGGTGGTCAGTTTAAGCTACAGATATAGTATCTCACAAAAGTGAGTACACCCCTCACATTTTTGTAAATATTTTGTTATATCTTTTCATGTGACAACACTGAAGAAATTACACTTTGCTACAATTTAAAGTAGTGAGTGTACAGCTTGTATAACAGTGTAAATTTGCTGTCCCCTCAAAATAGCTCAACATACAGCCATTAATGTCTAAACCGCTGGCTCACAAAAGTGAGTACATCCCTAATTGGGCCCAATTAGCCATTTTCCCTCCCCGATTGTCATGTGACTCGTTAGTGTTACAAGGTCTTAGCTGTGAATGGGGAGCAGGCGTGTTAAATTTGGTGTTATCGCTCTCACTCTCTCATACTAATTTTGAGTCAAAACTTCTTTCTATTAAACAAAAATTAATACCCGCGCCAAAGAATGCTAAATAAACATAAAAAGTGAAAAACGCATAACACCATGCGATAATTTGCAAACGATACTGCTGCTGCTGCCTAAAAGGTTAAAAGGACCTTAAATATGAAATACAAGGGAATGAGGCTGCGCTAGCAGGTGTGAATCACCACTAGGGGTGTAGGTGAAACAAACAAAAGTGTATAAAACAGATTGTGCAACTATAGTAGCAAAATTGCTGGTACACGTGACTCACCACTAGGGAGTGGTGCAATTGGTGCAACTAAGAAGGCTAATAAACGTGACTCACCACTGTGAGTATAAGTGAGAAAACGATCCCATATATGATATTAAACAAACGGTTTGAACAACAATGGTTACAAAATAATGATTGAAAAAGTCAATATTCAATATTATGAGGTTGGGATGAATTGCAGGTAGTCCTTGAGGGATGATCCCCTTAAGAACCCTACTCACCAAAACGATGTGACCCACGGCTTTGCAGTCCTAGGGTCTAGATACGCATTAATAGAATGGTGAGATGGGTGGTGTCAGAAATCCTAATGCCGCGTACACACGAAGGGACTATCCCGCGGGATTATCCGCTGGACCGAAGTCCAGCGGATAATCCCCTCGTGTGTAGGCGCCGGCGGACTTTTTTTGGCCAAAGTACGGCGGACTAAAGTTTCAGGTTTTGTTCTCAAATTATCCGCTGGACTTGGCAGTCCAGCGGATAATCCGGTCGTGTGTAGTATGGTCCGGCGTACCAAAAAGGACGCATGCTCAGTAGCAAGTATTTTTCTAGTATTTTTCTTTTTCTAGTCCCGTCGTACGTGCTGTACGTCATCGCGTAAACCGCCGGACTTTTAGCGTGATCGTGTGTGGTCAAGTCCGTTCGCTTTTTAGTCCGGCGTACCTAGCGGGAAAGTCCAGCGGATTGTTCGCTGGACTTAGGTCCGCCGGCAAAAGTCCGTACGTGTGTACGCGGCATCAGAGATACTTCAAATGGTCCAATGGAGACTCCAGTTGAATGTGGGTGCCGTGAAGAGGAAAAAAGGAACATACATGTGTAGTATAGCCGTGCTACGAGAGTGAAGGTCAATGGACATTTGTCGAGCGCCTTCTCCATCTCGAACGGTACCCGCCAGGGATGCCCCCTATCCCCTTTGATTTTTATTCTTACATTAGAACCCTTGCTGAATTGTATTAGAGCAAACCCGAATATTAAAGGAGTACATATAGGTGACCGTCAATACAAAATAGCCGCTTTTGCTGATGACCTGCTTCTCTTTCTGACAGAACCCCTGACGACTCTCCCTACCTTACTACAAACCCTAGCCCAGTTTAGAACAATCTCCAACCTCCAAATTAATTACTCAAAATCCAACGCCTTAAACATTACTCTATCACATAAATTACACACCCAATGTAAACAGAACTTCCCCTTTACGTGGGATGCTCACAAAATTACCTATCTGGGTATACAACTCCCTACCACCCTTACGGATCTTTATTCTACAAATTATTTACCACTTTTACACACCATACAACAAGACTTAAACAGATGGTCTTCAGGACACTTTTCATGGTTTGGAAGGGCGGCTATTATTAAAATGAACATCCTCCCCCGAATTTTATATATACTGCAAACTGTCCCCATCAAAATACCACCTGCATTCTTCTCCTCTTACCGTAAGGCTTGCACAAAATTTATCTGGAACAACTCCAGACCCAGATTGAGCTACTCAAAACTTACCTATCCCAAACTTATGGGAGGCCTAGGTCTGCCTGATCTACAAAAATACCAATGTGCTAGCCATTTAGCTAGGATCGTTGATTGGAACGTCCATGCCAGAACTAAAGACTGGGTCCTACTGGAAGATTCTTTCAATCCCACTTCGTTAGCAGTATCCCCCTGGATATCCCGAAAACACGTCCCTCCTGATCTACGCAATCACCCCTTGATATCTCAAACGTTAGACACTTTTCATGCATCCTGTCGTAAACACAAAATCTCCTCTCAGCTCGGCCCGATGACCCCACTCGAAGGCAACCCAGCCTTTACTCCAGGAACCCACGGATTATTCTCAGCCAATATCTGGCCATACCCACATATGAGAACAGGGCAATTCTTCGACGGTGACCGACTCCTCTCTTATGATGAGGTTTCGGCTAAGTCTCCCTCAGGCCGATTACCATTCTGGACATACGTACAGATTCGGAACTTCCTCCTCACCGCAACTTTGGATACAAAATGGTCTAGACCCCCTACCCCCTTTGAAACTCTATGCCTGCAGACAGAACCCCAACGACACCTTATCTCATACACGTACACTCTCTTATTCTCGACGACCGATGCCGCTCTGGATTGGAGCAGGCGTGATTGGGAAAGGGATACTTCCTTAACCCTCACCCATGCTGAATGGGAATTAATTTATACTTTTATACACAAAGGGTCTATCAACACTACTGCTCAGGAAAATGCCTACAAAATAACAACCAGATGGTATAGGACCCCTATGAAGCTACATCGCATGTTCCCTGATTCCCCCCCCGCACTGTTGGAGATGTAATACAGACTTAGGTACCTTCCTACACATTTGGTGGACTTGCCCCAAACTACAACCGTTTTGGCTGGAGGTCCACAGGTTGATCAAACACATAACCACCTATGAGCTGGCTTTCACTCCGACTCAATTCCTGCTCAACCTCCCTTCGATCCCTAGGAAGACGTACTTTCGCTCTCTCTCCATGCATATGGTGAATGCAGCGAAAATGTGTATCCCAGTAAAATGGCGATCCACAGACCCCCCTACAATTGCTGACTGGTTTCGCAGAATAGGCAAAACAGCGGAACTAGAAAAACTGATCCATCAAGCACGAGACACGCCGACCAAATTCACAAACACCTGGGCCTGCTGGCACCACTTTCTCACGACTACCGAATACCAAAGGCTCACATAATGCATTATACTTGGTGGTGGTAATGGTCGACAGACAATACCCCCACCCCCTCCCCCCCTTGCCTATTTCTTTACTCTTCATTCCCCTTCCCTTCCCTATCGCTCACTCTCCGTCCCTTTGACTCGGTACTTTCCCTCACAATTAGTTGCTTCTTCTTGGACATACCAGTCCTTATCTTTTTGTGCTTGTAACCTACACTTGAATAAGAATGTTCCCTAGCATGACGATTGAAGTTCCTCATGCGATCCACACTGACTCATGCCTATCCACATACTTCCACCTGCTATCAATACGAGTCACTTCATTCAATAGTTGAAATTAATGCTCTCAACTACACTATCTCGAAAGTTTATTGCTCTTTTTACTTTATGCTAAACTTTAATATGTTTCCCTACGTTGTTTAACACCTCGAATACAACTCCCTGTTTAGATATGCAACTGAAGCCTATCTGTATACATTCTTTTGATACCCTAGGTTGCGGCTACACCCGCACTCACACAGTTAATATGTCTCTTTATATTATCCTTTTTATTTCTATTTGCATTGTTGAACTATATACCGCATTACTTATTGTTTGTTTCTGATGTTACTGATGTTCTTATGTGATACAGATACATGTATTGGAATTACATTCTGAGTTTCTGTTTCTGAAAAAAATTTCAATAAAAATCTTTGGAAAAAAAAAAAAGTATAGCCGTGCTAAACCTCTGCAATGCTAAACAATAGTAACTCACTAATGAGCAGACTTGGATCAGCGAGTTCCGGGTGCGCGCTTGGCGTGCGCTCCAAGCAGAACAGGAAGCAGGCGTCACAGGCTTACTGGCCGGAAATTGCGTCTACGCGTTTCGCCCCTCCTCCAGGGCGTCATCAAGGACACCCCGAAAATCCGACCGTGTGTATGGGGCATAAGTCTTATTTTCAGGGTAGGGCTTATTTTTGGGGAAACATTGCATATGATCTTTTTTTCATTTCTCCAATTATCAGGGTATTATACCATTGTAATTTTGGATAACAAGCACTGTATTTTTTGTATATGCTTATACTGGATGTGCCCATTTTGGTGCCACACTAGAACAAGAAAAATTATCTCACCTGTGTATCTTTTGAGGGATACCTTGGTATACCATAGACATCCAATTTTAATAGGATGAGAAGACAATCCATTAACAGACATAATTCGCAAATCTTTAGGGCCCATTTCAACCAACAGGGTTGGCTGACGTGCATTATTTGGAAAAGGCTGTCTAGTGCACCACAACAGTCCAAAAATCATGCGTGCTGCATTTTCTCGCTAGTACACTTCACTGTGATGCATTGCAATGCAGGTGGCTTGGAAAGGTTTCTTGATATTCACTCAAGCATACCAAGATGCAAACGGTGAGTTGCCATGTGTTCTGTTAAAATGCACATTACCGCACTGCAGTGGTGTGAATGGGCTCATAAACAAGTCTAAAGCCCCATACACACGGTCGGATTTTCCCATGGATTCTGTCCTATCGGACAATGTTGTCGGAAAATCCGACCGTGTGTAGGCACCATCGGACAGTTTCCATCGGATTGTCCGACGGACAAAGTCCTATCTACTGCTGGATAGATTTTTCGACAACAAAGTCCGATCACACCAAATCCGATCGTGTGTATCGAATTCCTGACGGACAAAGTGCCACGCATGCTCAGATCACATTACAAGACCAAAGCTATTGGCTACTAGCCTCTACGTAGTCCCGTCGTACGCAACAAACGTCACCACGTTCAGAATGATCGGATTTTCCGACAACTTTGTCCGAACGTGTGTACGCAAAACCAACATCGGACAAAGTACGACAGACATGATCCGACGGACCTGGTCCTCGGATAATCCGCGTGTGTGTATGGGGCTTAAGGCACTTTATTTTCAGCCATGTGACTGTAATTTTCAAATCTCATTGGACTCAACTGCAATTACCTGCTACTTTTTACAATAAGAATCCTTATACCTGGTGTGTTAGCTCTGTGAATTAAGACTAATGTCCATCTCTTTAAGAAAATCAAACTAACATATCTGGTTAAAGCAATATGACAAAATGTAACCCTGCTTAGCCATGCCGGCCAAGGTTACAGTGAAGCGACATTTGAATTTTGGACAGCTGGCTTTTGAATAAAAAAAAAAGGTAAAAAAAAAATACACTATGGCTTGTGCAGGAAACATTTTTCCCTCCAAATCAGTGAAATAACAAAAGATTATAAAAGGATTAAATTGTTGCAAAATTAACAAAGCATACAGTTATTATTACCATAATTTGGAATTCATTCAGAATTTGTTGTCTTGGAAGTTTCCTTGACAATTATTTTCAACATATTGCTAATTGTAGAATTTGTTATAACATTTTGCTTAAAAATATTCAGAATAAGTTATAGTGTATTTACTACTTTGTACTTTGATTATCTATAATAACCAATGAGTATGGCTCTGCATGTAAAGATGCTCGAGCACGTGAGCATAGTTTTTCCATTGAGGGAGGCAATCACAATTCAGTCTCATGGCCAGCATGAGCTTACTTTTATTAAATCAGGCCATGGACTAGAAATAAAAGAAAGGCTTTAGCCTCGGTTCTCACAATGAACCGCATGTGAATCGCACAGGAACCGGACCACATTCCCATTCAATTTGTATGCAATTCAGTGCGGTGCAATTTCAGCCCCATTCATTCTGAATGGGTTTAGACCACACCACATTGCACCAAAGTTGCGAATGCACCAATGTTGGAACTGCACTTTAACTGGATCGCATGGTACTTTTGTACCATGGTAACCGGTGTGGGATTGCAAGGTGATACCGCTGCGGATTGCAAGGGCAGTGTAATTTGAATGCTGTGTGGGAAACACGCACGGATTGTGGGGGTTTTCCCCAAAGCATTAGTGTGAATCTAGGCTAAATGATAAACATAACGATACTCTACCTATGATGGTCTATTCTATTTTTTTTTCCTTTTAAGAAAAGGAAAGCATTCCACAAATATGTAGAAAAAAGCTATATCCCCAAAGCTTGCACTCGTATATTTGTAATGACAGAATGATGCACATATGAGAAATCTAACTTATGTTTTTTGGGATTCATATTTTTAGGTTAGGCGCATAATATTATTATCTGTCGAACTTTAAACTGAAGATATACTGAGTAGGGCTACCTTGGGGGTTTTTGAAAAATGATTTACTATAATAGCATACATTTAACTGGCAACATCAGTGAATCGCAGTGGAAAATATCAAAATACTGGGCTATTCCTCAAAATAAAATCACTATGTTATATAGGGAGGACCACATAAATCACACATTAACTAATTTAATACAAACCATTCAGAAAAAGGTTGGTACTTAATTATTGCATACATGTGATATAAATAATGTGACTATCGTAAAGATTCAGCAAATGACAAAATATTAACCAGCAAATACCATATATATGTGCATATACATTCACTGTACCAGTGAGCTGTACTAAATATCAGGAAATAAATTGATTGAAGAAGTCACACACTCAATCACATAAAAATAGTTTTCATGTCTCTAATTTAAACTTAATTCCAAAATGCTTTATGTAATGAAAAAATAAAATATAAGTCAGCAGAGAGTTTATGATAATAATTATTGAAAAAGAGTGGTGTGTGCGCTAGAGAAATTAAAGCATTCAATCAGTCAAGGGGCCAATAACAGAGGAAAAGAGAAATTAAGAACCATAGGCAAGCGAGAAAAGATGTGTTTTAGGATGAGATGTGAAAAGAGATGAAGACTCAATGAGGCAGAGAGATACAGGAAGTCTGTTCCAAATGGTAGGATCTGCAGAGGATAAAACCATTGCACCAAATGTTGATGTAGAGGGAGGAAACAAAGGGCTTGATGCATGGCAGAAACAAAAGTCACTAGTTGTAAAGGCCTTACGAAGGTTATAATGTTAAAACTAATACTTTGTTAAAACAATAAGAAATAAAACCATATGAAAAGTGGTATTACAGCAAAAAAAAATCTTTACTCCAAACAGCTACATGCCATAAAGAGATATGATTAGACTAATGCCCCATACATACGATCGGATTTTCCGACAACAAATGTTGGATGTGAGCTTGTTGGCTGAAAGTCAGACCGTGTGTATGCTCCATCAAACATTTGCTGTCTGACTTTTCGCCAACAAATGTTTGATAGCAGGTTCTCAAATTTTCCGCCAACAAAACTTTGTTGTCGGAATTTCCGATCGTGTGTACACAAGTCCAACGCACAAAAGTTCACGCATGCTCGGAATCAAGCAGTAGGAGCCGTACTGGCTATTGAACTTCCTTTTTCTCGGCTCGTCGTACGTCTTGTACGTCACCACGTTCCCACGTTCGTAATTGTTGGCCAACATTTGTGTGACCGTGTGCAAGACAAGTTTGAGCCAATATCCATCGAACAAAAATCCACGGTTTTGTTGGCGGAAAGTCAGATTGCGTGTACGGGCATAACACTTTGCCATCCTTCGCTGTCCAAGAAGCTCAGCGGCACTTCATCCACCTACATTATTTCAATCATATTTTGTCAAGGAAGCCTTGCAAAAAAAATCTCAGTCAATGCAGGCACTATTCAGGTATTCTGACAGCCGTGGGTGTTGTATGTAACAATACAGGAGCCAGCACTTCTGATAAATCCATCCATGCAGTTTAGCATGGATAAGGGAATTAAGTGATTTCTCTTGTTCAGCCCGAGGGGCTGTGGAGACAGTTGGCAGCAGTGGGAAAATCAGGCCTCTAAATTCACAGCTATTTGTTTCTGGAACTCAGATTATTGGTAACAAGGTGACTTTAAAGAACCATTATCCAAAAAAAATTATTATTACCTGTATCAGAGTATCAAAATATTCAGTATATAAAGTAATTTTCCTCCCTTTATATTTTTCTAAACATTTTTATGTGGGTCCTACCGTCCAGCAGTGACAGGGGTTAGGACAAACTACTAACACTGCTAGGGGTGACTGGGCTGATGGGGCAACTATAAGCTGCAGACTAACAGGATCTACTGTCCCATTTTCAGACCTGTGGACAAGAGTTATTTGGGCCATGTTTCATTAATCACTTCAGCCCCGGAAGAATTTACCCCCTTCTGACCAGAGCACTTTTTGCGATACGGCACTGCGTTGTTTTAACTGACAATTGCGCGTTGCACACAAACAAAGTTGACGTCCTTTTTTCACACAAATAGAGCTTTCTTTTGGTGGTATTTGATCACCTCTGCTGTTTTTATTTTTTGCGCTATAGACAAAAAAAGAGCGACAATCTTGAAAAAAAAGCAATATTTTTCACTTTTTGCTATAATAAATATCCCCAAAAAAAAGTAAAAAAACAAATGTCTTCCTCAGTTTAGGCCAATATGTATTCTACATATTTTTGGTAAAAATCCCAATTAGCGTATATTGATTGGTTTGCGCAAAAGTTATCACTTTTAGATTTATAGCATTTTTATTATTATTATTTTTTTTTTTACTAGTAATGGCGGTGATCCTTCTACAGGGGAAGGGGTTAGCACCAATGGCGATCGAAGGGTTAAATGTTCCCTAGGGAGGCGTTTCTAACTGTGGGGGGAATGGATTGACCAGGAGTAGAGAGAGATCACTGTTCCTAATCAATAGGAACAAACAATCTCACTCTACTCCCCTGACAGAACGGGGATCTGTTTTCTTTACAGATTCTCATTCTGCCTTTCTGTGGAGTGATCGCAGGTGGCCGCGAACATCGAGTCCACCGGACCCGCTGATTGACCCTCCCGCTTGTCCCCCCTCCCTTTCTGCCCTGGCCGATCTGACATAAGCTTGAAAGAGATGGTTTACCTATAGCTGCAGCTTGTCCCGGATGTGAACATTTCCCAATACAAGCAATAACAAGGGGAATGCAGGTGCTGACATGTCCCCCTTCCTCTGCTTTCCTCCTCTCGTTGCTTGTCTCAGGAATATGTTCCCAGTCAAGACAAGCTGCAGCTAGGAGTCAATCATCTCCTTCAAAGCTGTTGTCACTTCAGCCCCGAGGCAGCCAAAGGACCAGAGGTTTTTTTTCAATTTCGCACTGCACTACTTTAACTGGTAATTGCGCGGTCATGCAATTTTGTAACCAAACGAAATTTGCGTCCTTTTCTTCCCACAAATAGAGCTTTCTTTTGATGGTATTTTGATTGCCTCTGTGATTTTTATTTTTTGCGATATAAACGGAAAAAGAGCGAAAATTTTGAAAAAAAAAAAAAAAAAGAGAGATTTTCTACTTTTTGTTATAAAAAAAAAATCTAATAAACTCAATTTTAGTCAAACATTTGGGCCAAAATGTATTCAGCCACATGTCTTTAGTAAAAAAAATGCCAATAAGCGTATATTTATTGGTTTGCGCAAAAGTTATAGCGTCTACAAACTAGAGTACATTTTCTGGAATTTACACCGCTTTTAATTTATGACTGCCTATTTCATTTCTTGAGGTGCTAAAATGGCAGAGAAGTACAAAACCCCCCCAAATGACCCCATTTTGGAAAGTAGACACCCCAAGCTATTTGCTGAGAGGCATGTTGAGCCCATTGAATATTTTTTTTTTTTAGTCCCAAGTGATTGAATAAAGACAAAAATAAAAAAAATTTTTTTTTTTTTTTTTCAAAAAGTTGTCACTAAATGATATATTGCTCACACATGCCATAGTTATATGTGGAATTGCACCCCAAAATACATTTTGCTGCTTCTCCTGAGTATGGGGATACCACATGTGTGGGACTTTTTGGGAGCCTAGCCGCGTACGGGGCCCCGAAACCCAAGCACCGCCTTCAGGATTTCTAAGGGTGCAAATTTTTGATTTCACTCCTCACTACCTATCACCGTTTCGAAGGCCATAAAATGCCAAAATAGCACAAAACCCCCCCAAATGACCCCATTTTGGAAAGTAGACACCCCAAGCTATTTGTTGAGAGGCATGGTGAGTATTTTACAGCTCTCATTTGTTTTTGAAAATGAAGAAAGTAAAGAAAAAAAAAATTTTTTTTTTCTTTTTTTCAATTTTCAAAACTTTGTGACAAAAAGCGAGATCTGCAAAATACTCACCATACCTCTCAGCAAATAGCTTGGGGTGTCTACTTTCCAAAATGGGGTCATTTTGGGGGGTTTTATGCCATCTGGGCATTCCATGGCCTCCGAAACTGTGATTGGCAGTGAGAAGTGAAATAAAAAAATTACACCCTTAGAAAGCCTGAAGGCGGTGATTGGTTTTTGGGGTTCCGTACGCAGCTAGGCTCCCAAAAAGTCCCACACATGTGGTATCCCCGTACTCAGGAGAAGCAACAGAATGTATTTTGGGGTGTATTTCCACATATGCCCATGACATGTTTGAGCAATATATCATTTAGTGACAACTTTTTGTAAAAAAAATATATATATTTTTTTTTTTTTTTCATTATTCAATCTCTTGGGACAAAAAAAAAAAATATTTAATGGGCTCAACATTGCTCTCATCAAATATCTTGGGGTGTCTACTTTCCAAAATGGGGTCATTTGGGGGGGGTTTGAACTGTCCTGGCATTTTATGCACAACATTTAGAAGCCTATGTCACACGTCACCCACTCTTCTAACCACTTGTAGACAAAGCCCTTTCTGACACTTTTTGTTTACATGAAAACATATTTTTTTTTTTTGCAAGAAAATTACGTTGAACCCCCAAACACTATATATAATGTTAAAGCAAAGGCCCTACAGATTAAAATGGTGGGTGTTGCATTTTTTTTTTCCACACAGTATTTGCGCAGCGATTTTTCAAACGCATTTTTTGTGGAAAAAAATACACTTTTTTTTATTTTAATGCACTAAAACACACTATATTGCTCAAATTTTTGATGAAATAAAAAATATGATCTTAGGCCGAGTACATGGATACCAAACACGACATGCTTTAAAATTGCGCACAAACACGCAGTGGCGACAAACTACATACATTTTTAAAAGCCTTTAAAAGCCTTTACATGATACCACATTAGATTCACGGAGGAGGTCTACTGCTAAAATTACTGCCCTCGATCTGACCTTCGCGGTGATACCTCACATGCATGGTGCAATTGCTGTTTACATATGACGCCAGACCAACGCTTGTGTACGCCTTTGCGCAAGAGAAGGGGGGGCAGGGGTGCTTTTTTTTTTTTTTTTTGGTTTTTTTTTTTTTTATTTAGCTTTTTTATTTTATTTTTAAACTGTTCCTTCCATTTTTTTTTCTTTGTTATGATTTTTATTGTTATCTCAGGGAATGTAAATATCCCCTATGATAGCAATAGGCAGTGACAGGTACTCTTTTTTTGAAAAAATTGGGGTCTATTAGACCCTAGATCTTTCCTCTGCCCTCAAAGCATCTGACCACACCAAGATTGGTGTGATAAAATGCTTTCCCAATTTCCCAATGGCGCGGTTTATATCCGGGAGGGGGGACATTCCCTCCCACTGCTTGTAAAAGCAGTCTAGAGGCTAATTACCCGCTAGAATTGCTTTTACATGAAAGCCGATCACTGGCTGAAAAGAATGATACCAAGATGATACCTAAACCTGCAGGCATCATTCTGGTATAACCATTCAAAGTCCAGCAACATACTGGACATATATTGTAATCTTTTTTTTTTCATGCAGCCTCTTGGCTGAACGAAAAAAAGAGATTGATTGGTGGGTATGCCCACCATTAGAATACCTCCCTTCATCCACCCACTTCTAATGATGGGCATACATGCACCATTTATATATGCCGATGCATGGGGGCATCCTCCCGCAAAAGTTATGCCGTGTACACACGGTCGGAATTTCGACCGTATGTACGTGGCATTAGGAGCCAATCGCTCCTCCCCCCCCCTGCTGCCCCCATGCTTCGGCATATATGCTCTTTTTTTTAACTGTGGTGGTGAAATCACCTCCTACAGCGTTGGAGTCGCGGCTTTATGTATCGTGGGAGCAAACGCTGTTGCTGTCAAGATAAATAAATCCGCGTTGCAACTGAATGGCGCACCTGAAAACAAAAAAATGCTTAACACTAAAACACAGTAAACAAAATTACATACCTGAAAAGCAAGCATGATAAAACATGATAAAACATAATAAAACATTGCAGAATAGAATGGAGTAAAAAAAGAGCAACAATAGAGAGAGAATAGAGTGAGAGAGAGAACAATAAAACGACAACTATTTTTATTTTTTTTTATTTTTTTGAGATTCACAGGTAAAAGCTCCTGACTGAAGCGACTGAATCAAAACGCTACCACAAAAAAAATGTTAGCGATCGCAGGGATCAGGCCTGACTCTGCGAACGCTGCAGTTATGTGTGCTTAGTGTTTTGTAAGTGACAGTGATCGATCGATACTGCACTTGGGTGGGCTGGGCTGGGCGGAGGGGGAAAAACGCAGGTGCTAGCAGGTATCTGGGCTGATCCCGCTAACAATGCGTTTTTTTTTTTTTTGGAACCCTAAACTGCTGGGACGCTAGTATAGATCTGATCAGATCAGATATTGATCTGTTCAGATACTGTGCCACTAAGGGAGGTGTATGCTTTGTGCGTGGGTGTTTGCGGTACTGGCACTAACCTGGGGCGACGCAGACCTTATTTGACCCTAAAACCTAATTGATATCACCCGCCGGGCGATCAGGGGGTTAAACCGTTATTGGGTAATAAATGGCGGGTGCCCTGACAGTATAAAAAACAAGCTAACTAACCAGCGTCACCCGTAACAGTAATACAAAAAAAAACTGGTTACCTAGCGACACTAATGCAGCGATCAGAAAAACGATCGCTTAGTGACACTGGCAAAAGGGGGTGAAAGGGTTAACTAGGGGCAATCAGGGGGTTAAAACCTTTATTAGGTAATATATGGGGGTACCTGACGCTATATAAAAACCTGACGGGGAACCTAAATAACGAAATAACTAACTGGCTAACCAGCGTCACCAGTGACAGTTATACAGTGATCACTGGTGAAAGGGTTAACTCTAGGGGCAATCAGGGGGTTAAAACCTTTATTTAGGTTGTAATATGGGGGTACCTGACCTATAAACCTATTTATGAACCTATATAAACATGGCGGTTACCTAAAAAAAAAAAAAATGGTTACCTAGCGACACTAATGCAGCGATCAGAAAAACGATCGCTTAGTGACACTGGCAAAAGGGGGTGAAAGGGTTAACTAGGGGCAATCAGGGGGTTAAAACCTTTATTAGGTAATATATGGGGGTACCTGACGCTATATAAAAACCTGACGGGGAACCTAAATAACGAAATAACTAACTGGCTAACCAGCGTCACCAGTGACAGTTATACAGTGATCACTGGTGAAAGGGTTAACTCTAGGGGCAATCAAGGGGTTAAAACCTTTATTTAGGTTGTAATATGGGGGTACCTGACCTATAAACCTATTTATGAACCTATATAAAACATGGCGGTTACCTAAAAAAAAAAAATGGTTACCTAGCGACAGCAGTGACACTAATACAGCGATCAGAAAAACGATCGCTTAGTGACACTGGCAAAAGGGGGTGAAAGGGTTACCTGGGGGGCAATCAAGGGGTTAAACCTTTATTAGGGGGGGGTGGGGGGCTACCTTGGACCTAAAACTAACTGCACTGACAGTTATTACAGTCACACTGACACTAAATGCAGTGATCAGTAAAAAAATGATCACTGCAATTAGTGACACTGTGACTGGGGGGGGAGGGGGTGATCTGGGGGTGATCTGGGGGTGACAGGGGGGTGTTTTGTGTGCCTATGTGTACTGGTGTCAGTGTACTGTTGGTGCACTAACCTGTGTGTGTTGACAGCTCGGCGTTCCGGTCACATAGACCGGCGCACCGAGCGTGACATCACTTCCTCTGCCTGTGTTTTGATTGACACAGACAGAGGAAGCATCTGATTGGCCAGGAGCGATCGCGAGGGGGTGGCCAGAAACCACTGGCCGTCCCCTCATCCCGGATCGCTCCTGAAGCGATCCCGACCGTCCCCGCCGGCCGGGGGGGGTCCGATCGGACCCCCCACGCGCCTGAAGAATGGCACGTACAGGTACGTGGTTCTGCCTGTACGTGCCATTCTGCCGACGTATATGTACATGGGGCGGTCGGGAAGTGGTTAAAAGAAAATGTTGACTGGTTCCATTTTTTAGCCCATTACTTATATTTATTTTGTGATTAATACTAAAGCCTCGTACATACGATCGGACTTTCCGATGGGAAATGTTGGATGTCAGGCTGTTGGTGGAAAATCCGACCGTGTGTACGCTCCATCGGACAATTGTTGTCGGACTTTCCGCCAACAAATGTTGGCTAGCAGGTTTTCAAATTTTCCCCCAATAAATGTGTGTTGTCGGATTTTCCGATCGTGTGTACACAAGTCCGTCGGACAAAAGTCCATAGTACAAACACGCATGCTCGGAAGCATAAGCAGTCGGTCTTGTAAATTAGCATTCGTAATGGAGAATTAACATTCGTGACGTGGCAAATTATGAAATCTCCAAATGCAGAGCACAATTCTCTTCTTCTTTAATGGGATAATAATGAAGCTTCTTTGCTGGTGATACTGATGGAGTTATTGCAAACAAATTTTCAAAGGCTTTTTTTTTTTTCTAGGGATATCAAGAATAATATTATTATGCTTTTTTTTTTTTTTTTTATTTGTGCAAGTTACCACAACACCATTATCCCGTAGTTTTTAAGATCAAAGATACAACTATGTTGGTGTCCCTTGTCAATTTCACATTGTATATTTTAAAATGTAACTGCCTACTCCCAAACTGTCACTTGAAGTAAAACACATAGCCAAGTATTATTCTACACAATTTTTTTTATTGTGCATTAAAAAAAAAAAAAAAAAATATAGACATGCTATCTGCCAATAGATCTTAACCAAAAAGTGCATTCTATGCATCCAAAAATATAGAAAATATCCAAAATTAATTCAACCAAATTAATAATGTCAAAGCAATAACTCCAAGGCCAATAATAAATAACACGTTATCTCCTCCGATTCCGCAACATGTCTGGTTGACGAATGGCCGTTCAGAAACGAACTGAACAGCTATGGAAAAAAAAAGAAAAAAGAAAAGCACAAACTGAAAATAGCGAACTAAAAAGCGATAAATGAAAAACGCAAAAAAAAAAAGTGTGAATCAACACTCACCAAACTTCTACTAACACAAAATTAGCAGAAGGAGCCCAAAGGGTGGCACTAAAGAGCTGAAAAAACACGTAGTACGTCTAGTATGTCACTACGTTCGTAATTGTTGGCCAACATTTGTGTGACCGTGTGTATGCAAGACAAGTTTGAGCCAACACCCTTCAGACAAAATTCCACGGTTTTGTTGGCCAACAATCCGATCGTGTGTACGAAGCATAAGGCTGCATTCACACCTGAGCGTTTTGTAGCTTGAAGCTCAAAAACGCTGGAGGAGAAAATTCAATGATTCTCTAAGCAGATGGTTCATATCTCCACTCCATGTCGCCTGAAGCTCAAACAAGTTCTGGAGAAGTTCTGTTGCTCAAATCGGGCAGATTTGGGCATTTTTGGCGTGTTTCTATTCTCATAGAAATGAATGAAAACACACCATTTGCGCGTTTTGTGTGTATTCGCGCATTTTGTCGTGATTTTCTGCTCAAATTAAAAATTTAAATAATTAAATAGTAATAATATATGAAAAAAAAATGTCAAATAATTACACAAATAACTAAAAAATCATCATAAATAAGTAAAATTAATTCATAATATGTGATAATACATTCATAAATAATAACCTCCAACCTTAAAAAATATTAAATACATTTGTATTATGGTTATTATTATTATTATAATATTATTAATAATAATAAAATAACAATAAACACCATAACTCAAACAAAAATACATTATTATTATTAATAATAATAATAATAATAATATTAATTTATTTTGTGTTAAGGTTAGGGTGTTTAGTTATTTATTTATTTTTTTAAAGGGTAAGGGTTAATTATTTATTTATTGTTACTTAGGATTCATTTATTTAATTTATTTATTTTTTATTTATGATTTTTTTTTATTTGTGTATTTATTTTACAATTTATTTATTAATTTATTATTATTTATATAATAATAAATAAAATAAAAAAATAAATAAAATAAAATAATAAATAACCCTAACCCTAACCTAAACTGAACTCGAACCCCTTACCCTAAGGAAAAAACATTATAATAAATGAATAATAAAAGAAGAAATAAAAGCTAATGGAAAAGCTAAAAAACCTAGCAGCAATTGATGCAACAGATAATAGATAATAGCAAAAACAAAAACGTGCAAAAAAGATGCCGGGAAAGCGATCAAAGAAGCTACGCTCAGGTGTGAATGCAGCCCAAGAAGTGTGTGTAATGTCAGATTAGCTGGGTATGCCTTTAGGATATTTGCTCCTAATCCAACCTCTTTCCTCTTGTGTGTATGGCAGCTGGTCCGACAGAAGCTTCTGTCGAAGGCTCATGACTAAAAAAGGTCTGCTGACTGAGTCCCAATCAGCACACGCAGCCAATGCCTGAGACCGGAGTGTTCTGGCAGGGGAGCTGTCCCCCTGTCAGAACACAATAGAACAGCAGGGGAGATCGCTATGCTAACATTGGGTTGTTAGTACAGCGGCTCCAACCTGGAGCTGTCAGTTTTTTTTTTTCGTTCTACCTGCTTGGTTGAACAAAAACAACTAGTGGTGTGTATGAGGCTTAAGCAAACACAATTGTTTTATGGTACACTTTTTAATTCCATAACCTATAATTCCTAAAGATAAAATTGTCACTAAGTAGCCAATCAACTTCTAACTACAGCTTGTACGATCAAAGAGGAGTTCCAGCCTGGGGGGGAATTTTTTTAAAGTCAGCAGCTACGAATACTGTAGCTACTGACTTTTAATAGAAGAACTCTTACCCGTCCAGGGAGCCTGCGATGTTGGCACCCCTAGCCGATCTGTCCATTGGCTCCGGTGGCAGACGTCGGCATCTTCACTGTGGGAAATAGGAACTGAAGCCTTGCCTCTTCACAGCCTGTTTCCTACTGCACATGCGTGAGTCATGCTGTGCTTTCTGAATGGTCCCATTGTCTTCTGGGACCTGTGTGTCTCCCAGAAGGCAGCGGGGGGGGGGGAAAGAGGTGGAGGGGCCGAAACTTTGGAGATCACTGCACAAAGATTGTGACGATCTTACCCGGCAGTGGGAGCGGGTACCTGGTTTTGACAGGTATCCACTCCCCCCCAAAAGGTGCCAAATGTGGCAGCGGAGGGGGAGAGTAAGCAAACAAGCGGAGCTTCCAGTTTTGGGTGAAGCTCCGCTTTAAGCGTTGCCGAAAAAACAAAAAGGGATACTGATTGGTTTCTGTGCAGTGCTGCACTAGACTTTGCACTCTCCAGTTTTAGCAAATCAACCCCTAAGTATCTTCAATAAATAACATAAACATACGCACATGTCAAATACCAGCATGCGTATATGTATGCATGCAGGAAAATTAAGCACACCTCAGTCCAATATCTATGGCTAGCTTTTTGGTGGTTTGTATCCCCATGAACTCTACCTTACTGTAAATGAACCATATAAATCACATAAATCTAGAGATACGTTTACGCAAAGCTTGGTGAGTAAAACACAACACAATGTGACATCCATAGTCTATATGCACCAAACTAGCTATTCAATATTTACTTTCTAAAGGCAGATTACAAGGTTTGTTCCAAACTGGAAAACATCCTCGTAAAGTCCTTGAAAGATTGGAGTAAAAATACAATTGACTGCATGGCCAAATTTCTTTTCATGCCTGCTTACCAAGTTTTGTTCATTTCACAAATAAACAAGGCATGAATACATCAATCTACAAACCATAAACAATAAAGAACTTCATCCTGTAAGTTTGCTACGGCCAGCAGTTTGTGGCTGCATCTCCTATTTGTCATAAGATAAATGAAAAAGTGATTGCCATTTGTCACTGAATACACAGGAGAAGTGTTCAGCTGTGAACCGTTCAATGCAGACAACAGTAAATACTGCTCTTCCCATTACCATGTTTTGTAACATAAGCTTCTAAGAATTATAAAAGATAAAAATGTAATAACATTTTTCATTACAATGTCTGCTAATTTCTCCACTTGTGTGCATTAAAGAGATAAAACTATAAATTTCAAATCACTGCTGGAAATCTGGAATTTAATAGACTATATTATAAATACAGGCAAAGGCCATCTTTTACTAAGAAAGGTGGTTTGCAAAGTTGGGTGTAGAATTTAATTTATGTGTATTGTTCACATTTTTGTGCTGTTCAGTGATTTTTAATACAAACTTTTTTATGTTTCTGGGAGCTACTGGTGCTTGACGGCTTTCAACTATATTAATAGAGTTTATAACTGCACCCATACATTAATATATTCTGCGTTTTATCTAAACTCTGATTGAATTTAAGCTTTGCCTATGTTTGCTGTTGCTATACTTTTACATATTCTGTAAACGGAGTGAACTTTATGAATTTGTATTAAAGGTAATAAAACAACAAAATGTAAAAATGCAAATATCTTTGGTACAATAATAGTCTGAGATCACAGAGCTTGTAAATGTGCCTGAGGTCAGGCATGTTAGAAGCTGCTTGTCTGGTTTAAATAAAATCATATTTTGTATTTGTTACAAGAAAATACCATTTTCTTAATTAATATTGATGGTGGGATTCAGTTTTAAATTAGGTTACTAGGGGAATATAATAGGCAAGTTGTGGCTACGCTGCTATCTAAAATGTTGATATTGTAAAATTGTTTCATTTTAAATACGCAAAGACATTCAATTTTGGCCAGTATCCATATATGCCAGCAACAAGCCAACACCATTTTTGCCTAGCTCAGACTCAAAGTATGTATATATGGAGCAGAGTATTCTTTTCTCCAGGAACAGTATTCACAAAAAAAAATACAAAAATATACTATATATTTAGAATCCTGATGTCTTCCATTTCCATTTAGAACATATGTGCAAAATCCACTAGGATTTCAATGCATGTTTAATAAATCCAGTGACATGCAATAAAGTTTTACCAATGTGAATTTGCCTATGGTGACTGCACACCAAGGATCATGCTGGTACTTTGTTTCTTTATTATAGTCATCCTCTCAATGGTTGGTGACTTTGAAAGTCTTGTACCATGAAGTTGACTAGTCAGAGATCTTTCATAGAGGTGTTTGCCATATAGTCTAAACACAAAGGGCATTTGGATCAAAAATAAAGAGATGTATACTTTTTATTTTCCTAGGCTAACTACTTTATGCCATCACCTCCCCCCAACACACATAGTTACATACATACATGAAGAAATAATCATAGACACAGTGGATAAAACCATTGTTACTGGTATAAAAAAACAGGATTACCCAAACCTTGGGAAAAATAAACAAAATAGAAATACCATCTTAAAAAATTATCTTTATTAAGTAAACATGTCCTTGGAAACACATTTAGGGCTATTATGAAACAATCAGAAGCATGTCCACAGAGACTCAATAAAGTACTGCATACCCAGTACTGTGCCTAGAAAGACACAATCAAGTGGCCCTGTCCCTTTGTGTCCTTCTCTCAATCTTCTTGCTACTGTCCATAAAGGGTATGTGTCCTACCCCTCTCTCTAGCATGCTGGGGGCTAGAGTCTAAAGCTGGCCATATACGGATCAAATTAGTGTGTGTCTGTCCCTGCTGAACAGAAGTTGATCATTTGATTGACTTCTGTTGAAGGGACATGTTAGAAATTCCTCCATCCAGCTTGTTTGTAAGGATGGAGGATCTGTTTTTTTTTTGCTCAGCCCGCTGGGTGAATCAAATAAACTACCTGTCTATGGCCAGATTAAGTAACTGGAAATATAGTTAAGTTTTGGAAGGACCAGCAGCATGCATAGCTGCTACAAATACCTATAGATGTGTGCTGAAGGAAGGGGATAACAGAGTGTTGCCTGACAGGCTCTTTAGAATAGACCCTCACCCTAAACCTAATCTCAACCTGCCCTGCTTTCTTCCCGTCCCTCTCTTCCAACCGGATATACATATATTTTAAGTTTTTTTAGGGTTTATTGTGCTTCTCCTCGCATGCCCTCCTCCCAGATTCTGCATGTGTGCAGATGTGCCACTGGGCTTTGGATCACGACAGCCCTGAGGAAAATATGCACATGAGCAGGTTCCATCAGCCCAACTGTTCAAATGTGGCTTTCTCTCAAATATGAGCACAGGCGGGTATTAGGGAAGTCCCAAATGTTGCCTTCTTTGCACATGCATGGGAAATATACTGTGTGTACACAGATATGCTGAAGGAATATGTCAGGATCCAATAGCCAGGTAGAACCCCTTGACATATCTGTGCACACGCCATAAATTAATTTAAATATTATAATTGTATCTGACAACTACAGTATTAAACAGATGACAGTGTATATATCATTACAGCCTGAAGGTGGCAGTGTTCATCTAAAGGCTGAAGACTCACTTTTTCAGTGAAGTCCAGACTGTGTGTGATTACAATGTCAAAGCTGACATCACATGATAGGAAACCACACATATTTGCTCCCAACTGATAATAATGATGCATTCTGTCAGTGACAACTGGAATCGTTAATCGCCAGTCATGCAAAGTATCAGCTGTTGGCTCTCAAAGAGGAGACATTTATTAACATATTTCCAGCATGGGGCATCATGCTGCAGAACATTTATATACAGATTGTGAGTGGGAAGGGTTAAAAAATACTTTTAACTCAGGACTAGCTTGTAACTAGAGCTCTGAATTACAATGACAGAGGAACTGAAGATTGTGAAAACTATCAAAACAAAGCTAAAATCTGATCTCTAAATTGTGGCGATAGGCACAATGCTTTTTTACCAATATATGTCCCTCTAAATGGGATTAAGAAAATTTGAGGGCTTCAGAAAAAAAAAAACAGGAAGGTCTCTGCAAAGAGACCAAGACTTGCAGGTCATTTTATGAGGGATAGTTATTGCTGTGCTTAAAGTACTCAATCTGATCCAAACAACCCAATCTTCCAAGTTCTCTTGTCTTTTATTGATCACTTATGCCATGAAGGTTTTTGACAGAGTGAATAGGTAATTCAAAACCTAGGTTCTTAGAGCAGATCTTCACTGCATCTGAGCACCACAAACCAAAAACACTATTTTATTCATTTTTAATAATCAAAGCAAACTCATCCATCCATCCATGTCTCCAGGCTTTATTTTGTCGGGAGATTACTTTGAAACCCCCCCTCCTAGCATTTCTGGCCATGGCCATCTTGGGTAAGGGCAAATGATTCATGTAGCATTTACTTCCTGGAATCCACCTGTCCTTAGCTAAAGCAAGCATGCAGGAGAGTGTACTTAGCTGAGAAAACCCCTCCTTCTCTCCTCATCTGAAGATTATGACATCATTTGTCTAGAAACCAGGAAGTAACTGAAGAAATGTAAAAAAATAAAGGTTTAAAACAAATACATTTATATACTTTTCTATCTATTAACTAATGCTAGCAGCAAAAAATCAACGTTGATTCTTCCACTTTAACCATGTGGGACGCTAGAGCTAAAGTATGTAAATGCAGTCTATTCTAACCCCTCAACTTAATGGTGTTTTCTCAGATATCTTTTATATCTCTAATGGAACTGAGCAAGGCTGCCCACTTCCCAATGACATCCAAATCAATCTCTCCACTCCTCAGCTCGCCTCTTCTCTCTACTCACATATCATAACCTACTAACTGACATATCTATATGGATGTCACACCTGTTCCTCAAACCCAATTACTCTCCTCAAGCCAGGGTGATAAGTTTAATTATGGACTATGCCTTGTCATTTCAGCCCCACATCCAATCCCTTTCCGAATCCTGCCACATCCATCTCCGCATCATTTCCAAAATTTGCCCCTTCTTAACAATTGATACCACAAAACTTTGAATTCACTGCCACTGATGTCATGTGGCTTTCCTTAACTAATCCAGCCCTTCCTCTGTCACCAGGTGCACAGCAAGTGCCCATAGCCACCCCAGCACTTGGAGGAAGCGGGACTCCTTAAATCTGAAACAATTGTGAGTCAGAATGGCGTCCAAAATAAACTCGCAATAATCCTAGTAATAGTGATCTTGTTCACGTAGAAAGGTACGAACCATCCCGATGCTCTGCTTGTGAGGGATACTAGAGTAAAACACGACTATGCCTTCAATGTGTTTTAGGAGATCAAGTGTGTCTCTTGTATTGGACGGCAGTCCCAATACATGAGGCATAAGAATATAATCAACCAAATGGCTCGCGATCTCCGTCAATGAGCCAATACCCGACACAATGGGTTTACCGGGAGGCACTGATGGATGCTTATGTAATTTTGGTAAAGCATAAAAAGTTGCCTCCATGGGGTTACGTATATTAGGGTAGTTATAGAGGTCTTGGTCGATAAGGTCTTTCTGATAAGCAGAGCCAATGATAGATAGATATTCAGTCTTAAATTTCATGGTATGGGTTACGCATATTCATGAGTACCAGTCCTTATTTTGTAGTATATTCATAACCATTTTTTCATAATTAGCCTTAGTCATTAGGACGATGTTCCCTCCTTTTTATCAGCCGCCTTGATCTCAAGGTCAGGATGATTCTGCAGACGTTGAATAGCCTGTATTTGTGTTTGCGTTATATTATTAGGTTTAGGAGTGATGGTCATCCGTTTAATATCATTGACTGTGCTTAGAAAAAAGGCCCATATATTGGGATTGGTCATCAAGTCAGGAAAACGCTGGGATTTGAGTTTCAATGTAACAGTAGGTAGTGAAATCGATGAATGGAGAGTTGAAGGTAACTGACTATCAGTATCATCTGAGTGATCTTGTTTTCATCAAGTAGTAACATTAGATCACGGATCACATTATGTAATAAGTATATTACCTTCTCAGATTATTATAGTGATTAGGCTATTTTGGTACCTTATATTCACCTAGAATAATTTCCCCTAACTTAATAAACACCTTTCCCCTTCTTTCCCCCTCCCTTCCTCGCTTTGTCTCCCTCCCCCTTTCTCCTCTCCTTCCCTTCCCATCCTCGCTTTGTCTCCCTCCCCCTTTCTCCTCTCCTTCCCTTCCCCTCCCAACCCACGCCCCATCCCCTCCCCGCCTTTCCTTTCCCTTTTGCCCACCCTCCCCTTATCCTTTCCCACCTTCCCCCCCCCCCCCTCCTTTTCCTAACATGCAGCTTAGAATTCTTTAAATCTTATGGAAATTCAATCTTCGTTTTTTGATGCACACTTTTTGACTACGCTGGCTATAATGTTATGTACGTACCCATAGTTGTTTGGTCTGCTTTGTCCTGCCTGTTTGTAGACACTTTAGATTGACCTGTTCGGAGTTATGTAAAACAGTACACCATATTTATTATATTATTTAATGCTATAACATATTGTATTTTTATTTATATTTTTCCTTTTCCATTTTCGTTAGTCATTTTGATTCTCCTGAAGAAGCGCAAGGTGCGTAACATGTAGAGCGAGCCTAGAACATTCTTTCACCGCTTCCCTGTAATATGACCACACTCCTGGATCCATCAATATAATGGAATGATCTTATTCATCTCCAGGTTTCCATGCAGTTGTTAATTGGTTATGTACAGTAGCTGCATTTTATCTTATACTTGATTTATGAATATGGATTTTAAAATATAGATCTTCTATGTTTACAATAAAAAATATATAATTTTTGTATAAATTGTCTGGTTGTGCCTAAAAAGTCCAAGCCTCTTTTCCAATTTTTCCTTCTCAATATAATTAGGACGTGGCACTGTTTACCCTTTGAGTATCCACAAGACCACTCTGTTGATACTTTTAACATTTTCAATGGTTACCTTCTGTTCAGTATTTTTTAGCTGTTCAAACTCCTTTCAAAGAACCTACAGACCATTTCTAAACCCAGAGCTCAATGTTCTGTATACCCACAGGCTTTTATCATGGAATTATGTTACTAATTGTCACTGTTTTGGCAGCCAATCGTGTATACCTCACAAATGTATACTTTCTCATGTTTCAGCCTGTATCTTGACATTATTCAATAAAAATATATTGAAAGTGAAAAAAATACATAGGGGAATTTACTTAAACTGGAGCAGATAAAATATGGAGCAACTGTGCATAGTACACAATCAGCTTCTATCTTCAGCTTGTTTAGTTTAGCTTTGAAAATGAAAGATATAAACTGATTGGTTGCCATACACAGCTGCTCCAATCTTAGTAAATTCCCCTCACAGTGCTTGACTGAGAAATGTAAGTTATAATAAAATCTGATGGAGTCCATAGGGCTCTTCTATCTAGGGGTCAGCCATAATTTATACTCTGCTTTTACTTTGAGCCTCTGAGAGGTTACAATGACCCTATCAAAACATGCACCCATCCACATAATTTAAGCTTCAGCACCCCTTCAAAATAAATTTGAAACTAAAAACTATTAAAATGATATAGTTTCAAACTCTCTCTTCTGGAGGATCCTAAAATTATCTATAAAGAAAATGCTGTAGAGAAGATTTCTCCATCAGTTTTTAGGAGGCCATATAATGCTCAGCAAGAAGTCCAATTTCCCCAACTGGCAATCTAGAACACTTGCACAAGAAACACTAGAACTAATGGGATCTTACAAAATTTAAAATGGAGTGAAACAAGCTTTTAGGCTGGGTTCACACATATGCGAATTGGATGCGGATTACCCCGCATTCAATTCCATGAACATTTGAAAATATGTTCTTTTCAATCGGTCTGGTTCACATATGTTCGTTGCATCCGCACTTCACAAAAAACATGTGCGTTTTCTAGGCAGTGCGGAGAGAATTACAGGCACATAATCTCCAATGGGAATGCATCTGATTCGCACATGTGTTCCATTCTGAACAGGAATTCTCTCCCTGTCCTCCTACACCTCCCCTCTCCCCCCGGTCAGCCGATCCGCAGCTACAATGGAGAGGAACCGATGAAGAAAATCATTTTTATCTTCGCAGGGAAACCGGAGCTGCACATGTGTGAACCCAGCCTCATTCTAGAAGCGCAATTGTATTGTGAAGTTTTGAACAAACGTTTAAGACAAGTCTTTATAGGACTAAGGAATCTCAATCCTTATTCCAAGTATTAAGGGTAAGGATTATATATGCTCAATATTACTCTAAAATAGTTGATGTTTTTGTCAGGTATTAACAAAAAACAAGAAAGAAACAACTTAACAAGAAAATTCTGGAGGATGACATTTCAGAAGAAGAATGTTATCAATGCCCTTAAGGCCCCTTTCACACTTGTGCGACTTCAAAGTCACACGATTTTACTGTGATTTTGCCGCGATTCACGGCCGCGATTTTTGCCGCGATTTCAAGGAATGCCAGTGGCATCAAAATCGGACCAAAGTAGTGCAGGGACTACTTTGAAGTCGGAATGGCTTGAAGTCGTACTAATATGAATGTCTGTCATTGGAAATCATGGGGAACAACTTGTCATGCTACTTTGCAGTCCCAAATCGTGGGACAAGTCGTATAAGTGTGAAAGGGGACTTAAGCTAAATACTAAAAAAAAAACCTGGACCGCCAGATGAGTTCTCATTATTATACTAAAATACATTTTCAGTGTGATTGCTTCCATATTTTCTCTAACAGCTTTTTAACCCAACAGCTCTTCTGAAGGAGGTAAAAGACCCAGCACTATGCCAAAGGTACAATTTAATATAGATAAAGGCATTTCAAATTATACTGATATCACCTACCTAGATCCAACCAAGTTTCATACTCAGTAGAGAGACAAGAGAAAACTAACTTAGGGAACCTTAAAGTGGTTATAAAGGCTATTTTTGTTTTCCTAAAAGTAAAAAATAAGTTATACCTACCTGCTCTGTGCAATGGTATTGCACAGCGCAGTCTCTTACTCCCTTTTCTGGGGTCCCCCATTAACATTCTCTGCTCCTCCTCTTCTGCAAGTGGTCCACAGACACGCACAGCAAGGCTCGGCCCTGTCCCCACTCCTTCACAAGATTTTATTGAAAGCAATAGGAGCCATTGGCTCCTGCCTCTGTGTCCTGTGAGAAGAGGAAGAGGGGAGATAGTTGCTGCAGATGGGCACAGCACTGGATCAAAAATGGACTCAGGTAAGTTTTTAGGGAGGGTGTGGGGGAGGTAGGGGTGACGATACAACTACCAAGATATTTTTTACCCTAATGCAGGGAATGCATTAAGATAAAAAATGTCTTGATTTTAGAACCACTTTAAAATGTAACTAAAGGCAAAACTTTTTTTTAGGTTTGGATAGAGTAGAGAGGGATTAGAACACCTGGCAGTTTTTAGGAGCTTGGAAATTGCTTTAGTTTTATTTGACAAACGTTGCCCTTCCAGTGCTCCTTGCTGCAAAGGCCAGTTATAGGTGGGGGCAGTGGCCATTTGTTTGTATTGTTAATATATTGGTCAGGCAACACACCGACACCTTTGCTGTGAGTTTTTATTGCTGTTTGTGGCCCTGTTAAGGAGATTCACCAAGTTTTGCCTTTAGTTAATCCACTAATCAAAATGTTGATCAACTCTAGATGATAAATAGCTATAAATTATGTTTTCATAATGTCGCCATAACTTTGAGTGATATTTCTTCTCAGCTTCAATGCAATGCGGTAAATCAGCTTGAATGCTTCCTTCAATATTTCTTATGCCTTGATAGTATATAACTTTTAGAAATAATGAGCTGAGTGTAAAATGAAAATACACTTGTGGCTTTATGGATTTAAAGAGGTTCTAAAGCCACAAGGTTTTTCATCCTAATGCATTCTATGCATTAAGGTGAAAAAAATTCTGTGCTGCAAACCCCCCCCCCCCTTTTTCTTACCTGAGCGTGGTCCCATCCAGCAACATGCACAGGAGGAATGGCTTCAGCTGCTGTCTCTCTCCTCGTTGGACAGATTGATAGCAGCATTGGTCAATGGCTCCTGCTGCAATAAATCAAATCCTGTGACACGGAAGCAGGGGGCAGGGCCCAGTCCCACTGTCTGTGTCAATTGACGCAGCAGTGGGACTTGGGAGCAAGCCCGCACAGGAGCCCCCAAGGACAGCGGCTTTCCGTGGGGGGCACCGGATGAAGAGGAGGGGCCTGGAGTGCCGGCAGGGGACCCCAGAAGAAGAGGATCGGGGCTGCTCTGTGCAATATGATTGCACAGAGCAGGTAAGTATAGATTTTTTTGAAAAAAAAATTGAAGGTTTACTATCACTTTAACCTCTTGCCAACCACCCCACGTACATTTACTACAGAGCAGCAACTCCTCTGGTACAGGTTCGTGATTCTACACGTTCGGGTCTTGGGCAAACCCGCTCCTACTGTGATTAGACACAGCGGGAGCCAATCAGCAGGTCCGGCGGACTCGATGTCCGCCACCACCGGGCGTATGTTCGAGATAGAAGCAGAATGGCGGTCTGCCTATGCAAACAAGGTTCTGTCAGTAGGGAAGGTAGTGATACTGTATTTCTGCTAAGCAGGAACACTGATCTCTTCCTTCCCACAGTACAAGCACCCCCATACAGTTAGCAAGCACCCCCTAGGGACACATCTAACCCTTTGATTGCCCCTGATTTTAACCCCTTACCCACCAGTGTCATTAATACAGTATTTTTTAGCACTGATCACTGTATTAGTGTCACTGGTCCCCAAAAAGTGTCAAAAGTGTCAGTTAGGTGTCTGATTTGTCCGCCGCAACATCACAGTCCCGCTATAAGTTGCTAATCGCCATCATTACTAGTAAAAATAAATAAAAATTCCAAATATATAGCCCATAGTTTGTAGATGCTATAACATTTGCGCAAACCAATCAATATATGCTTATTGGGATTGTTTTTACCAAAGATATGTAGCAGGATACATATTGGCCTAAACTGATGAAGAAATAAAAATTTTTAAAAATTTTTATTGGGTATGTTTTAAAGCAGAAAGCAAAAAATATTGTTTTTTTTTTTCAAAAATGTCGGTATTTATTTGTTTATAGCGCAAAAAATAAAAACCACAGAGGTGATCAAATACCACCAAAACAAAGCTCTATTTGTGGGGAAAAAAGGACATACATTTTATTTGGGTAGAGCACTGCACGCCCGCACAATTGTCAGTTAAAGTAACACAGTGCCGTATCGCAAAAAATGGCCTGGTCATGAAGCGGGGTAAACCTTCCGGAGCTGAAGAAGTAGTTAAGTTTAGCCTTTTTGTTAGATAACAGATCTACTTAACTTGTGAATCCTATATGTAGTATAAATAATGTCAGTGGTGAGCCCTGAACAGGTATATTTCCCTACTATTTGGGGTGTGGTCTATTTAAGGGAGATGGCTTAAAGACATTTTTGTGTACTCAGGGGTATTTACACATGCAGGATGAGGGGTTCCGGAGTAGTCTGATTGGAAAGGAGAGGATTGATTTTCAGTAGTCTTTGGTCCCTAATTAGGGACCCAGGATTCAAAGGTTCGGAGAGACCTTTTGGTTTGTGAACTTCGGTCCTGAAGGGGTTTACGGTCTGCTTCAGAGTCCAAAAAAGGAAGAGGAAACAGCCAGCACCTGTCTGAGGTGTTGGTGGAGCAGAACACAGCTCAGTGAGCAATGTGGAATAGCTTATGGTTGATGCACAGTTGCGGAACTGTGGAGATTTCCTCTTCAGGACCCCTGAGGCAGACAGGAACCTCCAAAAACCTTGTTAAGGGATAAGTGTGGCTGGCGGTGAGCCGACCCTTTATGTTTGTTCCAAAAGTTGAGGGACTGTTTTTTTGTTTGTTTGCTAAAGATAAGCTGTTTTCTGTTCACCTGTTTTGAAAATAAAAGGGCTGTTTGTTTTTACCAATATGACTGGCTGATGATCCCACATTTCCAAATATGACAGTAGGTGGGACAGATTTTAGATTTTCAATCTTTGGCTATCAAGCATCTGCCTCTCTGGTGGCAGATCAGCGTGCCCAATTCGTATGGAATATTGCCCAGTAAAGGAAAAGGCCTGTTCAAAAAAGTGCCATCCTAAGATCAAGAAAAAGATCTGTGTGCAAAATTAGGGCAAGCAGACAAAGCACCCCAAGATTCACAACTAAACAGAGCAAAGTACTGTATGTGCACAAATAATAAAGCAAATTTCCTTTGAAGTTTAATATATTCTTTAATGGTTTTTGGGACCATTATTTTCTTCCACTCAGGACAGTCAGCAATACTCTGGATTTATATTCAAGAATGCAATTCCATCCCTCTAGGTGTACTTTGGTTGGCAAATTTGATATTTAATAATAGCCAGTATATGTGAAGGCTGATTATTTCTTGATACCCAACGAGAGACTACAACATGGATGTACTCTAAATTTCGTCCCAAAAGGACACATTTTTCATCTGTTTCTATCTGTATATATTAAAGAAAAGCAATTATATGATAATGGAGATATAGGGGTTGGTTTACTAAAGGCAAATTGGCTGTTCAGTTTACAATGAAATTTTAACTTTGCAAGGATGTTTTCCCTTCGCTAAGTAAGTAGTGTGAAGGTCAGCAGACTTCAATCATCTAATCATGTAAAAACAAAAATACATTTTTTTCTTTTCTTGCACCTGACTGGGTATTCTTCTCAAAGTAAAAATGATCACACTTACTGAGGGAACATTTTTGTGTCTAGTGAAAGTTCTTTTTTTAAAATTAACAGATTATTTACCTTTAGTAAATCAACCCCAAAGTGTCACAGTTCAATGAAATGGTAGCATACTGTTGGCAGGAACTGGTACTCAGTAATCAAGTCAATCCAGGACTTACTGTTTGAGATCAAGAGCGAAAGATGACAGGCTTCAAAAGGGGTGTTGCTACTGTAACTGATGAACACATTTCCAATATTGAATGTGCTTTTTGTTCGGGAAAGTCCAGTCATTTCAAAATTAAATGTTAAAAGTAAATAACATTTTTAGGTACTTTCGAAAGACATTCATCAAGTCATCAAATGTACTGAAAGTTCAAATGAATGTTCATACAAACATTTGGAAAATCTACTAGGATGTGGCTAGCTTTAGTCAGGAAGCAAGGTTTTAGGATTGGAAAAAAACATGGTATCAGCAAATAATTTCAATTGCCAGCTTGGATACCCTAAAGGTTAGAAGAATGCCTAAGCTGCCAGGGGTTCCATGCAATGAGCAAACAGTAAGGGAGACACATGACAACCTTGTTTAGTTTTATTTGTATTAGGTCGGTTTTAGAAGGATAACTTTAAATTAAAAATGGTGACTGTGGGCACTGTATAAATGCTATGTGTGTAAGAACTGCATTTAGGTAGGGGACATTTAGACTAAGGAGCTCAACCTGTTGTTAAATAACTAGTAGGAGCAGGGGTCAAGTCCTGGGGAAAAAAGTGTGGGAAATCCCACCCAAGATCCACTCCCCCACCAAAAAAATGATACGCTAATATGCAGGGGTCAAGTCCTGGGGAAAAAAGTGTGGGAAATCCCACCCAAGATCCACTCCCCCACCAAAAAATTGTGTGTATGAAGCTTAACTGTTAGTACATTAAAAAAAAAAACAATCCTCAAACATAAATACGGTATGTCTCTGAATAATCAGCATTCATTCAGTTGTGCTTCCATGCAAATGTGAACATCATGTTCTGATCTTTATTGGGGAATTTTATTTTGTATATAGAGTGTTTATGTGGTGAGTTTACACTTTTCATTGAACAGAGTTTGGATAACACAGGGTTAAAATGGAAAGGTCATAAATTACCTGTCCATTATCTGGACAGAATGCTTGGGGAGATAGTGATGTGTTCCTGCTTAGGAGATGTATGTTAGCTTGGGGGGCTACAAACTCTGCAGGGCTCCAACACATTTGCTGCTATTCCAACCCTTCTCATATTTCCACATAAACTTCCCTCCTGGCATTAAAATTTGCCAGGTATTGTGCTCAGCTTACCACCCCAAACTGATGTTCCTCCCTCAGCTCACCTCTCTCCCTGCATGTCCTGTGAGCAGAATAGCTGATCTACCCGTCAGCTAGACCTAGACCTGATCTACCCGTCAGCTAGCTGTGATTGACAGGTAGATCGAAGCAGAAGCTGTCATGGGGCCCCCTACTGGCAATACCTGAATGGTCAGGTGTGCGGCACTTACTATTGCGAGCTGTGTTGGCAGCTGCTGGTGTAGCACCTACCACACAGCTTGCATACTTCAAAGTCTTGCAGGACACGGCTGCTAATGGGAACTGAGTTCCTGTTGTGGAAAAAGTACAGGAACTCCGTTCCCATGCGTTCCCGCAGGACTTGAGCCCTGAGTAGGAGCCTAATTATTTGCAGAAAACAAAGCAGTGTACAGGTGGCATACATTTCAGAAGTTAATCTTTCATGAGGAAGGATTCAATATCTCTGAAACATACATCATCTGTACACTGATTTGTTTTTTTTATAAAGCAATGTATTCATTTACATTGCAAGTTGAGCTCCTTGGTCCTACTGTCTGCTATGTGGTTTCAGTTATTTACAACATTCATTTTAAAATATGAAAAGTAATAAACACCCACCCAATGCTAGGAATGGTTGCTTAGATACCAGTACTAATTGGTGCCATACAATATAACATGGATGTGTTTCAAATAACTTATCCAGTCGGTATCTTCTATTCACTCTTCACTGTATAGAATATAAAGGAGAAAAAAACTTGTAGTTTCATGTTGTGTCTTGAACACTCTCTGACCCAGAGTATCAGGAGGCATGAACTTCTGCCTCCGGCAGAAAAAGCTGCTCAGAAGGATGCCCTTTCCCATTACAAAATGATGCACATCCAACCCCATACAGGCAAATCCTAGAAACAGCACTGCACCAAGTTTTAAAGCTGAATAAGAGCAACCACTGAACGCATTAACAAATAGCTTGTTATATGAATTATAGATAGAAGAAAATTCATGGTACTCATGATATAATTACATAGTAACCTGAAGAAGTTTACATATTTATCTATTCAAAAACGTATGTATATTCATATTAAGAGCTCCTGGTTATGTGCAAATCAACCTTTATATGTATTTTTTTTCTAGAGAAAGCAGATCTATAAAACTGTGCATTTCAGGTTAGCCGTCCACATGACACATTTTATGTCTTGCCAACAAGATGTTATCAGAATCAAAATAAAGGAAAAATACTTGGCACTGAAGGAAAATTAGCATCTCAAACAACAAATATTGTTACCAAAAGAAAGGCTGTCTAACAAAATCAGCTATTGCGTGATGTTATTTCCATAAAACTCAACATTGAGCCAAGCAGAGCATCAGAAAATAGAGAAGAATTCAAAAACTACAGAAGAACGGTAATATTGCAATATTTAACCTGATCAATATGTCAGTATGTTTAATATAATGTAGAAACTTCTGGTTAGAAGTATTCATTCTGTATATGTAAATTAGGAAAAAACTGCGCTACCGTGATAAACAATAAATGAAAGCGGCTAACATATAAAACAAACAAAGTCAAGGAAATATAGATAATATAACACTCTGTGTACGAGTGAGTGATAGATGCCAAAAGCCTAAGATGTGTGTCTAAAAACCCACGATATAAAGCAGGTATCGGCAATAGTGTAAAATCAATCATGTGTGCCGTTGCAGGCAAAACAATATGACATATAAAAACCAATGTGATATGAATAATATATATCGAAGGCCTAAGACGTGTATCCAAAAAACACGCGATGAGCACCAAATATCAACAATAGTGTGACATCAATAGTGTATGCCACTGAAGGCAAAACAATGTGACATATGAAAAAACAATACAACATAAATAAAGTGCAAAATGTTGTAATATAAAGTCCACATTGAGTGAAACGCTGATGAAGAGCAAATCCTTCAAGGTAACTCAGGAGCAGGAGGAGACTGGATAGGGATGACTAAACCCGGCTTGACCGATGACATAAAGAGGTAGGGTACTCTTACCGCAATGGTTGGATACAGCTACCATACGGTATTTGTATCATATAGGCTTATGCGCTAGACCTCTTACGCCAACGGGTACCGGATCCGGGAAGCAGGAATTGGAGGTGAACACCACAGCAGGTAGAAAACAAACCACAGCCACCGCACACGATCAGCCTCTTATGGACAGGTTGTATGATCCCGAGACAGTCCACTCAATAGAATCCCAAAAAAACAGGGGAAAAGAAGAGAGAATGGAAGCGACTCCAATGGTGCCGGTCAAAAAAAATGTCAAAAAAAAAAAACAACAAATGTAAAATTTATTCACATTGGCATGTGACATATAAAATCTCGAGAATATAAAACAAAAATAGGTCAGCAATGGTGCAGGTCAAAAAATTTTTGTTTTAATGTAAAATTTTATTGCACAAAAAAAATGTAAAATTTATTCACATTGGCATGTGACATATAAAATCTCGAGAATATAAAACAAAAATAGGTCAGCAATGTGAGAAGTATGAGCTAGCTGGCCCAAAGCTCATACTTCTCACATTGCTGACCTATTTTTGTTTTATATTCTCGAGATTTTATTTGTCACATGCCAATGTGAATAAATTTAAAAAAAATTTTGACCTGCACCATTGTCGCTTCCATTCTCTCTTCTTTTCCCCTGTTTTTTTGGGATTCTATTGAGTGGACTGTCTCGGGATCATACAACCTGTCCATAAGAGGCTGATCGTGTGCGGTTGCTGTGGTTCATTTTCTACCTGCTGTGGTGTTCACCTCCGATTCCTGTTTCCCGGATCCGGTACCCGTTGGCGCAAGAGGTCTAGCGCATAAGCCTATATGATACAAATACCGTATGGTAGCTGTATCCAACCATTGCGGTAAGAGTACCCTACCTCTTTATGTCATCAGTCAAGCCGGGTTTAGTCATCCCTATGCAGTCTCCTCCTGCTCCTGAGTTACCTTGAAGGATTCGCTCTTCATCAGCGTTTCACTCAATGTGGACTTTATATTACAACATTTTGCACTTTATTTATGTTGTATTGTTTTTTCATATGTCACATTGTTTTGCCTTCAGTGGCATACACTATTGATTTCACACTATTGTTGATATTTGGTGCTCATCGCGTGTTTTTTGGATACACGTCTTAGGCCTTCGATATATATTATTCATATCCCATTGGTTTTTATATGTCATATTGTTTTGCCTGCAACGGCACACATGATTGATTTTACACTATTGCCGATACCTGCTTTATATCGTGGGTTTTTGGACACACATCTTAGGCTTTTGGCATCTATCACTCACTCGTACACAGAGTGTTATATTTTAGCGCTTCATTTTCTTATCTATATTCATTCTGCATACACTGTATATAAAGCAAATTCGAAGGCACGCCCAGTTTCAATACATTTTTACATTTCTCAGTGGCATTAGAAGCTCAGCAGGGTTCCAAAAGATATCCCTTTTTTCTTTGAAATGTATTTGTGTTTCCTTTTAATATTTATTAAAGTGAAAGTTAGGGCTAACTATAACAATTCTTAGAAACATTCCCTCCCCCCCCCCCCCCTCATCCTACCTATCCTGAATACCTATATAGAAAAGATCTGCATACTTACATTTTTTAATCCAGTCTGGTCACATGATCCAGCAGCTCTGGCTCCCTGACGTCAATGAGTGGCTGCTGCAGGGGAGAGGAGTGAGCGCTGGCAACAGATGGGTCATGTAAGCCTATGGGTGATGTCATGACTCTGGGAATTCACAGCCAGCCATTGTCGGGTGCTTCCTGACAAAGGGGGGGCCGGACCTGCTAAATCACGTGACTGGACCAGATTTAAAAAGGTACGTTTTTTAAACAGGGTATGCGGGAGGAGGAGGAGAGCAGGAAATTATTAGTTATAATTAGCCTTTACTAACACTTTAAGACATTTTCATAAACCTCCTACATCAAAGTGAGCAAAATCTCCTTAGTAGTGACACTGTTCTAGTCCCCTAGTGGGGCTGGCAAGCTTAAAATGATAATATGTATTATAATGTGATTGTACATCTACTTTAGATCTCCAATCTACTATGCAGTGCAAGGGCCTTTCTAATAAAGTGTGATTTATTTATGTAGAGTCTCACATTACACAGTTTTTGTAAATCTAAAGGAGATTGTAATGTGCATGGCAAGCTTTAGATTATCTGACAAGTAAGGTGAGCAGACTCTGTTCCATGAATAATCTATTGTGGCCTGGAATCAGAAACATGTATCCCCTACTCATTAGCCTAGTATACAGCAATAGTTTTTTATTTTGTTCAACACAGTAGGTTGAACGAAAAAAAAACTGACAGCTACGATGTTAGTACAGTGATCTTTCCTGCTGTTGAATGAATGAATGATTTGTATAGCGCTACAATGCGAACTGAATCGCCTCAAGGCGTTGTATTGGTGCTTTGTTCTCACCCTTCTTAGAAGAGGTAGGTCTTGAATTTTTTCCTGAAGGTCTGATGGTTTTCTTCCATGCAGATGCAGGTTGGTAGAGCGTTCCATAGCCATGGTTGTTGGACAGCGAATCTCCGTTCCCCTTTTGCTTTGTAGCGGGATTTGGGAATGAGGAGGGGGTTTTGGTTAGACGATCGAAGACTGCGATTGGGTGTGTAGTGTGTTATCTTCTTGCTTAGGTATTGTGGAGCGTCTCCATGGACGCATTTGTGGGTGAGGCAGAGGGTCTTGAATGTGACCCGATTCTTTACGTTTAGCCAATGTAGGTTCCTCAGGGAAGGGGAAGGGAAGGGGAGATGGATTCCCAGGGTTTTTTTCCTGTTATCAGCCTTGCCGCCGTGTTTTCGATGAGTTGTAAGCGTGCAAGTTGATATTGGGGTAATCCTATGTAAAGGGAATTTGCATAGTCAAGTCGTGAATTAATGACTGTTCCAACCACCACTGCTTTGTCCTTCTTTGGAATGAAGGGGATGAGTCTGCGTAGCAAGCGGAGCAGATGGTGAGAACCACTGACTACTGCTCCTATTGACATTTCTGAGTCAAAAATGACTCCAAGACTCTTGACCTTGGTCCTTGGGGAGATGGTCTGCCCAAAGATGGTGGGTGGTGTCCAAGGGATCTTGGTTCGGGAGTTTTGGTTTGCGTGTAGAATAAGAAGTTCTGTTTTCGATTCGTTGAGTTTAAGGGAGCTAGTGGTCATCCAGTCGTCTATCAGGGTAAGGCATTTTTCTAATTGCTGATGACGGTCTTTTTGTCCGGTGATCCAAAAATGTCGTCAGCATATGAGTGGAAGCAGAGGTCTGAGCTTCTAAATATTTTGAGGAGTGGGCGGATGTATATATTGAAGAGTACTGGCGACAAGGGTGATCCTTGAGGGACTCCACATGAGATTGCCCGGGTTTCAGAGGTGAATGCCCCTAGTTTCACTGTCTGAGAACGATTTCCTAAGAAGAATGCAAACCATTGTAGATCTGAGTCTGTGACTCCTGCTACTTCTGTAAGGCGGATGAGTAGAGTATTGTGGTCCACAGTATCAAGCGCTGCACTGAGGTCCAACAGTACCAGGAGACATGATTCTCCGTCATCTGCTGCTTCGAGGGCGTCGTCCCAAATCTTCAGGAGTTCTGTTTCTGTACCATGGCCTGGGCGGAAGCCTGATTGTAGAGGGTCCAGGAGTTTGTGTGTGTCCAGGTGGCATTGTATCTGTTGTACCACCGCCTTCTCCATAATCTTGGAGATGTTGTTAAGGCTTGTTATCGGTCTGCAGTGATTTGGGTCCTGAGGGTTGAGGTTTGTTTTTTTTAGCAGTGGTTTGATGATGCCTTGTTTAATGGCGCCTGGAACAATCCCTTCTTTAAAAGATTGATTTATGAGGTGAGTTATGGTGGGAGCCAAGATGTCAGAACATTCTTTCAGGATTTTTGTGGGGATGATGTCAATTGTGTTGTGCTGTTCAATTGTGCTGTTCTATTGTGTTCTGACAGGGAGATGGCAGACTCTGTTCCAAGAATAATCTATTGTGGCCTGGAATCAGAAACATGTATCCCCTACTCTTTAGCCTAGTATACACTACTAGTTTTTTTTGTTCAACCCAGAAGGTTGAACGAAAAAAAAAACTGACAGCTCCGATGCGATCTCCCCTGCTGTTCTACTGTGTTCTGACAGGGGGATGGCACCAACCCCCCCCAACCCCCCGCCCCAGAACACTCCGGTCAGCCCTCTCAGCCACCCCCTATTCTGACAGGGGGATGGCACCAACCCCCACCCACATCAGAACACTCCGGTCAGCACTCTCAGACATTGGCTGAGAGCGCTGATTAGGAGGCGGTCGGCTGCTGGTTTTCCAGCATGCTCAGACTTGCTGCCATATGGCTGGCTGCCATACACATGGGCCGAATGTTGGACAGTTTTTATTGAGCCGACCGATGTGGTCCCACATTCAGCCCGTGTGTACTAGGCTTTAGCATCCAGATATAAAAAGACAGTTTAAGGAGGCAGCTTTTTCAATTCAGTAAAGACTAGGGTATGGTCCTAAATATTTTCTGAACCTTCACCACATAGGCATTGTATTTACAGTGTATTGCTATACTAAATTACAAATGATTATGAAATATATTTACTTTACAGTGTAAGTCCAACCAAAACTGTTATTTTGGTTATAAGCAGATGCTGGTGAGTTGAGTCAATTCATGCCCAAGAATAATTCACATTTAATTTCTTGCCCATTTATATGGAGGTTATAAGTCTGTGCCACAAAGAACAAGTCAACAGACTCCTTGTACTGAGTTAAATAGACCGCTGATGCATAGCTCCCTTGTAGAAAGACAGCGGTGCTCTCTATAGAGTTCAATGAATGTTGCAAACAGCACTACTCTGCTTCCTCTGTGGGAAACAGAGCTGAGCATAAACAATTGCTAAGAAAACTAATGTAGCCTTCAAGGGATGAAAAGAAATATAGAAAGGCAGCCATAAGTCTACATGACGCTCTAAGGTTGCAGAGAAGCTCACAAGAATCCCTGGGGGTGTAATGTTCTGTAAGTGCTACCTGTACTTCTACACCACTAATTAGTGAATCCCTATATCTCAAGAGTGTTCCTGTCTTCTTTGTGACTTTGCAAGTATGCCAAGCTGTTCTTTACTATGTAGGCAATAAACATCTTACAACACAAATAACTGCAACGCAATAATTAAACAGCTTTACTTTGTTTACCATTGATTTTAAATTAAAGCAATAATTATCATAGTGCTATACCTGCTTGTTCTTAGAAACCATGTATCAGGCTCAATGGGGTTGATTTACTAAGGAGAGTCTGTTCACTTAACAAAGTGAATGCTCTTTGAACTTAGTAAAAATATGAAGATGTGCATCGAAATACATACAAGATTTTTCCTCACAAATTATTAGGTGAAGTGAACACAGCTTCACATTATTTACTAAGTTCAACAAACATTCACTTTTCCAAGTAAATAAATTCCAGCCTTTAAGGTCCAGTCGTTTTTTTTTTTTTTTTAAGTCAGCAATTACAAACACTGTAGCTGCTGACTTTTAATAAGGGCACTTACCTGTCCAGCGAGCCCGTGATGTCGGCCATCCTAACTAAGGAAAACAGGCCGTGGAGCCTTGCGGCTTCACTGCCCATTTCCTACTGCGCATGTGTGAGTCGCACAGCGCTTTGTGAATGGCCCTGTAGTTTTCTGGGACACACACATGTCCCAGAAGACAACGGGGCAGCTCACCGAAGAGGAGGAAGTGAAGGAACAGCGCCGCGGAATAGGAATAGGAAGAGGCAGATAAGGAAGACTGCCTAGCAACAGGCATTTTTGGTAAGAAAAATGTTTTCAAATGTTTTTTTAGATATTTTTTGTAGAATGTTAATGTAATTTTTAATTTTAGGGTGGACCTCCACTTTAATAAATAAACCCAGATCCTGCATTCACTATATCTGATCTCCCACAGTACACAGAACAAGGAAACGATTTTAGTAAATATAAACTGATAAATACCTTTTCTCATCAGCAGTATATATCAGCCTTGTGACTTCTATCAGTTCCTAGTAAAGCTTGTAACAGGAGTTTTCATTCTCCCCTGATCCTCCATCTGGACATGTCTGGACAGTGCTTATTGGCCCTGTGCTGATCACATGTACCCTCCCACGAAAAAAAAAAAAAAAAAAACTCTCTAGCAATACACACCAAACTGAGCATGTGCAGCCCGTCCCCTGGCTCTGTAAATAACAGGTTCTTTTTTGGAGACAGTCGAAAAAGAGGAGGATCAGAGAGACAGGCTCAAACAGCCTTTATACACAAGGCAAAGGATTAACCCCTTAGATTCCACAGTGAGTATAACAATCATGCATTACTGCATATACAGACTGATTTTACTGTTGTGGGTTTAGTAACAATTTAATGTTATGTTCAGTGGCGTCACTAGGGTTGGTGTCACCTGGTGCGATAAAATATGGTGTCACCCCCCCCCCCCCCCCCGTCACTGAGCAATCCGGGGCACTGAGCAGGCTAGCGCATCAGCACAGCTCTCCCCCCCGAGCCTGCCATAGTGCTCTGTCCTGCCACTGCGGAGTGACAGCAGGAGTAGGACAGAGCAGTAGACACTGAGCAGGCTAGTGCATGGTGCGCACGCCAAACCAGCCCCTGTAAATGTCGTGGTTTATGCCAGTGCGCCAATCCATGCACTGTCACGGATGGGGGTGTGACATCATCACAGTCGGATATCACTTCCTTCTTAATGGTGTCACCCAGGCCTGGACTGGGACAAAAAATAGACTCAAGCATATTAGACTGAGCCCCAAGTCTAAATACCCCCCAATGTAACAGTGTAATCCCCTTCCAGTTTAATCCCCCTGATGTAACCCCCCCTGTGTAGTACCCCCGTGTAATCCCCCTAATGTAACCACCCCCCGTGTAATCCACCTAATGTAACCACCCCCTGTGTAATCCCCCTAATGTACCCCCTGTCACTGTGTAATCCCCCTAATGTACCCCCTGTGTAATCCCCCTAATGTACCCCCTGTGTAATCCCCCATAATGTACCCCCTGTGTAATCCCCCATAATGTACCCCCTGTGTAATCCCCCATAATGTACCCCCTGTGTAATCCCCCATAATGTAGCCCCTGTGTAATCCCCCATAATGTAGCCCCTGTGTAATCCCCCATAATGTAGCCCCTGTGTAATCCCCCATAATGTAGCCCCCTGTGTAATCTCCATAATGTACCCCCCTAATGTACCCCCTGTGTAATCTCCATAATGTACACCCCCCCCCCCTGTGTATATCTGCCCATAGTGACATTGCATACATCTCTCCCCCCTACATTCACAGACCTCAGATCAGCGTGGTTCTGTCCACATGGATGTCCATTGTCCCTCCTCCTAGGCTCTTCCTCCTGTTGTGTCCCGTCAGTGTGGAGGAGGAGCCTTGGCTCCGAGGAGTGTAATTGTGATAGGCAGCCGGCATCTCTGCCTGCCTGTCACAATAATAGGGGATTGCAGTGCCGCTTCCCCGAGGACATGCGGGCGCCGTGCACTGGGCTATGGGAACCCGAGCTGCCTGTGTGCCTCACAATTAATTCTCCTCCTCACCGAACATCGCTGAGCAGAGATAGTGCTCAGTGGACGGAGGAGGAGGAGAGAGCCGCGGTGCCTCTCTCAATCCAGTGCCATGCCGGGTGTCACCCCTCTGTCGGGTGACACCCGGGTGCGGCCCGCACCCCCCTTGCAACGCCGCTGGTTATGTTAGCAGCTATTATTTATTTTGTCTCATCTTTAAAGTTGAACTCTAGGCAGATATAAAATACACAAATGAATGCAGCACTGTAATCCTTAACCACTTCAGCCTCTGAGGATTTTACCCCCTTCCTGATCAGAGCACTTTTTGCGATTCGGCACTGCGTCGCTTTAACTGACAAATGCGCGGTCGTGCGATATTGTACTCAAACAAAATTGACGTCCTTTTTTTTACCACAAATAGAGCTTTCTTTTGGTGGTATTTGATCGCTTTTGTTTTTTTGTTTTTTTGCGCTATAAACAAAAAAGAGTGTCAATTTTGAAAAAACACAATATTTTTTACTTTTTGCTATAATAAATATCCCCCAAAAATATATAAAAAAAACTATTTTTTTTTCTCAGTTTAGGCAGATTCTACATATTTTTGGTAAAAAAAAAAATCGCAATCATGGTTATCACAGCACATCCCACTGTGATTGGCCAAAGCGCACAGGTCAGGTGAATGCTTTGGCCAATCAGCAGCCAGGTCAGGGTAATAGGTACAGTGCATAAGGTGACCAGGCCCAAGGACAAGGGAGAGTTATCAACAGCTAAGACTCAAAAGGGTCTGTGCACATTAGTCAAGGGAATCTGTAGACGCTGTACTAGGTCCCTATCAATGAAATTGCTAGCGGCACCAGAATCTATGAAAGCAGAGAGGTGATGAGAAAACTTGGCAGAACTAAGTTGTGCAGGAACAAATAGTTTGTCTTGGGGGGAACCTGGCACTGTATAGTCTAAAGAAGCAGACCCCACCCACAGTAGACACTTGACATTTCTCGGCTTATTAGGGTAGCTGGCGACAAAGTGGCCGTAGTTGCCACATTATAAGCAGAGTCCCTGGGATCTTCTTTAGCCTTTTCCCCAGAGGATAAATGGGTAGCGCCATCTTGCATTGGCTCCTTCTCCTGGGGAGGATGAGAGGGCTCAGGAAGGTCTGATGGAGAAGAAGTGGGCAGCGTACTTGGGGGCAAAGAAACAAACCTCTGTACGCCTTTCCCTTAAATGCCTGTCTATACGGATGGCTACTTGCATGGCTTTATTCAACTAATTTGGTTCAGGGTAGTGTACTAAGGAGTCTTTGATGGAGTCTGATAAGCCTAACCTGAACTAGCTTCTTAAAGTGGGGTCATTCTACCCTGAGTCAGGTGCCCAGCAGCAGAAATCAGAACAGTATTGTTCAACGGTGCGTTTACCTTGACTTAATGACCTAAGGTTAGTTTCTGCTGAGTGGGCACGGTCAGGATCAACATAGAGTAAACCTAGGGCCTTGAAAAAATGCTTCAACTGACCCTCTAGCTGTTTCATCTGTGGGGAGACTAAAAGCCCCATGGTCCCCCTGCAACCATGTAATAATCAGGTTAATCCGCTGTGCTTCAGAATCAGAAGAGCGTGGCTTAGAAGTAAAGTATAGCATACAACTATTTTTTTAAATTGGAAAACATATGGGAGTCACCAGAAAAACAATCAGGCGGGATAACCTTGGACTCTCCTCATTCCAGAAGAAGCTCATGCTGATTGGGCAAAACATGTCGGCTGTCATGACACTATGTGAGTGACGACCAGTCATCAGCTCTATTGCAATCCTGCACGTCTGCACATGCTCAATGGACTCCCTGAGAACTGTGGCATCCATCTTGAGAAAGGCGCGCTGAGTTGCTGCTATAGAGATCAGCCCTGATGTGTGGCTATCACTCCAGACCCAGAGCAAGATCGGAGTTACCATCCCTGCCCCTGACTGACTCCCAGTGCATAGCCTGGATGAGTGAGCAGGTCATCTGTCCTCACGGACACAAGTCTACATTGCCAAAGGCTGGGTGAGCGGACCTGCCTGTCGATGATCTGCTTTACTAGTGCTACACTTTATATTCACAGTGAGCTCTTGATGGTCACGCACAGTTTACTAACCTGATGTTCCACTGTGGGCCGCTATCAGTGATATTGAGACTGTGTTAATTACACCTGACCTCACTAAAAACATACCACTACAGCCCTGTATCTAGTGGGAAATTCCAGGCTGAGAAGACACACTAAACTGCACACTGTGACTGAATGTTTGCTGTCTGGCAAACAGTGACCCCAGGATCCCTTTTTTGACTGAAATACTCATGGAGTCACACATATGCTCATATGAATCCAAACCTGGGCAGTAGCTTTAACAATTGATCAGACATCCAATCAATCGTTATTTCATCAAACAAAATCAGTGTATAACTCTATGGGCTATGACTCTGTCATGTGTTTATGAGCGGTTCTGACAGTTGCAGCTGCATTTTGATTAGACAATGTTGTCTTTTTTAACTCCTTTGGCTTAGGTGCTGGTGGTAGGAATTTTTTACCCAGTTTTTTGTAGGGCTGTGGAAATTAAAGATTAATTCCTTGATTAATCAATACATTTCTTTGATCGATCAAAATTCTTTTGATCGGTACTCACCTCTCCGTCGGCTTCCGGGTCTTCAGGGAGTTCCGTTGGAGATCCAGTGATGTCACGGACATCGACGTCACTGGACTCCTCCCCCTTCCCCAAGTGCCTCCATCTGCTAATGAAGGGAAGGGAGGAGGAGTCCAGTGACGTTGAAGTTCTGATTGAACGTAACGCATACAGGGGAGGAGCTGCGCATGACGTCACCCGTTGCTGCCCTACGGAACTAACACGATTGTCGGCTTAACATGCTGTGTTTTTACCATCTTTATGTGAGTAGTTTGTGTTTGAACACAAAAATGTAATCTTATACTTAAGCGGTGAGCACTTAGATCTTTTCTTTCTACCCATGACCTGGCGTCCTTGCTGAGATCTAAGGAGACGTGAGAGAAGTTTATGGTCCGTGTTAACCCTTTTGATACCCGCTTGCAGGACCACCTGTTTGCACAGGGGTCCATGCCATAAGGTGAGAGTGATTAGTTAGACCGGAGGTGGAGGGATTGTCATGCTACTGGGGAAAAAAAATTACTTACGTCAGTGCTACAGTTTGAATTTAAAATGTTTTTGTGTGAACTGTGAAGTTAAGTCATGGATTGTGGAAACTAACTAGTGTCGGGTGATTGTATATAGTGTATACCACATTTACCACTGACTAATGCAGAGTTGCAATGCAAGGAGATCAGCTAAAAGTAGTTGGATCTGTATGTGCATTATAATTAATCGAAATTAGTCGATTAATCGATTAAAAAAAAATCGATTAATTGAACACGAAAATTGTAATCAGTAACAGCCCTAGTTATTTGTATTACCATTTGTAATTTTGTATTAAAGTTGCCTTATCTTATGCTGCATGGTCCTTAGTAATCTCTTGTAGGTGAGGTCATTCCGCACCTTGTTCCTTTTGTGTTTAACTATTTGACTACCTGGATCACACCTTGAATGGTGAGTCAGCAATTTTAAGGGACGCTGTGCTTGCTCATACATTGAGCTTTTCAGCGTTTATACCCTAGTGAGTTACTAGCAATCTCTTTGGGTTTTTTTAACCTTGGACTCTGGTTCCTGCATTACTGCTGGAGGTGCGTTCACATGCAAACACAGTTCCTGGACTTGGCGTGTCAGTTTGCAAAGCTCCTCAGCATATAAATGGGCCTGTGTAGAGTCCATCTTCACAGAAAAAAATGTATTCCTAAAGGCTTGTAATAATGTCATGCTTACACCTGACGCAGGTGGTCAAACACTATAACTGGCTACTGTGTTCTTCACCTATAGCAGCCCCCTTTCCCATAAGGCAAGCAGACCTACCGGTACTCGGTTTCCCCCAGGACTTGAACATAATGCTATAGTGCCTGGCCACCACGCCTGAGCAGGCAAAAACTGAGCAAAGCAAACAGGTACTTGTGGCTGGCAGACAAGCAGGGTGGTTCAATGACAGTCCAGGTAGAAGGCAAGCAGAGTTCAGAGAATAGTTGTTATCCAATCCGAGCTCATACACAGGCAAATCCAATCTAGCAGAGTGGGGCAGACAGACAGGGAGCTTGACTGCAGGCTTGGTTAGCTTAAATTTAGGTTTGGTCTTCACCCAGAGTCTGGCCACATTAATCACCTTGAAGGTAGACAGACAGACAAGGAGAATGCCACAGGCAAAACGAGGATGCTGGAAAGAGGAGCTATGATGGAGCAAGAGTGCATACATGTCTGACATTGTGCTTATATTTCTAAAAACATAAACAAATGTAAATTGCAACATTACTGTCAGAACCCATGAATCAGACAGAGACAGAAGTGCAGTTAAAATCACACTTGTTTAATAATAATAATAGTAGTAAAAGGTAAACAGAGCAACGTAGTCAAATCATAGCCAGAACAGGCCAGAAAATCAGAACAGGCCAGGAAATCAGAAAACCGAAGAATCAGCATAGTGGAATAGCAAGCAGGATCAGGAACCAGAAGGGACGTCAGCCAAGCAAGTCTTCAACAGGTACACAGGAGAGAGTCTCTGGATGTGTTGACCAAGGCGAAGGCAGAGAGGGACTGAACTGAACAGCTTAAGTAACCAGCAGGACTGACAAACAGGATATCATCATCAGATGAGTCATTGTGGAAAAGATTGGAGCTGGCAATTAACTGACAGCTGAGCGGCCTGCTCTGAGAAGGAAGGGCTGAGCCCAGCCCTGACAGTAGCCCCTCCTCAACGACCCCTCCCCCTCAGAGGACCACCAGGTTTGAGGGCAAAATATCTATGGAAAGCACGGAGGAAGACAGGGGCATGTACGTCCGAGGATGAGACCCAAGCGCGTTCCTCTGGACCATATGCTTTCCAATGACATCGGTGACATCGGCATGTCACAAAGCCTCCTGGACTTATGCCCAAGTGGAACGAAGACCACGGAGATGCTTCTCTAATGCAGAGATGCTCTACAGAACAAATGAGTCAAGACAACATGGAAGGTTGGAAACCATAGTTTGCCATCAATGGGGACAATCGGTAAGAAAAATTCAAGGCACTATTGTGAGCAAACTCTGCCCAAGGTAAGAGGTTTGATCAGTTGTTATGATGGTCAGAAATATAGTAACGTAGAAACTGCTCCAAGGACTGGTTGGCTTGTTCTGCAGCCCATTAGACTGTGGGTGATACGCAGAGGAGAAAGAAAGAAAGCTGAATTCCCAACTCTGCACAAAAGGCTCGCCAGAACCAGGACACAAACTGACTACCCTCCCAAGCAAAAATGGAAGCCAGTTCCTTAGATGTGGGCAACTTTCTAAGTGGAATACAATGAGACATCTTTGAGAACCAATTGACCACCATAAGGATAACTGTGTTGCCCTGAGAGTTGGGTAACTCCACAATGAAATCCATGGACAGGTGGGTCCAAGGCCTCTCTTCATTGGGTATAGGTTGTAGTAGGCCCACTGGAAGGTGTTGTGGTGTCTTACTCTGAGCACACACGGAACAAGCAGTTACAAAGGCGGCTACATCAGCACGTAGACTAGGCCACCAGAAATTTTGGGAAATGACCCAAAAGAGTTGATTCTTCCCAGGGTGGCCAGCAGCCTTGGTAGAAGGAGGAGCATGGACCTAAGCGGCAAGAATTGTATCACTCAAAGGAGAAGTGAGACTGTTGCAAACCGTAGCCAGAATATGATCAGGAGGGTCTTGGAAGTGGAGAAAAATTGTTGTGACAAAGCGTCAGCTCTTACATTCTTAGTACCGGGTAAGAATGAGACAATGTAATTAAAACTTGACAAGAAAAGAGCCCTCTTCTGGGAGAGAGACATTTAGCCTCAGACAAGAATTTGAGATTCTTATGGTCAGTAAGAATAAGAACCGGTACAGTGGTACCTTTGAGGAGATGCCTCCATTCTTTAAGGGCTAAAATGATCGCTAACAACTCTCTGTCCCCAATCTCGTAATTGCATTCTGCAGGTAACAATTTCTTGGAAAAGTAGCCACAAGGATGCATAGCGCTCTCAGAGGTAGGATGCTGAGACAGAAGGGCGCCAACTCCAGTCTCAGAAGCATCAACCTCAAGGATAAAGGGTAACGTAGGATCAGGATGTGCCAACACAGGAGCAGAAACATAGGCAGCCTTGAGACTCTCAAAGGCCTTAATAGACTCCGGAGACCAACTCTGTGGGTTACCGTCCTTTCTGGTCATATCAGTCAGGGGCTTGACCAGAGATGAGAAGTTACAAATAAACTTTCGATAATAATTGACAAACCAAGAAAAGTTGTAGAGGACGTAAACCCATGGGTCGGGGCCACTGTAGGACTGCTAAACGTTTCTCTGGGTCCATCGAAAAACTGGCAGTGAAATTACAAAACCCAGGAATTTAACCTGTTCACAAAGGACCTCGCACTTCTCCAATTTACAATAGAGATTGTTCTCTCTCAGCTTCTGAAGCACATGACAGACATCTGTGTGATGGCTCTCTAGGGACTTGGAAAAAATTAGGATATCGTTGAGATAAACCACCACACATAGCTGCAACAAATCTCAGAGGACATTGTTGATAAATTCCTGGAAAAATGTTGCAAAGGCCAAATGGCATTACCAGGTACTCTTAATGGCCTGTTCTGTTATTAAACGCAGTTTTCCATTTGTCGCCCTCCTTGATCCTCACAAAATTGTATGCGCCTCTCAAATCCAGCTTCGTGAAAACCGTTCCTCCCTTGAGGCGGTCAAATAACTCTATAATCAACGGTATTGGATAAGCATTCTTAATCGTGAAACGATTGAGACCCCTATAATCAATACAAGGACTTAGTTCACCACTCTTCTTCTTCACAAAGAAGAAACCGGAACCAGCAGGAGATGAGGACTTGCGGATTAATCCATAAGAAAGTGCTGTAGAGAGTCTGCCTGCCAATTGTCCACACCAGGGATGTGGACTTAAGAGAGAGCTGGAATGTAAATTTCCACCCAGGGATTCTCGACTTATGATGACCCCTTGATGGTTTATGTAAGCCACTGTTGTAGCATTATCAGACTGCACCCTGATCAGGTGACCTTTTACAAGGGGTGTCTAGTGTTGTAGAGTCAGTTTAATGGCTCTCAGATCCAGAATATTAATGGGGTGTCTCAATTTTTCTAAGGACCAGGTCCCCTGAACTGTTAAGAAGCTGTAAACTCCCCCCCTATCCTGAAAGATTTGGGCCCTTTCTCACCACCTTTGAGGGCATAAGGCCAGTTTCACACTGGGGCGGTGGGGGCGGCGGCGGTAAAGCAGCCCTATATTTAGCGCTGCTTTACCGTCGTTTTACCCGCGGTATTTGGCCGCTAGCGGGGTGGTCTTAACCCCCGCTAGCGGCCGAAAAAGGGATAAAACCCCCCGCAAAGCATTGCTGCAGCGGCACTTTGCCGGCGGTATTACCGCGGTGTCCCATTGATTTCAATGGGTAGGAGCGGTATAGGAGCGGTGAATACACCGCTCCTTCACCGCTCCAAAGATGCTGCTAGAAGGACTTTTTTTACCGTCCTGCTAGCGCACCGCTCCAGTGTGAAAGCCCTCCGGCTTTCACACTGGAGTTAAAGGACCCGCTTTTTTCTGTGGAAGCGCCTGAAAAACGATTAGGTGTGAAAGGGGCCTAAGAAGAAATTAGTTGGACATAAGAAGTAATAAAGTTGGAGATCCTCTATGCCAGGGAGAGCTTTGTCAAGCTTGATAGATGCACATGACAATATGTTTGTTCTATAACATAAGCATGTTGAGTTAAAGTGATCTGAATTGAAACTGGGAAAAGGGAACTGCCTCATAGGAGGCTACCATTAAACCCAGAACCCTCATGCAGAAGCAATCTGAGGAATGTATTTTGGATCTAAGAACCTGCATGTGGGACCTTAAAGAGGAAGTAAACCCGATGGGTTTTACTTCCTCTTTTGCTCCCCGCAAGGCCTGCCAATGAAAAGCATACAGGGTTAGTATGCATCGCCTGCTAGCCCATTATATGACACTTACCTGCAAACAAAGCCTGCACTGTCCCCTAAGCAGGCCGCGTCCATCTTCGCCCCTCTTCCTTCTGGGGCCACAGACTCCGGCTCTGTGACTGGCCGGAGTTGCGTGACTTCACTCCTGCGCAAGGGAGCCATCAGTCACAGCACACGCTGGGGGAAGAAACGGCACGGTTGTCTGTTTCTTTACAGCACATGCGCCGGAGACGACATCGGCGCTTTACAAGTGAAATGTCACCTAAACGGCGCACGTTTAGGAGATATTTCATCTACCTATAGGTAAGCCTTATTCTAGGCTTACCTATAGGTAAAAGTCACCAAAAAGGCTTTACAAACACTTTAAGGAGGTAATTCTTGCTTGGGACAAAATTAGAGCCAGGTACTTTGGATGCCATTACATGCCAAAGGAACTGAATCATCATTTGGCTGTAGGCAGACAAGGTTGTGGTAGAAGTTTGCTACAGCAGAAGGTCATTCAGGTACCCTATAACATGAGTGTCCTGGATCCACAGAAGAGCAAGAAACAGGGCAAGCCCTTTTATAAAAACTCAGGGTACAGAGGAGGGCCCAAATGGTAGTGCTACAAATTGGAGTTGTTGGTCTCCCACAGCAAAAGCATTGATGTGAGTGAAAGATGGGGATGTGTAAATAGGCATCTTGTATGTTTACTGGTTGACAGAAATTACCCTTGTTTGAAAGAAGAAATGGTAGATCCCACTGTTTCCATGCTGAATTTGTTTATTCAAAGAAATCTGTTTAGAGATTTTAAGCTCAATATGGGGCGGAAGCCACCATTTGGTTTGGGAACTTTGAATAGGTTTGAGTGTTTGAGATCCATACTAGCGCACATGCCTCCTCGCTTTCCTCCATTTCATCCTCAAACAGGTTTGTAGTTTCTATGCTGATTCCTGAACAGAATCAAGGGGGACGGAAGAAGTTTAGCATTTTTGGCCACTGGAAACCAAAGGTCCCAGGAGCGCCAAAAGTTTTCCAAAGAATCCAGACATAGTGAAAGAGAATCTACTTTTGTCAGATAAGCTGCATTATGTGTGCCTAGAAGATGGTAGAATGAGAGGATGGAAGCGGTGCCAAAGTAGGGCAGTGCTCCAGTACAGTAAAACAGCTATCACCCTAAAGCCTCATACACATGATCGGACCGTGGACCAACTTTCCCGTGGATTTTTGTCCAAAGGGCGTTGGCCCCAAGTTGGTATTGCATACACACGGCAGGACTTTTTCAGCCAACTTTCACCAAATCACTTGGTTTTTCTGCTCTTTACTGCCACCTTTGGTCAACTTCTGTATTGTCTGATCTTTTGCATTGGTTCTGCATTGGTTTGTACAAAAGACCGTTGGTTTTGTGTACACACGGTCGGACTTTGGTCCATCGGACTTTTGTTGGCAGAAAGTTGGTCCGTTCGCACAGCCAACAAAAGTCCGATGAAACCTGTAAAAAGTTGGTCCGATGGAGCGTACACACGGTCGGATGTTGGTCCAAAACAGCTAATTTGCATGTTGGTTGTCAAAAAGTCAGATCGTTTGTACGGGCCTTTAGCAATGTTCTGAGTTTCCTGTAGGGCGTAGGCCATCAGCAGACCTTGTGCTATTCAGCCCTGTAATCTGCCATTGTTTAAGACCCCTTTCACACTGAGGCACTTGAAAAATGCCTTAAAAACGCCTAGCGCTATTGCCATGTTTTAGTCGCATTTTTGCCACACTAGTGCTAAAATTAGCGCACCGCGCAGGCGTTTTTAAAGCATTTTTGAAGAACTTTTGAAGCGTTAGCTAACAAATCCACCCCCTACATGACTTCCTGTGCACTTCCTTGTATTTCATGTAGGGAAGAGAGGGAAGAGAGAGAAGATGGAGTTTGCTGAGCTTCTGTTGCTCTTTGTGCTACTATATTGGGAAAATATCCTTAAACAGAGGCAGCAACATCGCTTTGGGGTTCATCCCATTCTTTAAGGGCGCACTCCTCAAGAGGACAATTTGTGTTGCTTTATCAGGACTTGCACTCTGAAAAGTTTTGAAATTACACTCGGATGAGCATTGCAACGCAAGTGAAAATATTGGTTTATGTTTTTTGTTCGGGTTGGGGTTAGCATAGGGTTCCAGTTAGGGTTAGCATAGGGTTAGGGTTAGTATAGGGTTAGGGATCCGGTTAGAGTTAGCATTGGGTTCCAGTTAGGATGAGCACAGGTTTAGGGTTAGCATAAGGTTCCATTTAGGATTAGCATAGGGTAAGGGTTAGCATAGGGTTAGGGTTAGCATAGGGTTTCGGTTAGGGTTAGCATAGGGTTAGGGTTAGCATAGGTTGCGGTTAGGGTTAGCATAGGGTTAGGGGATTAGGGGATTGGGACTCACTTTTGCTGGATTTTTGCTTTCTTGGAAGGACACTCCAGTCTGGTATGTGCTGTGCAGCGATTTCATTCCACGCGCTGTTTTTCCTATTCCGGTTAGCATAATGGGCATAGTTGAGATCTCACAATTCAGGGTATGTCCGCAGGGAGTGTATAAACTCCTCTGGTTTAAATGCAGAGAGCTATGAGTAAGCACCAGTAGTTATGGTGTGAAACATGTTAGCTGTTGATTCCATCTCTTGCTGTATTGTTTTTAACCAATAAAGAAATTATCATTGGAGTGCGGCCATTCGGATTGAATTTCTTTTTACATGCGCAAATGCAGAGGTTTTTGCTGGTCTTGCAACATCCTCTGCTCTGGCCTGCTTTGCCTGCTCATTTTCTGCCTCCATGCTGTCTTCTCTCTCTCCTCTCCACCTCTCAATAGGATTTCTTGATACAGTATCCCAGCATCCTACACTGCACTCCGGTCATGTGACCTTCCCACAGCTTCAGGGCGCTTTTCAGGCTCATTTAAAGCGCTTTGAATTCAATGGTAATGGGCGTTTTGGAAGCCTTTTATAGTGCTACAAACATACTCCAAAAATACAGCTTGCAAGACTTTTCTTAACGTCCCATCAACGCCCCAGTTTAAAAGCATCCATTGAGATGTATGGGAAGCGCTTTTAGAGCACTTTTCAGGCGCTATTTTTAGCATTAAAGCACCTCAGTGTGAAAGGGGCCTAAGCCCCCGTACACACGGTCAAAAATTCCGACGGAAAATGTCTGATCGGACCATGTTGTCGGAAAATCTGCCCGTGTGTGGGCTCCATCGGACTTTTTCCGTCGAAATTTTCGCCGGAAAAAAATTGAGATCCTGCTCTCAAATTTTCCGACAACAAAATCCGTTTAGACTTTTTCCGATTGTGTTTAGAGAATTCCGACGGACAAAGTGCCACGCATGCGCAGATCAAATTACGAGACCAAAGCTATTGGCTACTAGCCTCTACGTAGTTCCGTCATACGCAACGAACGTCACCACGTTCAGATGCAACACCAGTGTCGGACAAAATCCGTCTGAAAAAATCAGACGGATTTTGTGGTCGGAATTTCCGGCCGTGTGTACGGGGGCTAAGAGAGGGAATCCCTGCTGGGGTACTAACATTATGGATGCAGAAGTAACAGGGTTTTGCAAGTCTGGAATGCAAGAGCCACTATAAACCAAACGCTGACTGGGTCACAGGCACCCTGTGACCATTTTTCTGTAGCAGAAGACTGAAGGAAAACATGCTGTGTGCGTTTCTCAGAAAATATGGTGGGTGGATATGTGTCAGTCATGAGATGTCTCTCAACTATATCATCATTCTGAGAGCAGATGGGTAAAAAATTGGCAAATGTAAATTTACTTATGGCTCCAAAATATGTTAGAGACAAGTATAACAATGAGTAACAGTGGGTAACACAATACAGTGAATAACTCCCAATTCCTCCTTCTATGCAACCACATTTTGTGCTAAGCACTGCGGGTTGTCTACATCACGGCATCCTGTACCTTCAAAGAGGAAGCAGAAAGATGTAAACTGACTACACCAGCAAGGATCTGCTTCCATGCTTGGTGTGGTCATAATGAAAATATGTACCAGGCATACCCCACTTTTAAGTACACAATGGGGTTTATTTACTAAAGCTGGAAATTGCAAAATCTGGCTTGCTTTTGCATAGAAACCAATGAGCTTCCAGGTTTTATTACCAAAGCTTAATTGAACAAGCTGGGGTTAGAAGCTCATTGGTTTCTATGCAGAAGTGAGTCTGATTTTGCACTTTCCAGCTTTAGTAAATAAACCCCAATGCGTACTTAAGGCTGCATTCACACCTGAGTGTAGCATTTTCAGGCAGAAAATCGCGCGAATTGCAGTGTTTTTTTGCAGCGTTTTTTCCCGCGATTTGCTGCGTTTTTTACCGTGTTTTGCAGCGAGTTTGTACAGAGCAAAAGGTCACCAATGTAAATAGAAGAAAAACGCCCAAATCTGCCCGATTTGAGCGACAAAAAAGGGTCCGGAAATTGTTTGAGCTTCAGGCGTAGGGCTTCAGGCGTTTTGGAGTGGAGATGTGAACCATCTCCATAGAGAATAATGTATTTTTTCCCCTCTAGCATTTTGTAGCTTCAGGCTTCAGGCGACAAAACGCTCAGATGTGAATGCAGCCTAAAAGTGGGGTATGCCTGTAATATGTTTTTAGGGGTAACATACACTTTTTTAAACATACAGAACGCTTAATATTTTTTACTAAATGTGCTGCTGAATTCCCAAATATATTAGGTCATTGGGTGATTTAACCTGCTAACAGTTCGCCCTAAACTAAAATATCAGTTACAAATTGTTGCATGCCTATAAAACAAAATATTTCCCCCCAGTATACAGAAATCTGAACTATACAATGAATTAAAAATCATATAAACATATTTAACAAACAGTAATCTTACTTCATCTTCAGGCTGTCTTGCAGAGTATCACCTCAGAAATGTTTTGTGTGTGTGTTTTTCCATCACAAACAAGAGAAAAAAAGGAAAATGTGACTTTTAAGCTTTTGACAGGAGTCTTGTATAAGTGGAAGACTTTTAATTCTCAAATTGTTTCACTTCAATAACTCTTTTAAAGTTGTTGCGCCAAGATGCCTGGCGGATTAAGCTCCATTGCCTTTTCTTGTTTTGAACTAATGTATTCTTGATCACCGTTTAATGAAACTATATACCACATGGAGATTTCACATTAGATAAACCATGTGAAACCCTCATCAGACAAGTAGCTCTGGCTGGTGGTAATCCTTCAGATGAAAATTTCAGACTAGCAGGTTTTCCAATTTAAATGAGCCCCTTTAACTATAAAAAATTGGCACGCTTTGATTGCTAAAAATTATTTAGAAATTTTTATGCTGCCATCGTGCCCTGGTGGCTTCAAAAAAACAAGAATCCTGCCGTAAATACAGAAAACATTAACTGGTCACTGAGGGGATCCAATTTACAACCCATAGAGGCAACTCACATGGCTCAGTGACACTAGTATTATTGGGTTTTAGGAAGACATTCAGAGCTGCTTACATCATGCTACAGCACAGCATTTTCCTAAAATGAAATAGATTTAGAATGCAGGCTAATATGCTCACGTTATAGAACTGTTTAAACGTGTGTATATAATAGTCTACCAGATAATAGAATGTAATAATTGTATTTAGTGTAATCTAACCTAAGTATTGTGTATTTAATATAGACATATTTTGATATGCGCAACATTAAGGATGAGCAGTGCCTGGGGGAATGGAGAGAGCCCTATGTTGCAATGTATAATATTAAATTAATCTATTTTGCAAGCAGGGGGAGTCTGGATTGATGCCCGTGCTAGCTGCTTGTTTCACTGAGCATCTCTTCTCAGAATATTCAATATAGTTTCAGATTCCAGATTGTAGTCATCAAGTATGGTAGAAAGTTGTGCAAATTTTCCTAAAACGCTTATAATTGTAATGTAACACTGGCCGAGTGGGTTGTAATATTGTTGATGTTGTTGATTTCATTATTATCATCATTCCTTATTATCATACACTTTATTTAGCACCCTAACATTTCAGGAAAACAGTAAACACACATGAGCATTGACACAAATACACCAGCTTAGCTATTTATAATACACTATGGGGGTTATTTACTAAAGGCAAATCCACTTTTTATTTGCACTTGGAAATGCACAAAATGTGCAAAGTGAGTACTAAAGCGCTGATAGGAGAATTAAAAATATTTAAAAATTTTTAGAAAACCAAATAAAATAGATAAGATGACCAAATGATATGCTGCACTATTAAAGTGTGTCCTACACTTAAAAGAATATGCAAATAAATACTAGAGTATAAATAGTGTGCAATATCAACCTTAGTCTATTTAGATCAGCAGGTGAGGTAAAAGACAAATGTCGTGGTACAGTAAAATATATAAGTGCTTGCGTGACAATCCCAGGTGCACAAAAGATATATAAACTTCAAGTTACAATCATTGTAACTTGAAGTTTATATATATTTTTGTGCACCTGGGATTGTCACGCAAGCACTTATATATTTTACTGTACCACGACATTTGTCTTTTACCTCACCTGCTGATCTAAATAGACTAAGGTTGATATTGCGCACTATTTATACTCTAGTATTTATTTGCACTTGGAAATGCAGTCGCTCTAAATCTAAGGGGTAAATATGAAATGAGGGGAAGCTCTGCTGATTTTATCATCCAATCATGTGCAAGCTAAAATGCTGTTTTTTATTTTCCTTGCATGTCCCCCTCGGATCTACAGCGACTACTTTCAAGTGCACTTTCAGTGCAAAGTGGATGTTCCTAGTAAATAACCCCCTATGAGGTTGATTTGCTAAAACCTGAGAGCTGTGCACAGAAACCAATCAGCTTCCAAGTTTACAAGTTTATTTGTCAAAGCTTAATTGAACATGCTAAAGTTAGAAGCTGATTGGCTACCTTGCACAGCTGCACCACAAATTGTATCCTCCAGTTATAGTAAATCAACCCCTATACATATATATATATATATATATATATATATATATATATATATATATATATATATATATATATATATATATATAGATATATATATAGATATATATATATATATATATATTTAGGAGACATCACTTACAGACTCAAAATGAACCAGCCACTTAGCTGTTATATGCTGGAAGACAGAGGACCATATATCACTAAACCATCCTGAAGAATAAGTGAATGAGGTACACAGAGAAGCAGTTCAAAAAAGGATAGAGTATAAAGAGATATCACCAATAAATAAGTCACATGAGCAGGTTGAATGAAGTAGTGGATAACACAACATGTAAAATCTATTTAAAATAAAAATAAAAAGTTTAATGCCGCATACACACAATTTCCGTCCGAAAAATCTTGGATGGTTTTTCCGACGGAATTCCGCTCAAGCTTGTCTTGCATACACATGGTCACACAAAAGTTCTCGGAACTTTCGACCGCTAAGAACGCGGTGACGTACAACACTACGACGCGCCGAGAAAATTAAGTTCAATGCTTCCGAGCATGTGTCGAATTGTTTCCGAGCATGCATGATTTTTCGCGCGTCCGAATTGCATACAGGCGATTGCATTTTCGGATAGGAACTTTTCCTGACCGAAAAATAGTGAACATGCTCTCAATCTTTTGCGGGCTGGAATTTTGCCAGCAAAAGGCCGATGGAGCATACACATGGTCACATTTTCCGACAAAAAGCTCTCATACGCGGCATAAGGTTGACTTTCTCAACTAGGGCTCCTTTTGAGGTTGCTAGAGGTTGCTTAAACAGTGAGAAATGGTGAATTAATCTTCCATCTCACTGGCCACTAATGCAAGGGGGCAATTTTCTACTGATCACCAATGTAAGGGGTCATTTCTACACTGACAACTAATGTTAGGAGGCACCATAATTTTACTGGGTTTCTTTTGTGTTATGATTGTCCATTTCATTTCAAGGTTATTACTTAAACCTAAAAATGATCTTTCCTGGGTGTCATATATGCTAGGTACACCATATTTATTTATTTTTTATTAAAAACGTTATTGATTATTTTAAAATGCTATTGATTATTAAGTCTCGTTTTTTAATTTCTTCAATAAAATAAACAAACATGTTATACTTACCTGCTGTGTTGCAGTGGATTTGCACAGAGCAGCCCGGATCCTCTTCTTCTCGGGTCCCTCTTCTGTGCTCCTGGCCCCTCCCTCCTGTTGAGTGCCCCCACAGCAGGCAGCTTGCTATGGGGCACCTGGGCTAAGTCACAGCTCCCTGTGTCCATTCAGACACGGAGCTGCGTCCCGGCCCGCCCCCTCTCTCTCCTGATTGGCTGGCTGACTGATTGACAGCAGCGGAAGCCAATCAGGAGGGAGCGTCTCGAGCGGCCAAGACACTTGTGGACATCACTGGAGAGAGATGGGGCTCAGGTAAGTATTGGGGGGTGCTAGGGCACTGCTGCACACAGAAGGCTTTTTAAGATAAAAAACCTTGTGACTTTACAACCCCTTTATATCCACCCAAAATATGCTCAGCAGCTTTGCAGTTCCAAGGGCAATATACCATGCAAAATGGTATATTACATTTGGTACATGTCTGAGCTACTCTATGGCAACCATAAATCTCACCACACTTTCAACAATGTATTTCCCAGTGAAATCCACAAAACAAACTCATTACAAGATATTTTACTTAAATCATGAAGAAATCACAAAGCATCACAAGCTGCAAGGCCCTTTCTCAAAGCAAAGTGATCATTACTTTGTCTTAATAAAGGGATTCTTTGTGGTCCCAAATGACAGTTTGTGGTGCCTTTTTTCTCTTGTGAATAAAGAAAACAACTCTTATATAATAAAGGCTGCTGAAGATTTCTGCTTGTGGTTAGTGTGTGGTGTCATTAGTTCACCACAACACACCAGCAAAGACAACATATGTGCGACAGACACATCATCCTTATAGGTGCAAAGACACGACTGCAATGATGTTTGCAAAGTTCTGTTACCATGGGGGGCCATCTCTTCTCTAACACCAGTGCTCTGAACAGGGGCGGACTGACCATTCGGCCACTCGGGCACTTCCCAGGGGCCCTGGCCACTAGGGGGCCCCATCAGGGTTGCCAGCCTCAGTAAAACCAGGGACAGTATGTAAAAATCTGTGTTTTTTTTTACATCTGTTTCTGAAATGTCCCTTACCGACATCCTTTTGGTCTAAAAATCCCAAGATTATAGCTGCCCCACCTCTCCAGTACCTTCTCAGCCAATAGAAACATGTCTGTGTATACTGTGTGTACATGTATGTGTATACTGTGTGATTGTATACTGTGTGTGTATACTGTGATTGCCGGGGGCCCCATGAGTTGTCAGTCCGCCCCTGGCTCTGAATTAGGTGCCTCTAGGTTTCATGATTTAAAATATATAGCATGAAATGCAGAAAAATGGGGAATATTAATATTCTACAAGGTATATGTTTTCTTATGTTCAAATTAAAGGAAATACGGATTGTGGAAATACGTGTACCCATAAAGACTGAACCTTTATAGAGCTGTGTCAGCAGAAGAGCCTTGTTGTTTTCCTTCCGCCCCACAAAAAAAAAAACCCAACAACCTACGAATACAACTGTATGCACAGCAAACTTTAAAAAGAAAACTTAAATGATGTTTTATGACGTCCAAGAGACTCCTGACCCAATTAGGTCATGCCTAAGTTTTACTTTATTAGATCCCTAAACACTTTACAGCCATGCCAATAATAATCACCACTGGTTACAACAGGATTATCATAACGTAGCGTACATGCCTACAGGAAAACCCAGGCAGTGCTGACAGAGCACAGCATGATGGCTCAATGATCCAAAATGGTAGTAATTGCTTTCCTTGTCTTTATTTCTTCTCAAGCATGCCAGGAAAAGCATATTTGTCCAAAGAAATAAAAGGAAAATCAAGCATATCTCATTCAAACTATATTCGACAATTCAAACAAAATCAACCATAGCCAAAGCTACATGAACATAACAATATATAGAAAGGGTATGTGCCATCACCAACATGAAACCTTAAAACTGAAAAAGTTAAGCTAGGTATTACGTTATCCAACAATGCAGTGAGCTGCCTTTCATTTACAGTTTTCTCTACTAGTAGGCTCAGAACACCAATATTTGCATGTATACGTACAGCTGTAAGGGCTGGGAACTCAGTAGGTGATAATGGAATTTTAATGAATACAAATAGGGCACCTCATTTTTTCTGTTTTTGCTTTTCAACAGATTGGCACAATAAGAAACAATATGAACTAAGGGAGCACACCGGCAGATAATGAAGAAATATATGTACCCATTAAATCTTGAACAAGTCTGTTTAATTATTTGTTTTATTAAAGGAAATCTATACTGAGAGAAATATGAGGGCTGCCATTGGTGACCTCCGTCTCAAAATACTAGTTGCCTGGCTGCCTTTGCTTTTAAAAGTTTTAAAAAAACAGACTAGAATCAAGCATGCTGATCAGGAATGTCTGAGTGAAGTCAGCCTATTTTATTCAGACTATTAAAAATAGTTATTAAGGGAAATAAAACTGGACAAAGCATGGTAGATTAAGCATGGTATGTCTATAAAGTATTAAAAGTAGGAGAAGAGGACAGGGGATGGAGTTCCATAGTCTTGTCCTATGGTGAAATTGGTGATCTTCCATAGATGCAGGACACAGAGTCATGCCCTGTACACATGATATAATTTTCCGACAACAAATGTTGGATGTGAGCTTGTTATCGGAAAGTCCGACTGTGTGTATGCTTCATAGAACATTTGTTGTCGGAATTTCCGCCAACAAATGTTTGGGAGCAGGTTCTCAAATTGTCGATCCCTGCATCCAATTCGCAATAGCAGAAGATTTTGACCAGCTCTCTAAGGAGCCGGTTCACATATCTCCGCAGCGGGTCCAATGCATTTGCACAAAAACGCTGTGCGTCTTTTAGTCCATTTCAGGTCCGAAATTCAGCCCAAAATTCGGGCTGAAATCGGATCTGAAACGGTGAACCAGCACGCACCAGACCTCTACTGTGAGCCACATGAGAATCATATGTGAACCAAGCCTTAAGCTGCCTAAATAGGTGCAGGCATCGACAAATGATACCTCAAGCACTGGCACACCTGCCCCAAGTATCATTGCATTCTTTAAAATCAGAGACCTTAAAAATAGGCATAGATGGGCAATGTTGTCATTTGTATCTTGTATATACAGAAGTCATGCATATGCAGTTAACATATTCCAAATTCAAATAATTCCTTGGCCATTTACTGATACCAGCCAATAACACCTTTTGAAAAATGTTTACAATTCTCTACTGGGACCAAATAATTCACTTTGCAGAACGCAAATGAGAATGTAGCAAAAATACTTAATCATAAATACCTAAAATTAATGCACAACCACCAAAGCAAGCCATAAACCTAATCAGTTCAGCTTATGCAATCCAAATCAGTGAAACATGCATTTTGTTGTTTTGGGCTAATATAAGCACATTGTTCTTTTTTTTGGTGAACAAAGCCAACAGACATAAATTTCTTATAAGGTACATAGGGTCCCAAAAACCATCATCAACCAGTAGTAACAGAATATAAAAAGCGTTAAAGATGCTCAATTGCAAATCAAGTATCGAAGTGATTGGCGCATTATCTTCATTAGCTATAATTGTGCAATTCACCCCATGTGCACAAATATTTTTTTTTTAAGTCAAGTTTGCCTTGTTTGCCTTAGCTTCATAGAGATCCCGAGTCACAATGAAACATCTCGTAGGATAGATCTTTTCTAGAATTGGTGTCAACACACACTATCTAAACAACAAGCTGGTGCAGCACGAACCGCAAATATACAAACGTGATCAATGTGAAACAAAACATGTTCAATTAACCTCCCTGGCGGTATGATTCTGGCTGGAATTTTGTGCTGAAAGCGGTACAATTATTTTGCATGGAAATTTGGCGTTTTTATATTGTAGGCATGCAATTCTTATGAATAACTCACTTAAATCTGTCCGAACCAGAGTCTAGTAGACATCCCGGGTATGATAAAGTTTGAAACACAAAATAATAAATTATAATATAATAAAAATATATATAAAAATGATTCAATAATGTAATCAAATCAAAAACACTGAAATTTGCTCAGTTGCAGAATAGTCGCTGTCATTAAATTTATTGTTTAAAACCACTTTTGACATAAAGGGACACTTTTTGGTTGCTATGGACAATCTCCAGTTTCCAGGCAGAAAAAAAAATCTTTTTATTATATAAAATGACATGCAGGGCACTAGGCAGACCACTAGGGACAAAGGGGATGTGTATTTTTTGTATACAGTACTGTAATCTGTAAGATTACAGCACTGTATGTGTGTTGTGTTTTTAAACTTTTTAAAATTTGGCGCTGATCTCCGCTCCCGTGCGTCGTAACGTCGCAGGGAACGGAGATCGGCGGCACTCGGGCACTGTGTGAATCGAGCGAGCGGACGGCTCGCTCACACAGCGGGGAGACATCGCAGGATCCAGGGGAAAAGGTAAGTAACTTCCCCCCTGTATCCTGCAACGCTAGCCTGAGTCTGGCTCGGGGTTACCGCTCCCAGCAGAAAAAACTGGACCCGAGCCAGACTCGGGATTACCGCTAGGGAGGTTAAATATTCCACAAATATAAATGTAGCACTAACCCCAGAAGGAGCTGCTGGTTTAATTTGGGCTTACTGTTACCTTCTTGACCTCGTAGATGTCTAGGGGTTTCCCGAGGTAGATGGCCCAAAGAATTGCAGAAATTTTTATTTGCAAAAGAAACCTGAAAGTGCAGAAACTGACACTGGATCCGCTTTGGGATCGCTATCGGATAAACCTCCTCTCACTAGGCCTAGCAGACTCTAGTGTTCAAATATAATAAAGTCTCTGCCACAAACTTGGTTGTAACTGAAGAATAAAGTCTCTGTCACAGACTTGGTTGTAACTGAAGAATAAATGAACTTAGAGAACCCTCATATGGTACCAGTATCTTGCAGCCGGCCCAGCGATAACGCACGAGCGTGGATTCACTTGGTGTCTTTCAACTTGGCTTCCAGGCTCTTTCTGAGGAACCAGCCTTTTGCATGGCCCTCTTCTGAAGAGTCCTCCCCTGGTTGCTTTATCAGTTGCTGGGCCTCTCCACAGATGAGATGGCACCGGACCACCTTGGAATCTTTCTTCCAGTTACTTTGCCTCAGGCTAGCCAGCCCCGAGACTCGGAATTGGATGGATCCGCACCCCAGGCCATGAGGGCCCCTGAGGGCTGGTCAGGAGGACCAGTACCAAACAGACGAAAAGCTCTTCTGGACCGGAACCCAGAAGCACGTGATCTCAGTACCTTAAGTACCCTCTCCCAGAATTCACAACAAGACAACACACTCACTGATTGGCTTTGAGAGAGATTGGCACCCAATGCGTCCAGCCAAACTGCGTTCCCATACTTGCCAGAGGTGACAACGACACCTATGGCCAAGCAGAACCCAGTGCAATCCATTCAGACTGCCACTGAAACCATAATTTAGTGTAATTTACCATAAAACCCAACTGTGGTTTTAGGGATGTTAAATTTAGAAAACACATAGCGCGTGCTCGTCAGGAGCCTGGCGCTACATAAAAATAATATCAAACAATAAAAACATGCTAAATCAGAATGCTAACATTTTGTGTCACACAGGCAGTCGCCATAGAAAATTGGTAAACAGTCATTGGGTCACATGATATGACATGATCCAGATCTAATATAACTAATGGGAGGTCCTGCAAAGTCAGTTGCCAAGGGAACCTTAAGCAAACAGTGGATCAAATAATACATAGGGACATAAAACACTGCCACAAAAAACACTATATAGATGTTGTAAATATACATGGCAGGATTTGTTGTGCCAGATAAGGCCATAAAATGAACCTTCTGATTGTTTACCAACTTTCTATGGTAAAAGATGGGCGAGGCTATATTAGCGTGCTGGCTACATGCTGCTCCCACCTACTGAGGACGTCCCGCTGACAGACGTAGGGCAAATAGGGTGTTGAACCTTTTCCCATTGATATCATTACGCTACATGCACTGGGATTGAGGACACATCTTCTGTTAAGCCTCGTACACACGATCGGATTGTTGGCCAACAAAACCGTGGACTTTTGTCCGAAGGGCGTTGGCCCAAAATTGTCTTGCATACACACAGTCATAAAATTGTTGGCCAATAATTACGAACGTAGTGACATACTAGACAAACTACGTGGTTTTTCAGCTCTTTAGCGTCACCCTTTGGGCTCCTTCTGCTAATTTCGTGTTAGTAGAAGTTTAAAGAGTGTTGATTTGCGCTTTTCATTTCACACTTTTCATTTTGCGCTTTTCAGTTCGTTTCTGAGCTCCCATTCGTCAACCAGACATGTTGCAGAATCGGAGGAGATAACGTGTTATTTATTATTGGCCTTGGAGTTATTGCTTTGACATAATTTTTTTGGTTGAATAATGATTTCATTTGGTATATTTTCTATATTTTTGGATACATCAAATGCACTTTTTGGTTCTATTGGCAGATAGCATGTCTAATTTTATTTGTTTTATTTTTTTTAATGCACAATAAAAAAATTGTGGCGAATAATACTTGGCTATGTGTTTTACTTCAAATGACAGTTTGGAAGTAGGCAGTTACATTTTAAAAAATACAATGTAAAATTGACATAGGACACCAACATAGTTGTATCTTTGATCTTAAAAACTACAGGATAATGGTGTTGTGGTAACCCAAATAAAAAAAAAAGAAAAGCATAATAATATTATTCTTGATATCACTAGAAAAAAAAAAGCCTTTGAAAATTCATTGCAATAACTCCATCAGTATCACCAGCAAAGCAGCTTCATTATTATCCCATTAAAGAAGAAGAGAACTGTGCGCTGCATTTGGAGATTTGGAATGTTAATTCTCCATTACGATATCTAGTTTACAAGACCGACCACTTCTGGCTCGTCCTTGCTTCCGAGCATGCGTGTTTGTACTTTGGACTTTTGTTCACACGCTCGGAAAATCCGTCAACACACATTTGTCCGTGGAAAATTTGAAAACCTGCTATCCAACATTTGTTGGCAGAAAGTCCGACAACAATTGTCCGATGGAGCATACACACGGTCGGATTTACCGACAACAGCATGTCATCGAACATTTCCCATCGGAAAGTCCGATAGTGTGTACACTAGTTGCAGGGTTTTCTGACAGAAGTGTATATTTTGATGTGCTGTACTCAATTCCTTTGCTTGTGAGAGTGTTTTTGAACTTTTTCCTCTGTATCCTCACAAGTGTGGACATGTGCTGAATTGGAGATCTACACTTGGAGGAGAGAGATCATTATATCTGCTGGGTAACAGACTGCTATGACCTCTTTTCACCTTTAAGGTCAGAATTCTAATGTGAGAAGATCAGAGGGTCATCAGGTGAAGGGTGCTCCACTACACAGTGGGGTTGATTTACTAAAACTGGAGGGAGCACAATCTGGTGTGGCTCTGCATATAAAACCAATCAGCTTCCAGTTTTTTTTCTTTTTGATGACCAGATTTTGGTGATTTTTGGTGAGAAGACCAGATATGTCTCACTTTGAATGGTATTGGATCACTTTTGAACAATTTTTTTGCACAGTGAATAACATACGTGTGATATCTGAGAATGAGTTCCACCCAAAAATGGAACTTCCGCTTTTCCAGTTCCCCCCTCTGGTGTCACATTTGGCATCTTTCGGGGGGGGGGGGGGGTCAGACACCTGTACAGGTAGTGTAATACCTGTAATACAGGTATTTGCTCCAACTTCTGGCGATAGATCACCGATAAAACAAAAACAAAAAAGTAACATATGGCATACATATTCTATAGGGTTAACCCAACCATATCACCATTTAAATAGGCTGTAAAATCCATCCAAAGTTAAGTACTCATAGAAAAGGTATATATATATATATATATATATATATATATATATATACACACACACACACACACACACACACACACACACACAGTATCTCACAAAAGTGAGTTCACCCCTCACATTTTCACTTAGGGGTGTACTCAATTTTGTTGCAAACAGTTTATACATTAATAGCTGTGTTTTGAGTTATTTTGAGGGGACAGCAAATTTACACTGTTATACAAGCTGTACACTCACTACTTTACATTGCAGCAAAGTGTAATTTCTTCAGTGTTGGTGGGAGTGTCATGGTCTGGGGCTGCATGAGTGCTGCTGGCACTGGGGAGATACAGTTCATTGAGGGGACCATGAATGCCAACATGTACTGTGACATACTGAAGCAGAGCATGATCCCCTCCCTTTGGAGACTGGGCCGCAGGGCAGTATTCCAACATGATAACGACCCCAAACACACCTGCAAGATGACCACTGTCTTGCTAACGAAGCTGAGGGTAGAGGTGACAGACTGGCCAAACATGTCTCCAGACCTAAACCCTATTGAGAATCTGTGAGGCATCCTCAAAACGGAAGGTGGAGGAGCACAAGGTCTCCAACATCCACCAGCTCCGTGATGTCATCATGGAGGAGTGGACGAGGACTCCATGCCCAAGCAGGTTAAGGCAGTGCTGGAAAATAATGGTGGCCACACAATATATTAACACTTTGGGCCCAATTTGGACATTTTCACTTAGGGGTGTACTCACTTTTGTTGCCAGAGGTTGTCTTTGGGAAATAGATGTATGAGTGCTGCAAGCATTGCCTCAGAGGTTGACAGGGTGGGAGGTCAGCCTGTCAGTGCTCAGACCATACGCCACACACTGCATCAAATTGGTCTGCATGGCTGTCGTCCCAGAAGGAAGCCTCTTCTAAAGATGATGCACAAGAAAGCCTGCAAACAGTTTGCTGAAGACAAGCAGACTAGGGACATGGATTACTGGAACCATGTCCTGTGGTCTGATGAGACCAAGATAAACTTATTTGGTTCAGATTGTGTCAAGCGTGTGTGGCGACAACCAGGTGAGGAGTACAAAGACAAGTGCGTCTTGCCTACAGTCAAACATGGTGTTGGGAGTGTCATGGTCTAGGGCTGCATGAGTGCTGCCGGCACTGGGGAGCTACAGTTCATTGCGGGAACCATGAATGCCAACATGTACTGTGACATACTGAAGCAGAGCATGATCCCCTCCCTTCGGAGACTGAGCCACAGGGCAGTATTCCAACATGGTAACGACCCCAAACACACCTCCAAGACAACCACTGCCTTGGTAAAGAAGCTGAGGGTAAAGGCGATGGACTGGCCAAACATGTCTCCAGACCTAAACCCTATTGAGCATCTGTGGGACATCCTCAAACGGAAGGTGGAGGAGCACAAGGTCTCTAATATCCCCCAGCTCCGTGATGTCATCATGGAGGAGTGGAAGAGGACTCCAGTGGCAACCTGTGAAGCTCTGGTGAACTCCATGCCCAAGAGGGTTAAGGCAGTGCTGGAAAATAATGGTGGCCACACAAAATATTAACACTTTGGGCCCAATTTGGACATTTTTACTTAGGGTCTACTCACTTTTGTTGCCAGTGGTTTAGACATTAATGGCTGTGTAGTGAGCTGTGAACTGCTCATCCACCACTACTTCACACTCAAGAAATAGTCCATTTTTATTTATTTATTCATTTACTTATTCATTCATGCACTTGTCTTTGATTGTGGACTAAGCTCTTTTAGAAATATCTATTTCTTTTTAAGGACTTTGATGCTATACTTCTTTAAGCACTGTTTTTAGTATTTTATTTCTCAGGAACCATTACTGTTTGAATCTAATACTATCTATCTACCATACAACTTATCCTTTTTAAACGGCTGCTTTTTTATATATATTTATATTTATTTATTTATATATATATATATATTTATTGACCCAATCCTGTCTAGTTGAATCAGAAACTGTATATTTTACATCGAGCGCTGAGCAGTGTACAATAGGCCCACAGATACACTCCATTCTACCATTAATGGCTGTGTGTTGAGTTATTTTGAGGGGACAGCAAATTTACACTGTACACTCACTAATTTACATGGTAGCAAAGTGTCATTTCTTCAGTGTTGTCACATGAAAAGATATAATAAAATATTTACAAAAATGTGAGGGGTTTTGTGAGATACTGTATATATATTTATATATATAACTTTTCTAGGAGTACCTAAATTTGGATGTATTTTACTGCCTGTTTAAATGGTAATATGGTTAGGTTATTTCTATAGAATATGTACAGTGAGTGCATCCATAAGGTATTCATAGTGCTTCACTTTTTCCACAATTTTTTTTTTACAGCCTTATGCCAAAATGGATTAAATTAATTATTTTCCTCAAAATCCAACAAACAATACCCCATAGGGACAACGTGAAATAAGTTTGTTTGTTTGAATGTATTAAAAATAAAAAAATGCAAAAATCACATGTACATAAGTATTCACAGCCTTTGCCATGAAACTCAAAATTGAGCTCAGGTGCATCATGTATCCACTGATCCGGTCAGGGCGGGGCTTACGCGACACTCCATCGGTGACGCTCTGCGCTCCACAGCCCTCCTGAGCTCTAACCGGCAGTGTTGGCAACTTCCTGCAGGAAAAGTGTGTTCCCTCCTGGACAGCTGAGTATAGTGAGAGCGCCCACTGCATGTTTACATTGATGCTTGTGCTTTTCTTATGTGATGTACGCAGTTTTTACATACAAGGTGTCCTTGTATGCATGGGGGGTGTTCCTTTAACAAATGGTATTATACTATGTGCGGATTCTGTTTGCATTACATTATATCACTGTGGAACCCCTGCATTTCGGGAAATTTATGGTGATAAGGAAATAGGACGGATCTCTTAACTTTGGATTGTACTGAATGCCTATTTACCCAGAGGAGTCTGGTGAGTGTGACCCCCAGGGGGAGTGTGCAACACGCAGTGGATTGTATCTTGGTGACAGGTGCACTTTCTGTCTACTCCTTGGAGTCTACGCTGTCTGATTATTCCACTCACCATTTATTAACTTCTTGGTGTAGGGAAGACTACACATTATGATATTGGACTAATATCATTTTAGCGCTGTTTTAGTAATACTGTTTTCAGCATTTAGACTGGGAATATTTTTACTAAGGTTTACATCATGTATGTGTATATGTGCATATGTTTTGTTTATTTGAAACAGCTGCAATTTTGTTGTTGATGCAGGGTTTGCAGACTGTGGTCTCTCATGGTGGGTGGGTTATTTCCCCCGACCATTGATTGATCCCACCTGTTGACTTGTGGTCTTAAGCGAGTATTTCCCACCGACGCTAATTAGTAATGAATAAGCATGACTGTGTGAAACGTGTCTACTGAGCACTTTTGGATCTTATGCGTGTTATGTTTCATCTGTTTATGTATCTTCGATAAAGCTATTATTTTCAATCCCTGGATGTGCAGCCACCTTTCTCTTTTTCCATGGACTACTTTGGTTGCAGGCCAGGCAGGCACCCGGGTTTTTACAGCAGTACGTGAGATCTCACAGGCTGCTTGGGAGCGGTGTGTACCCAGCTGTTTCTTCAAACTCAATATTGAACCCTACGGACTAAGACTGGGATGCTATTAAAGTTCATGCGCGTGCAAAGGCAGGTGTCACAATACTTTTGACAATATAGTGTACTTGTTGTGGACTGTGCCATGTAACATTTTCTGCATGGTTTACTCCTAATGGTGTTCAAACCACCAAGTACTGATCATGTTAGTACTGACATTAATTCATCTTACATAATTTTGCATAAGACAGATAGTGAGGAATTGTGTTCGGAATTGGTGAACTATAGCTAGCTCTCCATAAAGTTCTTCCTAAGCATGTGTATCATAGCAAAGTTGACAGGCAAATAGGTGCATTCAAAAATCATTTCGGCTACCTTGACCCTTAGCAGTATTTTCAGTATAAGCAATATAATGTAATGTCATTTTCAAGTACACTTTAATTTACAGTTACTGTGTATTCCCAAAACCTTCTGAAGGTTTGAACTAGAAATAGTAATAACTATTTTTTTGTTGTTGCTATTATTACTGTGCAGCACTTATGACAAGCTATTTTTTTTTATTTGATCTGACATCTCTAAACTGACTACAGCTTTGGTTGTCAGAGTTTATATTGTTGCTATGGGTTACTGCACATTGCACATCATCTGTCTTATTAATTAAAACTGGTAATATATTAATACTGGCAGAATTTCAAATACAGTCAAATCAAAAATGTCATACTTACGATGCTTTGTTTCTGCACCTTCTGTCTGGTCTGTAATTGTATGTTATAATCTTCGTCCTCTCTTTTCATACGCTGTGTGTATGACTCGGCTTCTTTCAATAGCTGTGCAGAGGTATCTTTTACATTGTTCAGCTGCAGCTCCTGTAGATTATAATTTTGCCTTAAAAAGGAAAAAAGTTGGTATTATTTAATATGTTTGAATTGTATCAGCATTTTGTATGAATGGATCTTGATAATGAAACAAATGCTAATATAATAATTCAAGCAAACAAATCTGAAATACAAACATTCAGATTCATTTGGTGGACTGAAGCAATCAGTTAAACTACTGCTTTGTAACCAACCGAAGGAATATTTTTATTTTGGATAGAACGGGGGGGGGGGTACAACCCCTGTCATTTTTTGCATCTGTTTCCCATTATAGAGATCTCCCTTCAGTTCCTGTCCCAAAGCCAGAACAGGAAGTGAGAGGAAATCCCTCCACACTGAGGGAAATCCCTGATGATCACAGACAGGGTCATCAGACCTAAAGTCCTCGTTGGAAGATGTCCCCTCTATGCCTGTTCTGATGTAAACCCAAAATTTGGTATTCTATTTCATTTTAACTTTCAGTGATAACAGTCACCAGGACAAAAAGAGGGTGAAGTTCCCTAACAGGAACACAGACAGTAATAAAGCATACTGACAGGTGTTCTAAACTCTCTCCACTCTATTTAAAACAAACATTTTCAGTTATACTTTAAATCCTAGGCCTACCCCAGACTGCCATATAAAAGCCGCTTACACTGACTATTGCAAAAAAAATATGTTTTTAAAAAATATGCATGCATACATTAGTTTGCCCTTGTGTTGCAAACCAGCTGTTCTGTCATTGAAATGAACATGATTGATTCCATATTCCTGATGTTAAGGAATACATACGACCAAATATCAGGCGGCATCGCCCACTTCAATAGAAGCCAGCTGACATTCGGCCCGTGTGTGGGGCGGCTGGTCTGACAGAATCCGGACACTTCGCTTCCGTCGAAGGTGCATGACCGAAAAAGGTATGCCGATCGGCACCCAATCAGCACACCCAGCCAATGGCTGACTGGTGCATTCTGGCGGCGGCGGGGGGGGGGGGCGCCTCCATGTCAGAACACAATAGCACAGCAGGAGAAATCGCTGTACTAACACTGTCTTGTTAGTACAGCAGCTCCTCCTGTGCTCTTCAGTTTTTTTTTCGTTCAGCTTGCTGTGTTGAATGCAAGAAAAAACACTATCGTGTACCAGGCCTTGTACTTTTACTTTCTAGACTTGGCAACTATGGTGTGCATGCATAGCTATCACTACCTCTTCCCACTATGCCCTTTCTCTCCCCATTCTGTCCAGTGCCACCTACAAATCCCCTTTAAATCAAAAGCATCCTCAGTCTATGTAGCCTACTTTTGTAATTTTTTGCTAATCTCCAATTAAGACTGACAAAGTAAACCTAGAATTCTAATCACAATGTATCATTTAGTTTTTCCCTATTCCCCTAACATAAATAAAAAAACACCCAAGTGCAAAAGGCAGGTTTGAATGATACGATTTGTTAGATAGTTGCATATATAATTAAAAAACATAAATGGAGAAAAAAAATAAAAGCATGCAATAAAACATCATTTGTGGTTTGAAAAAGCGCATTGGTGATCTGCTGAATGACAGAAAATCACTGGTATATTAACAGAAGTTAAAAAAAGCTTTTCTTAAATTAACTTTTAAATTATTTTTGTAAAAACAAAAATCACAATTAAATGTCACTTAGTCGGCACAGAAAAGTAGAGATAACTTACTCCAGTGTTACAATTGCTTTCTGAGTTGACTTCATGGTATTCTGAATAACATTCCCATATAATATTAGATCTTGTGTTGATTTCTGAAATTGTAGTACACGCTCAATTGTATTCTTTAATTCTTCAGAAACCTCTGATATTTTCATCTGAAGGGAGAAAAATGTAATATAAGACTAATGATAATATTATAGATAAAAATGATATTATAAATAGATGCAGCAAACACTGACCACCTTGTGAACGTGAGGTTTCTTAATATTGTGTATCCTTACATTTAGAATGTCTATAATTTAAGGACCAGTAGGCTTCTCCAAAGAGTTTCTTGGGCATATAAATGCATGAGGGCACTGGTTGTATAACTCCACTGGACTTACATGTAAATTCCAACAACTTTAATTAAACTAAAGCCCCGTACACAGGGGAAGAATGTCGGGAGACATATGTTGGTTAAAAAAAGAACAGCCCGTGTGTATGTCAGTCTGTCAGGCAGAAGCCAACCATTCAGCGCGGTTCTGTCGGACGTGCATGCTTGAAAACCAGCAGTCGACCGACTCCTGATCAGCCCTCTCGGCCAATGGCAGAGAGTGCTGATCAGAGTATTCTGACGGCGGAAAGGGGGGTGTCCCCCTGTCAGAACACAACAGATCAGCGGGGGACATCACTGGACTAACCTCGCATGGTTAGTGCATCGTCTCCGACCAGAGCTGACAGTTTTTTTTTTCGTGCAACTTAATATGAGACACAAGGCCTGCCACTGATTGAGGCCGACTGTTAAAACCCAAATTCACTTCAAGATAAAATTGCAAAAATGCATTGCCCGCCACTTTTTAAAACAGAAAACCAGCCTTTTCTGCAATACTCACCCCTTTTACAGACCTGTCCCTTAAGAATTTTCTCTCTCCTGACAGCTGCCACCCAGCATTATATAACCCACTTCCAGTTCACCCAGGGCATCATAGCCTCCCACCCCCAAGTGTGTATCATTGTTGCCCTAGGCTCTCGGCACTTCTGAACAGAACAGCTCTCACAGCTATTACATTAGTGCAATTCTTTACAGAAGTTTGAATGCCCACTACTAGATAAAGAGGAACTTGTATGTCACGTTACTAAAGAGAAGGAAAAAAAAAGTATGGATACAAAAAATGCTTTTTAAAAATGTGGTGGCACAGAATGAGACAGATGAATTTAGACTGACATACGTCTATTATATTGTATTATATATAAGCAGTTTATAAAGTACATATCTGTCCTTGTCCCATGATGGAGTTTACAGTTTATTGTCATACATGCACCATACGGCCAGTTTAGTCACATCAACTTCTAACTCTGTTATTGAGACATTTATGAACCACACACACACTAAGGAACCCCTCACACAGACTATTTTCCACTTAGGATTTGAACACCAGACTGCAAGACAACACTAACCATTTAAGTGTCAATACTGTATATAAACTCAGTGGCGTCACTAGGGTTGGTGTCACCCGGTGCTGAAAAACATGGTGTCACCCCCCCACCAACTATATTTCCACCTTACGGAGAAAGGGATACCACCGCTTCAGGCCAGTCAGCTAAAACACAGACTGTTAGTGAGTAAGCACTCTCTGTAGTGTGAAACGCATCAGTTCCTGTCTGTTTCGCTTTGCTGTGGCTTGTACAGTGTGATCCCAATTTTTCAATAAAGGCAAAAGTTATTTTTTGTGGAGTGTGGCTGTCCAGAGTTTTCCTGTTCATCTTCATTTGCTATAGTTCCCCCTTAGTACAGACCCCCTCCCTCCGTATAGATCCCCCACTAAGTACAGACCCCTCTCCTGCAGTATAGATGCCCCCTTCAGTACAGACCCCTCTCTCTCAGTATAGACCCTTCTTCATCAGTGTATACCTGCCTCTCTCTGTAAGGACCCCTCTTATCAGTATAGCCCCCCCTCAGTAAAGACCCATCTCATCAGTATAGGCCCCCCTTCCCCAGTACAGTCCCCTTTATCAGTATAGGACCCCCTTCCTTAGTACAGACCCCCCACATCATTATAGGACCCCCTACCTCGGTACAGACCCCTCTCATCAGTACAGACCCCTCTCATCATTATAGGACCCCCTACCTCGGTACAGACCCCTCTCATAAGTACAGACCCCTCTACCTCAGTATAGGCACCCCCCTCCCTCAGTTCAGACTCCTCTCCTTCAGTGCAGACCCCCCCTGCAGTGCAGACCCCCCCTTCAGTGCAGACCCCCACTTTGCATAATGTACACACCTCACATCACAGGACATACTCAACAGTGTCCCTCCTCCTGTGAGAATGTAAACAGAGAGGAGGGAGAAGGCAGCTTCGCTCCGTTCAGCTGTGTGAGACAGCATCAGCAGCCAGCGGGGACAGCTCAGACAGCCCGCAAGAGATGCAGAACCCCTAGTGACACCACTGGTGACAATTACTCACATGGGTGATTTCCGACCAGGCACAAAGCTAGACACAAAGGTGGCAATGCAACACAAGGCACATCACTAGGCACAGCGAGCAACGATGGACATTAGAGCAGGGAACACCTCTAGATAGAAGGGATGCTAATGTAAACTAGAAAATTGTTAAACACGAGACCCTAATTACAACCCGGCATATGTATTTATCATGGCTATAGCCAAAGAATTGATTGCCACTACATTGCTACACCACCAATAATTGACTTCTTTGGTAGCCATGGAAGGACCATAGCTACATTCAAACAGTAATTTATTAAAATAGCCTCAGAATAACACTATAGGTGCTAAGTAATTACCATATTATAACCACTACAGTTTGGGAATGATGGCTGATACAATCAGAGAATAAATAATACATTTTTACCAAAAAAATTAAAGCCAGATATTGGCCACAAACCTAACTGTTATAACATGAGTCTGAACATGAAAACAACTAGAACCAGGATGTGACCACCAGCATAATCATGTGACCTAGAGAATAGCCAGATAGAATAGATAATAAATAGAAGCAAATAAATTCCCTTTTAAACGGTATTTCTCATTATCCTATTTCACACTTGGAGCTCTACATACATATATATTGTTGTCTATCAGACCTGCCTACCTTCTGTTCCAGGGAGAGGGATTCAAGTACTAGCTCCTAGATTGTGTTGTGAATGACTGCACACTAGACAAGTGCCATCATAAGACAATAACACAAGATCAACAGCTGGACTGTCGGTACCATGGCACCCCCACATACCTCACCCTGGGCTCGGGCCGGCAGTGGACACCAGGACACCCCCCCCCCCCCCCCGCCAGCACCTGTTCCGAATCTGGGCGCCTGGGCCCCGCTGGAGTCTGGAGAGGAGGGAAAGCTTCACAGCATGCAGCCGCTGCGCCGCGCCGCCCGGGCGGAGATACTAGTAGTATGTGTAGTGATGTCAGGCTCGCTACATAGGGAGGAGGAAGAAGACGGAGGACACACTCACGCAGTGACACACCAGGCGCGCCCGCGGCGCTGGAGGTGTGTTGTTCCAGCCCAGCGGGCTGCGGGGTGAACGGGACAGCTGAAAAAAAAATACCTGGGCTTTCCTCACTGTCGGGAGGGTGTCACCCACAAGCGGGTGTCACCCGGGTGCGGTTCGCACCCCCCGCACCCCCCCAGCAACGCCTCTGTATAATTGTAGTTATTTTAACCACTTTAATACCAGGCACTTTTACCTGCCCAGGCCAATTTTCAGTTTTCACCGCTGTCACACTTTGAATGACAATTACTCAGTCATGCAACACTGTACCCAAACTACCGTATTTTTCCGTGTATAAGACGCCCCCATGTATAAGACGACCCCCACTTTTCCAGCCCAAAATAAAGAAAACAACATTTTAAACAGGTAAAACAGAACACAGTTTTTGCTTGTTTTCCCCTTAAGGCCTTCTTCTTTTTTGGCATCTTAAGGAGTTGTTCTTCCTGTTTTCTCCACTGTCTGATCATACTCTCAGTGGGGGGGGGGGGGGGGTCCAAACTGTCTCTCTGCAGCTCTATTCCCATGCTCTTTTGCATAGCTAACCACACTAAGTTTGAATTTGGCAGAATATGACAATCTTACTTTTGTTTTGTGACATCTTGGCTCTAATCGCTCCGCTCCGCTCCCTGATGCATCTGCGCAGTCTCCACAGCGAACGGATCGCATCTGCGCAGTCTCCACAGCGAACGGATCACATCTGCGCACTCTCCACCTCCAGATGCAGCAGGCGTCATACAGCTTGTGATTGGAGGATGCCGCTGTGACATCCTACGCACCCGCGCGGCTCTCTCCCAGGCTGACTGACCGTGTATAAGACGCTGCTCGAATTTCAGTGTTACAATTAAAGAAAAAAGCCGCGTCTTATACACGGAAAAATACGGTACATTTTTATAATTTTATTCACACAACCAAGCTTTCGTTTGGTGGTATTTAATCACCACTAGGTTTTGTTTTTTTGTTTTTTGCTAAATAAATGAAAAAAGATCAAACATTTTGAAAAATAACAAACATGTTTTTTTTTGTTTATGTTATTTTGCAAATACATTTTCCTTCAAACATTTCAGCCAAAATGTATCCTGCTACATTTCTTTGGTGGAAATAACCCAAATCAGTGTATATTATTTGGTCTGCAGATAAGTTATACAGTCAACAAACTGGCATATGTGTGGAAATTGATCAATCCTGATGTACTGACAGCCCATCTCATTTCTTGAGTCCCAAAAATGTCAGGACAGTACAGAAATCCCTCAAATGACCCTTTTTGGAATGTAGACAGTCCAAGGTATTTAGTAAGAGGCAAGGCAAGTTTTTTGAAGTTGTAATTTTTTTTTTTTTTTTTACATATTGTCACCAGTGCAGTACAGCAGCATCATATAACTGATGTAGTGACTGGTGACAGTATGAAAAAAATAATTTATATAATAATAGTTTACATTTTTTTTACACTTTAACCAGAGCAATATAATGTTACCATAGTAACATTGTACTACTCTGGGTAAGTGATAAGCATTTTTTTTTTTTACAATGAATTTCATTGCTATAAGCAAGCATTTTACAGAATGAAATTGATTTCTTCAGTTTGTTTTGTTGTGGTTAGCTGTGATTGGCCACAGCTGATCACATGGTACAGCTGGTGACAGATCGCGCCCCGATGAAAGTCCCGCCTAGCTGTCATTTCAAGAACAGTGGTTAACGGGTTAATTATTTTACCCTTACTTTCTTATCAAAATGTTCAATTCACGTACCTAAATGTTTGAAACTATTTAGCTATTATTTGAAGTGTAGGTCAGGGCAAACAAAAATAAAACATTCAGTACATCTGTGCAATAAATGGACTTTTCTCCCTGTTTTATCCAAACGAGCTACAAATCCCGAAAAATACCTTTTATGCCCCTTTTCACACTTATACGACTTGTCCGATTTGGGACTGCAAAGTAGCATGACAAGTCGTTCCCCATGATTTCCAATGACAGCCATTCATATTAGTACGAACATTCAGACTTCAGAATTCTGACTTCAAAGTAGTCCCTGCACTACTTTGGTCCGAATTTGATGCCACTTACACAGGCATTCCTTGAAATCGCATCTAAATCGTGGTAAAATCGCTGTAAAATCGCGGTAAAATCATGCAACTTTGAAGTCCCACAAGTGTGAAAGGGGCCTTAATCTACCCAAAAAATCCAGTGAGTTCCTAACTTCCCATAGTGAATGGACGATGCCACCCTCGGCGAAATGTGCAGGGATATACTTATGTTTATACTTATGTTTAGTTGATTTTGCCTGGGCATAAGCTTCAACTATTGCTATGATAAATGGGTATTTTATTTCTACCTTGGATGGCGGCTTAATTTTATGCCCCCCCCCCCCCCCCCTCATAGAATCATTTACCACCAGTCAGAAAACAGTGATACCAATGATCAGTGAAAAAAACATCTGATAATTTTTAATATCATAATTGACTTTTACACACATTTATTGAAAAAAAATGGTTATTTTTTTCCAATACATGTTTAATGTATTGGAAGTTTGAATATGATCAGTTGGGAAGGGCAATACATATTTATAGCTTTTAAGACGCAAGTAAAAATGAGCCCCAGTGTTTTATCCACTGAAACCAACCAAATCTTATTTTTTTAACCTGCACTAAAAATCTGATTGCTTGCTATGGGCAATATAAACGCTTCCCTCTAGATATTATAAACTTGCAATATTCATCTATATATAAGCTTATGAATTCAGGTTTTTTTCCATTATCAGTATTAGTCATGTTATGTGATTTTATATTGAAAACATGCTTAGTACAGTAATGAATTTCACAATAATACAGCTCTCTGGAATTAAATACAAAGTCTTTTATATGAGAAAAGTGCAAATGTGTTTTTTGTGTTTTTGGGGGTTTTACTGACACATTAATAGCAAGGTCTGAAGATGTTACAAATAATTCTGTCTTGCAGCTGATACAATCTTGTAACTAATAGACTGGCTGAGATTACCCATCATTTACAAGAAGGTGCCATCTGCTGAGCAAAAGTGTAATAAGCAAGCAATTTCAATTATATGTGAAATCTTTTTCTTTCTTTATTGATTTTCTCTGTCGTTTTCCTAAAGCCCCGAAGCAATCCACACTAGTTTGGCAAGTGAACAGAACAGCCGTGTCTCCAGTGACCCCAATATCAATTTTGCTTTTTATTCTACCCTCTCTTAAGGCTATGGGCCTAATAGACTACGTCAAGCAAGAGAAGGAAAACTACTATATACATCCAAGGCAACTGACTAGAAATGGCAGGCTTCTCGTGAGAGCCTAATATAATATTTTCAGAATTGACCTATGCACTTTAAACCAGGGATGGGCATCCTTCAGCACCACAGCACTTAATCAGCTATCGAACATTTCCCATGGAGCACAAGTTAGGCACTGGGAGGATGTAGATCACTAACTGTTGGCAGGAAACTTTTTACACATATAGAACAGCTATTGCGTATTTTTATTTATATATATATATATTGGCCTTGTGTAGTGCGAACACCATTTACATATGCGGGCGTGACACTATGCGCAAGCACGCTGGGTCGGGGGCACTTTACAATTTTTTTTTTCATTTTTACACTGTCTCTTTGGAAAAAATTTGTTGCTCACTTTTATTGCTATCGCAAGCAATGTAAACATCCCTTGTGATAATAATACAGCATGGCAGGTCCTCTGCCGTCTAAAAGACCCCAAATCTCTCCTCTACCCTTAAAAGCCAAAGATCAAAGATCAAAAAAAAATAAATGGCCATGTTTACATGTGGCGGGAACCAGAAGTCGCTTCAGTCCTCACAGGGCATAAAGATGAGCGGAGGCCATCTTTCCTTTGCTCATCTCTGTGCCCAGCCCCCATCGGCACCGGATCGTTTTCAGGCTTCCCAATCTGCCAGGTAAGCCCAAAAAACACCGGAAAGCGGCAGTGGGGGTGGCACGACACCTAACGCCACTTCTAAAAGTGACCCAGCAGCGAATCTGCCACTCAAGCCACTTTTTTTTTTTTTTTTAAAAGACCAGAGCCTGAGGGAAAAAATGCTATAATGATGGTATGAATATATATTTTTTTGTAGAATTAGCATAAACAGAGAGTGATCTACTAACCACTGTGACATGCTAGGTATCTGTTTACTCGGTGTAACATCATATTTCATATTACACAAAACAATTGGGGTATACAGTATATTATGTTTTTTTTTTTTAATTCATTAGAGCAAAAACTGTGTAATATAAAAAATTGCAATGACCACCATTTCATTCCCTAAGGTCTCTGCTAAAACAACATAATGTTTGGGGGTTTTAAGTAATTTTCTAGAAAAAATTAGATTTTTACTTGTAAACAACAAGTGTCAGAAAAAGGCCTGGTCAGCAAGTGGTGTAGAGAAGAGAAGGCTGCAGATAAACAGGTACAACTTATGTTGGAGGATTTGTTTCATCTCTGTGTATCACCTAAGGCCAGTCACTTTGTTGGGTATTTGTAAGGGTTTACAACCAATTTAACTTTCTTATGTAGCTCAAAGGTGTGACCTTTGATCTGCATATGACATCAGTTAAAGCTCTTCACCTTCCCACTCCCACTTTTTTTTTTATTAAGCCCTGCTCACTGCTGGGGTCTCATGCCGCCATGTGTGACGCCATCGGAAGGCCCACTGGGTCTTCCAGGTTAAGCCGGCGAGCCTCCCAATGACATATTGCTAGGCCCGCTCCCCTTCTTTCCTGTAAGAGAAATACTAAAGCCCCATACACACGGTCGGACAATCCGCGGACCAGGTCGGTCGGATCCTGTCCGTCATACTTTGTCTGATGTTGGTTTTGCGTACACACGGTCGGACAAAGTTGTCGGAAAATCCGATCATTCTGAACGTGGTGACGTTTGTTGCCTACGACGGGACTATGTAGAGGCTAGTAGCCAATAGCTTTGGTCTTGTAATGTGATCTGAGCATGCGTAGCACTTTGTCCGGTCGGACAACCGTACACACGATCGGATTTGGTGTGATCGGACCGGGTTGTCGGCAAATCTATCCAGCAGGAGATAAGACTTTGTCCGTCGGACAATCCGACGTACACTGTCCGATGGTGCATACACACGGTCTGATTTTTCAACAACATTGTCCGATCGGACAGAATCCATGAAAAAGTCCGACCGTGTGTATGGGGCTTAAGGCCTCCTGGGATATGTGACGTACATATCTCTGGAGGCACAGCAGGCATAGTACACATCATTCTCCTAGGCAAATGACGTGTATTGGAGGCGGGACCAAACCCCTTTTCAAAAAAAAAGTGTAAAATTTAAAAAAAATCGAATATTGTGGAAGTGGAGCAGAGGAGGTATGGACAGGAGGGACTTTTAATTTGAGGTTGAAGATCCACTGTAAAGAAACCTTAAATGTATTTTTAAAAATAATATTCACCTATTTAATCTCGTTAGTTAACCCTAGTCAGCTCTAAATAACTTCCTCCTTCCATTATCCCCCTTGGCTATTATTTTTCTGCAGATTTGAGTTTCCTTTTTTGTTTACCCTTGGTCCCCTTTCACACTTATACGACTTGTCCCACGATTTGGGACTGCAAAGTAGCATGACAAGTCGTTCCCCATGATTTCCAATGACAGCCATTCATATTATTATGACTTCAAGTCATTCCGACTTCAAAGTAGTCCCTGCACTACTTTGGTCCGATTTTGATGCCACTTACACAGGCATTCCTTGAAATCGCGGCAAAATTTCGGCAAAAATCGCGGTAAAACTTGAAGTCGAACAAGTGTGAAAGGGGCCTTCATTTTTTTTTTCATTCATTTTCTTTGTTTTGTTTTTTTTCAATGCTGCATAAAACAAAGTGCAAAACTGAAAAAATAGCTATTTTCTTCATTTGTAAATAATCTGTCATGCTATGTAATGAAAACACCAGTTAACTACTACTAGGAAAAAAAAAAAAAATAACAATATTTGAATTAGACTCCTTAATTTAACTTCTGGATAGTAAATGAAGGGAAATCTTTTTGTCTATAGATTGCATAGAAGAAAAACATTTTTGGAAGGCAATATTGCCAAACGAGAGCCTAGCTTATTCCTCAAATAACAATGCATGTATTGTTTTGGTATGCTTTTATTGGTTTGTTAGGCAAGAATGTTGTTATTATTACCTAACAAATGGGCCCAGAGTGGATATGTAAAAATTGCTTGGCCCATAAGAGGTATAAAAGTATGAAAGCTTAGCTGGTTACAAACCCTTAACTCTCACATGAACTCTAATCTAATCCCTAAAACTAACTTAACTTTGGTGCAGATCTGTCATAGTGATTTTGTATACCTTTGGTTAAAAGTTGAACTTTAGCCTGGCACACTGGGAGTTGAGTTGCCTGTGCTGGTTTGAAACTTCCAAACAGATTAAAGTTGACATTAGAAGAGCACTTTGTGGCCTCATCTGACAGTTCGAATTTGTGTTAAGTTCTTTTGACAGCGTTTCTCTAACATTGCTCCATGGATATGTCATATTTCAGTGCAGATGCATATAACAGGGTGGTGATAAAGGGCAGAGAGCTTCCCATCTGCTAACATGGCACTGCCACTAGAATTAGGATAGTATCTTGCAGTGTGTTAAAGGCTCTAATTTTGCAGACACAAAACAACCACATGACTGAAGTCAAAGCAAGTACAGGTTTTCTGGTCTGGCAGACCTTTAGTAAATCATCCCCAGTTTGATCTTAGTTGAACTTCACTGCTTTTGTAAAGATAAAAGAAACAATAAAGTGCAATGGCAGTAAAAGAGCAAGTGATTCATTAAGTCTGCTACTTTTTTTTAATTTATTTTTTTGTTGCATTTTGTTGTTTTTGATGCCTTTTTTTTAAATCATTTGTATAGATCAACCATAAAGTTTTGTAACCATGGGTATAGATCAGTGTTTGTACCAAGCATATCGCAAGCAAGATATTTTTATTTCACAGTCATGTAATCAGACAAACATAAAACATTAGTGGATGCAATTTAGTTTTACTTTGTAGCCTTTGGATAATGGTGGTGTCAGTGAGTAATGTTGTAGGCCCTTCCCCCAGTAAAATATAGAAGTAAAAAGTGACAAAGATCACATCATTAGTCTTGTAGAGTAAAGGGGTGGGGATTGAGAAATAGATCTCTGTCTTCAGCTGTGAATCTTATTTTTTCTTTGTTTTCAAATTAGCAAATATTCTTCTTGTTAAAGGCAGTTGTATAGATAGTGGCAATCAAAATATAAGAGGTAAAAAGTTTAGACTTAACAATAATTTTCCTCCCTGACCACTTTTTTTTTTTTTAACATGTTTAACCACTTCAGCCCCGGGAAGGATTTACCCCCTTAATGACCAGGCCATTTTTTGCGATACGGCACTGCGTCGTTTTAACCACTTCCGCCCCGGACCAATTGGCAGCCAAAGGACCAGGCCCCTTTTTGCGATTCGGCACTGCGTCGCTTTAACTGACAATTGCGCCGTCGTGCGACGTGGCTCCCAAACAAAATTGGCGTCCTTTTTTTTCCACAAATAGAGCTTTCTTTTGGTGGTATTTGATCGCCCCTGCGGTTTTTATTTTTTGCGCTATAACAAAAATAGAGCGACAATTTTGAAAACAATGCAATATTTTTTGCTTTTTGCTATAATAAATATCCCCAAAAAATATATAAAAAAAGTATTTTTTTTCCTCAGTTTAGGCCGATACGTATTCTTCTACATATTTTTGGTAAAAAAAAATCGCAATTAGCGATTATTGATTGGTTTGCGCAAAAGTTATAGCGTTTACAAAATTGGGGATAGTTTTATAGCATTTTTATTAATATTTTTTTTTTTACTAGTAATGGTGGTAATCAGCGATTTTTATTGTGACTGCGACATTATGGCGACAAAGTTTTTTTTTCCTCAGTTTAGGCCGATACATATTCTTCTACATATTTTTGGTAAAAAAAAATCGCAATTAGCGATTATTGATTGGTTTGCGCAAAAGTTATAGCGTTTACAAAATTGGGGATAGTTTTATAGCATTTTTATTAATATTTTTTTTTTACTAGTAATGGTGGTAATCAGCGATTTTTATTGTGACTGCGACATTATGGCGGACACATCGGACATTTTTGACACATTTTTGGGACCATTGTCATTTATACAGCAATCAATGCTATTTACATGCATTGATTCCTGTATAAATGATAGTTGTAGTGACCACTAGGGGGAGGGGAGGGTTTATGGGCTGTGACGTGTGTGAGTTTTTTAACATTAGGGGGCGGGGCTGACGTCTGACATCATTGATCGGCTTTCCCGATGACCGGGAACAGCCGATCAATGACAGGCAGTGTAGGAAGCATGGGGAGAGGTTTGTTTACACAGACCTCTCCCCGTTCTTCAGCTCTGTGACCCGGTCGCGGGACACCAGCGGCGAGCGGGTCCGCTGGTCCCGCGGCCGGGGTCACGGAGCTCCCGACCGGGTCGTGAGCGCGCCGCTGGCGGCGCGCGCGCGACCCACGGGCAGGCAATTGCAAAATCACGTTTATATACGGGATTTTGCCTGCCCGTGCCATTCTGCACACGTATATGTACATGGGGCGGTCGGGAAGCGGTTAACTGACAATTGCGCGGTTATGCGACGTTCTACCCAAACAAGACTGATGTCTTTTTTCCCCACAAATAGAGCTTTCTTTTGGTGGTATTTGATCACCTCTGCGGATTTTATTTTTTGCGCTATAAACAAAAAAAGGCAGACAATTTTGAAAAAAGAAAAAAAACAATATTTTGAACTTTCTGCTATAATATCCAAAAGAGAGCCTAGCTTATTCCTCAAATAACAATGCATGTATTGTGTTGGTATGCTTTTATTGGTTTGTTAAGTAATAATAACATTCTTGCCTAACAAACAGGCCCAGAGTGGAAATGTAAAAATTGCTTGGCCCATAAGAGGTATAAAAGTACGAGAGCTTAGGTGGTTACTTTAACCCCAAACCCCAAATATCCCAAAAATATATAAAAAAAATGTATTCATCAGTTTAGGTCAATATGTATTCTTCTACATTTTTTTGGCAGTTTGGTAAAAAAAAAAAAAAAAAATCACATTAAGCGTATATTGATTGGTTTGCACAAAAGTTATAGCGTCTACAAAATAGGGAAAAGATTTATGGACTTTTATTTTTTTATGTTTTTATTGGTAATGGCGGCGATCTGCGATTTATCTCTCTTCCCTTTGAGGAGACAGAGCGTGGAGAGAGCTGCTGCAGACTGTCCTCACTGGGAAGAGTTTAAATCACTTCCTGTCTCTATGGAAAGTGAAGGAAATCACCAAAATTGCGACAAAGATCACAATAAAAAATGTAAAGTAAACTAAAGACAATACTTTTTTTTGTGTTGATGAGAACCACAGTCAGGTTTTAATTGAAGTGTGTTAGGGAAAATCCCTTTCTAAATACCCAGATCACCTATGTCCCTGGGAATGAAACTAAGCATATATCCAAAATTTTGAGTTGCTACTAAAATAGAAATAGAGAGGAGATTTTTCAACAGGGACGCTTGTTCTCATGACAATTGTGTAAAAGGGGATTTCCCTCACATTGGAAAGATGTTCTCTCACTTTCTGTAAAGTCTACAGCACAGAAAGTAAAGGAGAATTTGCCTACTGAGACAAGTCCTCTTAGCAGAGAGGTGATACCCCCACTTTCCAAAGTAGGGGACATCTGTTAGCCTTTGCAGACATCTGGACTGACAACATCTCTAATGCCTGAGTAAAAGATATGGTATCTAAAGGCTACAAGTAATGCCGCGTACACACGATCAGAATTCTCGTCGGAAAAAGCTCTGGCGGTTTTCCCGACGGAATTCTGATGGAATTCCGCTCAAACTGTCTTGCCTACACACGGTCACACCAAATTCCGACCGTCAAGAACGCAGTGACGTGCAACGCTACAACGAGCCGAGTTCAATGCTTCCGAGCATGCGTCGAATTGTTTCCGAGCATGCGTAGGAATTTTGCGCGTAAGAATTGCTACAGACGATCCGAATTTCCGAAAGAAACCTTTTCCGTTGAGAGAACATGCTCTCAATTCTTTGCTGTCGGAAATTCGGCCAGCAAAATTCCGATGGAGCCTACACATGGTCGCATTTTCCGATGAAAAGCTCTCATCTGTCTTTTTCTGGCCGGAATTCCGATCGTGTGTACGTGGCATTAGAATTTCAATTTCAATCACTGATTCTACCTGCATTATGTTAAATCTTCCAACCTTTCTACAAAGACAATCAGATCTCCATGTTGCCCTGTTTGACCTCCTAGTTAAAGGAGTAATTGCAATAGTTTAAGGTTTCTAGTCTACTACCTCCTCGCTGTTACCTAAGGCAAAGGGGGCATTCCCCCCATACTGGATGTTAAAGAGATCATTGTTTGCATTTGAGTGCAAAACATTTACATGGAATCCAGCAGGTTCGTCATAGCTTCCCTTTACACATGCCCATTTTTACAACATATCAGCGCTACCCATGATTTGCTATGGGTATACAACACTCAATTTATAGTCCTTCATATTGGTCTTTTTTTTGTGCACCTTGGGTTCACCAAGGTCCAAGCTATGGTGCTGGCCTTTTTACACTCAAAGGACATACAGATTGTAGGATATCTGGACAACCTCCTGCTAAGAGAACAGTTGGTAAAAATCTGGTAAACAGTTGGTAAAGGCACACAGGGGGAGATTTACTAGAATTGTAGCACCCGGAATCTGACGTAGCTGTGCATGGTAGCCAATCAGCTTCTAACTTCAGATTGTTCAATTAATCTTAGGCAAAAAAAAAACTGGAAGCTATTTGGTTTCTATGCAGAGCTTCACCAGATTTTGCACTCTCCAATTGTAGTAAATACACCTCACAATGTCTGCTTGACTGTCCAGACTCTGTGAAGGTTTAGTTAGACCCTGAACCTTCAGAAGTTAGTGTTGGAACCAACACATTGCTTGGAGTATTTGGGTCTAATTCTAGACCTTGCACATTCCTGGGGTGACATTTTCTCATCTTGCACCAGGCAAACTATGCTTTCCAGGTGCAATAGTAAACCTTGCATGACATGGACTTGCTAGCTTTTAGAAGCATGGGAAGGATCAAGTTCCGCCCCAAGAAAGAATTGCAGTGTGAAGATGCAGGCATCTGACACATCTAAAAGTATTAGATGCTGAATATCATAGTGGCAACTGTAACTCTGGAAGTGAGTGAAGATTCCATTCAACAAATGTGGTATTTGTAGGTGTATACATGTATTCTAAACTGCTGAGTTTGTGCTCCAGAAGTCAGCTTTCTAGTACAGGTTTTTAAAAGTGTGCTCTATTTTTATAATTTAGCTCAATCTGGGCTAGCTGGCTCTTGTACTCACTACATGGAGTCAAGTTGCATTGTAGACACGTACATCATTCATTAATAATTATTTTATGTATTTGTTTTCTCTAGGAGCTTAGTAGTATTCGCCAGAAAAAGGAGCAGTGTGATGAGAAGTTCAGTACGACCAGACAGCAGTTAGGGTACCAAAAAAGAACACTGGAGCAACAATTAAACAATACACAGGTAAAGGGGCAGATCATTTTTTTGGCATTTCTATATACCGGGAAGATTCTTCAACACAAATGATTAGATCATTGACAAGCAACATTTTGGTCATCACATTAGGCACAAATTATAATTGAATATAATGTACATTTTTGTGTATTTTGCATAATTTACAACTCCTTCTAAAATATTAAAATACACCCATATTAGTAAACACTGTAGGAGCTTTAATAATCTTTAATAATGAAATCTTGCTAACAAGTGCATAGAAAAATGATTGAAATTTTGAGCACTAAACTGATATTGTAAATAAAATAGAATTTTTGAGTGATTTGGTGAAGTAGCACATTGTGTATATACAGGGGTTCTTCACGTATAAAGCCCCATAAAATCACCTTTTCTCTGGTTACATAACCTAACCCCCAGTGCATTTCCAGTAAAGTAATACTTCTTTCTATGAAAAGAGGTTTATGAAGTCCATGAAGTCCCTTGCCTCTAACATTTAGACACATGGAAGGAAAGTAAAACATTGAAAATAGGCCTGTACTAAGACAGATCTTATAGCTGATGTTTTTTTTTTTCATAATGCAATAGCAGCTTCTACTATAGATGTATGGTAATTTTAAAGGATGGATACAGACACAACATTTTTTAGGATACCAAACCCCGGGCAGCATATTGGCTGCTCTACTACTGCATGGAAAGGAAAGAATGTACATGTGTTGAGAAGGTGCATTGAGTACCATCCAGAAATCCAGAATCGTATTGCATCCACACACGTAAAAAGCACATTACTGCACCACAACCATGTAAGCAGCGTCAAAGAGGTTTATTTACTAAAACTGGAGTGCAAAATCTGGTGCAGCTTTGCATAGAAACCAATCAGCTTCTATTTTTTTGTCAAAGCTTAATTAAGCAAGTTAGAAGCTGATTGGCTACCATGCACGGCTGCACCAGATTTTGCACTCTCCAGTTTTAGTAAATCAGTCCCAAAGTGTATTATCCTTCAAGTGTGCTTGAACTTTATATACAATTATGTCCAGTATCCTGCAAAGGTTGTAGCCACTTCTGAAAAAGGTTGTAAAGTGAGAATGCTTAAAAAAAATAAAAAATGAATAGTCTTTATTTCTCAATGACCAACTTGCGAAGTGCAGTGCAAAGTTATACTTATCTGCTTTGTCCAAGGGTATTGTACAGGGCAGCCCCTTACCTCCTTTTCTGGAGTCCTCTGCTGATGCTCTCCAATCTTTCTCTCCCGCATGTGTCCCCATAGCAAGCCACGTGGGTGTGCTCGTCACCTAGGCTGTATGCATCTTTAGACTCATATAGCATGGTGCGGCTCCACCCCCCCCTCCTCAGGGGATTTGACTGACAGCAGCAGTAGCCCATGGTTCCTGCTGCTCTCAGCAAAGTCCATGAGAACAGGGAGAAGAGACAAAATCTGCAGATGGGCATAGCACTGGATAGATGGAGGAGTCAGGTAAGTGTAGGGGAAAGGGGAGGGGAAGGGTACAGATAGTGGAAAACACAAAAATACAAGTTGACTAACTCAACCCCAACCTAGAAGGAACCAGACTTTATTGGCTCAATATGGAAGACCACACAAAATGATAAAACATAATACATTTTACTGTATGCATTAAAATACAGGACCCAATATAATAGTAGGACAGCAATCAAAATGGTGGATCATAGGGCGTCCAATTACAAAGCCTGGGGGGCACAGGGGCACCAGGACCCAACTCCACATGGCGGGATGATTAGGTATACCATTGAATTATAAGAAGAGCATATATAGGGAGGCAGAGGGTGCACGATGAACATCTGTCCCTGACAACCTCTAGTGGAGACGAAACGATTTGGTCAGGGCTATTGACTGCGATGTCACACCTGCCTATGTCACCTCTGGCACGTGGAGCGCACATTGGAGATTCCAGGAAGTAGGAAGTAGGGCATCGGGAGCCATCTTAGCCTATTTCTGGTAACACTGTAGCCCATACTCATTCACATAGGGGGAGGGCGGGATGAACATCTGTGTCATACTTCCACTTACCAGACCGGTGAGTCCGCTCGGGCAGAGGGTGGTCTCCCTTACGCGTCCGGTTTGCGGCCCCTGGTAGAGTAGACAGGAGGCACGGGGGTGCGGAGTGGTATGAGAGCCTGGTGAAGAGGATCCAGGAGCTGGAAGCAAGATGATCTCCAAGCAGCAGGTGACTAGGCTGGAACACAGGCAGTCAGGTGCCGAGCAGGAGCTAAGCAGGCAGCTCAGGGTACAGGCAGGGTTCGGCAACAGACGGGCAACAACGGTACAATAGGGCAGGCAGAAGTCAGGTGCAGGCAGAAGTCAGGGATATCCGAGAGGCAAGCCGGGTCGTTAGGAGATCAGGAATACAGGAACGCAGATACAGGCAACGGGAACAAGGGCACAGGGGAGCTGATGATCAGGCAGCACTGAGCAGATTGCACAGCAGACCTAAATAGGCCGATTGGCGCCAAACGCTGCGCACGCCGACGCACACAGGTGCGCGCATAAGCGCACGCGCCCGAACGCCAGCACACACCCCAGTGCCACCAGGGGTGCACACAACAGCGTGCACACCGGCGCGCACCAGAGCTAACAAAGGCGCGCACAGCAGCGCGCACAGGAACGCGCGCGCCAGCGTGCACCGACGCACACCAGCACGGCCAGCACCGCGACCAACCAGGTAACCTCTCTGACAATCTGTCCCTGACAACATCTAGTGGAGACGAAACACATTGGTCGGGGCTATTGACTGTGATGTCACACCTGCTTACGTCACCTCCGGCATGTAGAGAGAACACTAGAGATTCCAGAAAGTAGGGCATGGGGGCCATCTTAGCCTATTTCTGGCAACACATCCGTATTTGATGCTGGCAATTAAGTAATTTTACTGTAAGTGCCCACTTGGGATTGTTTTTATTTAAGTTTTAATAAAGAATACTGCACAATAGTCCTTTTTTCAGTTACTATGTACCCCATGCTTATTCACATGGGGAGAGGGAGGGATCTGGGGGCCCCCTTGTGAGGAAGAGGCTCTTGTCCTCATCAACATGGCGACAAGGTGGTTGAGGGGGAGTCGCTCGCCCCACTCCCTTTCCTGGCCTGCCAGGCTGCATGCTTGGGTCTGGTATGGATTGGTGGGGGGGGCAACCACGCTGTTTGGGTCTGTAATGGATTTTAAGAGGAACCCCATGCTTTTAAAGTATAGTGGAAAAGTAACTGCCCAGGCAAACCAAAATAGTCATGTGGGAAAAAGAAATGTACAGATGCAAATAAGAAAATGTATGTAGGTTTATGAATCGTATACGATCCACTCTACTCAGTGGTAATATAGAGAAAATAACAAACACGACCAGGGGGAAATACTTATGAACGAATGATAAAACATCCGGTCAATAGAGCTGTGACAAGGGAGGGAACAAAAAAGGGCAGGGGGAGGGAGGAGGGGGGGAAATCTTGGATGTTAGATAGCTGACTATGTAAGACAGCAGTTAAGTGTTCTATGCTGGCCCTGCGTGGCCACACCTTCGGGAATGTGTCATGTCGATACACCCCTGAAGGAACTGTGTTTTATTTTCATGTTCTGGAAACCCTATGCCATTTTTTGTTTACATTCTGCTGTCAGCAGGGAACCCTGCTGACAGCAGATGAGTCATGGTCATTAAGGACGCGGCAGCGTCCGCCCACTCCTTAGCAACCAGGGAAGATCAAGCATGTTTCTTAAATATCACATGCCTGGACCACTACTTAAAGTGGAAGTAAAATCCTCCTATCCTTTTTAAGGCCAAGGAAGCCGCCATCTTGGCCTCTGTTTAATCTTCGACTGCCACGATGCTGCACATGTGATCAGTGTTGACACCAGCCATTGGACAGTTTATGTCATGTGACAATTGTGACAATTACATTTCCGGCACGTGCTGAAAATGTAACTATATTTTTAAACGGTTTAATCGATGGGTTTACTCTTCCACTTTTTCCACTTTAATTACCACATTAATTAATTCATTTATTTATTTCCTTTTGTGAATTGACTTTAACCACTTCAATACTGGGCACTCCCCCCCCCCTTCCTTCCCAGGCCAATTTTCAGCTTTCAGCGCTCTCAATGAAAATTGCACAGTCATGCAACACTGTACTCAAATGAAATTTTTATCATTTTGTTCACACCAATAGAGCTTTCTTTTGGTGTTATTTATTCACGATTATTTTTTATTTTTTGCGATTTAAGCGGAAAAAAGGGTGGAAATTTTGAAAATAAAATAAAAATTTCTACTTTCTATTATAAAAGAAATCCAATAAAATTTAATTTTGTCATAAATTGAAGCCAAGATGTATTCTGCTACATGTCTTTGGAAAAAAAAATCCTGAGTATAAATAATTGGTTTGTGTGATCACAGACATATGTACGCAGATGATCATGTGCAGATGTGCGCAGATGATCACGGACATATGTGTGCAGATGATCATTGGGACATATGATTTTACTGTTACATATGTGGGGGGAGAGGTGTTTTTACTGTGTGGGGACATGTGTGTGGTGACAGTATTTTGGAGACACTATTTTGGGGACATTGTGTGGAGACATGTGTGGGGACACTGGGCCAGTGATCAGTGTGTAAAAAGCTGTAAAAAACAGTTCATACTCACTGATCACCGGCCGGCTGCAGCGATCCGCTCTCCTCTCCTCACTGACAACTTCCGTGTGAGGAGAGGCAAGCCGATCACCTAGCAATCGGCTCTCTATTTACATCACATGATGGCTGTGATTGGACACAGCCATCATGTGTTCAGGAGGGTCAACCACAGAGCCCTCCTGCCGATCGGAGATGTGCCGTGTCCGGCACGAGCGCATCGGGATCACACCACTGTGCGGGCACATACACGCGTGATTCCCCTCCTTCTCAGGGACATTGCTGAACCCACCCGGCCGTATATGTTCAGTGGCTGGGTGGGAGGTGATTAAAGCTGTATAATGTGGTATTTACCAAGCGTTTTTGCCGCATAAAGCAATAGTGAATTGACACTTTTAGGACCGCATGCGGTATTTGGAAAAACATCTAAATACTGCATGCAATCTGCTTTTGTGAATTATTATAATTATTATTCTCACTATTATTATTTAGTTATTTTTTTGGCATCGGTCACAAAAAATGTTTTTGGTTGTCACCATTAGTCATATGTTATATACTGTGTGTGGAAAGGAGCCGCGCTATATAGTGAAAAACACCCACGAAGGTGTATGTGCTATCTTACACACAAACAGAAGGTGAAAGTGAAAAGCTAACCTGTATGGCTAGTATTCGTCTCTTCCGTGTATGTGTAACAGAAGTTCTATCAGAACAGCCTCTATTGGTATGTCTGAAAAAATATTTTGAATAAACTACCAGGTAGGGCTGTTCAGATTAGTTGGAAATATATCACGAAAGACTCTTTATATATATATATTTAGTGTTTTTTTTATATATATAAATTTAGTAAACACCCTACAGAGCATTTACTGACATGTAGTTGTGTATTATGTGGTGTGGGTGAAAAAACTTTGTGAGAGTTGATGAACACCCTAATAAACGCCCGGCAGGGCTGTTATGCTATTGCAAAAAAAAAAACTTATATTATAAGGGGCTCTTTAAAAGCAGCCTCTGTGTGACTATTTTTAAAAAAGGTAGTATGTAGAAAATAGGTGTGAACAAATTGGTGAGATTAGATATACACCCTATAAAACATTTAGTGACATACTGTCATATACTCCGCGATATCGGTGTAAGAAGAAAAAAAGAAAAAACTTTTCATAAAAAATTAGTAAACACCCTACAGAGCATGTAATATCGTGAAATATAAACCTAAAAATGGATACAAACTATATGCCGTGGGGCACAAAGTGAGTGCAAACTGTAAAATAAATAAACACCTTACAGAACATGTAATAACATGAAATGTAATTTTGAACCTAAAAATAAATGCAAACTATATGCCGTGAGACACAAAGTTGGTGCAAACTGTATACCAGGGAATACAGTCAGTGAACCTAAGTGACACAATATTGAAATTAAAAAAAGGGAACGATAAAAAAAAAATTGGTTTGCGTTCTATTAGTAAACACCCTGCTGAGCTACCAGTGTATTACACAAATAACAAGGTACAGGTATAGTCCTCAGAGTACAAATTAGCACAATCTCTATTTGTATCGTGACTGTTTCACCAAAAGTGCATAAATGGTTGCAAATGAGATTTTGCTAAAAGGGTTGGTGCGTCTTGAAAAGCACAACAAAACAAAAATGGATTCCGTGCATTAAACAGTCTCTATAACGGCTCCTGATGTGATTGGATAAAAGTGACTTGCATATCACCAAGAAGAAAAGTGAAGACCTCCACCATAGAGCAAACTTGTCTCCTTACCGGAACTAAATGGTCCCTTTTTTAGGGGGACCGTTTAGGCAGGTGGCTCTCAACCCTAGCCAGGGGTGGACTGTAGGGAACGTCTGTTATCCTGCCGATCGGGATGATTCGTCCTAAGTGGCTCCCAGCCCAGGATCCTTCTCTATTACCAGCTAGGGATCGATCTCAGTAACCAGTTTCAATTTGGAACCCAGGGGAATCAGAGAGAACTCGCATAGTATAAAATCCAGGGGTATTTTATTATATAAAAAAAGTAAACACTTACAGTGTAGCAATCAATAAAAGGCATGAAGCGAGCCGGCCGGTCTCGCAGATACAGCCCGTAGCAATGGGATCTCGTCTTACTGCGGTAGCGTCAGGACGTAGCTCCTCCTCCCTACGCGTTTCGTCATCAACGGACGTCGTCACGGGGCACGGGCTGCGTCATGACGCACCGCTTTATATACCATAACAAATCTGCCAAGCCTCGGTGTGGATCCCGGACTTGGAAACAACGCCCGCCATCTTTGAAAAGGGAAAAACGTTGGTAATCTCATAGATGTTGAGGGAAAGAGAGTTTTTAAATGGTGCATATGCTACACCATCTCCTACTGGAAAAAATACACTCCAAATCTTATATGTATTAAAGAGGGAGGTGTTGTTTAAATAGTGCACATGAGTAACAGGGACTAATGTTAAAACATTGTTCTTATGTGGCACATTTTAATGGCAATATACTAATTGCCTCATAAGGGTCCCCATGTATACTTAGTGCCGTAATCTTGTGACTGCATGGAAAAAATGTTTAAGATTGGAGAACCAGCATTAACATAGGTGTCTCATATAAATCCCTACTTTCCAAAGAAAGAGGGAAAAAATTAAGAGGGAAAAAAATTTTAATTCTTCCCCTTTTTTGTCCCCAAATATAAAATAAAACATGTTATATAGATTAAAATAATTAAAAAAATATTTGAAAAAAATCTGGGGAAATTCAAAAATTATTTTGATTGGTTGTAAAGTGTTTTCTACTTGGTATATGCTGAATAAGGGCTGTCATACACCCTAATATGGCGACTAAGAAGGGCTATTCTGCCATCAGAAATCCACATCGATTAACACATTTATATAAACAAAATTGTATCTAAATAAAATTCCAAAAGGTCAGAAGAGAATTCCATCCGCTTATTTAATTAAGGGGTGACTACTTATCCAAAACCGGTCTGGGTGCAATAGCCCATATGGACAACTTAAATGCAGAAAAGAACACAAAAAAAGGCTCTAGTTTCAAGTGAACCTCCTGAAGATCTGTTTTTGTGTGGATATTATTAGTGTTGGAAATAAATGAGATTCTTTGGGGGTAGGGCACTAAGAGTTGTCTATAAAACAGTTAACATCAACATCGATGTTTAGTCCAAAAGGTGTATAACTTTTAATTCTATGGACCCATGACATTTCTAGTTTGGAAATGCTGTTAACCAAATTACTACCTCGCCACTGTGGTCTGAATTTATCGATGCCCAAGAAGATGGTGTTACTTGGGTCTCTCTTGTGTACCCGAAGATAATGTTTGGACACAGAATGTTTGGTGTATCCTCGGCGTATGTTGCCTATGTGTTCATTGAGTCGGACCTGCAATGGTCTTTTGGTCCGGCCCACATACTGAAGGCCGCATGGGCATTGGAGCATGTATACGACTCCTACTGTGGAACATGTGATAAAGGGCTCTATCTCATGTTGTTGAGAGGTACAAGTGGAGATAAAAGATGTAGTTCTTTTGGTTTTTATCCTATTGAGCGTGCAAACTTGGCAACGCCTACATTGATGGAAGCCTGTGAGCATAGGAAAAAAAACAGTCTTAGTGACAGGAGGATTTAAGATGTTGGGAGCAATCTTATCTTTCAGAGAAGGAGCTCCTCTGAAGACCACCTGAGGCTTATCAGGGAGAATGGTCTTCAATATCCTGTCACTCTGTAATACATGCCAATACTTCCCTATGATGTGTTTAACTTTAGCATGCTGGCATGAATAACTAGTGATAAAGGGGTTACGGTATGAGTCGTTATTATGACCAGATGGTTTCTCTGTCAATAACGTATTCCGATCTATCATGTCCACTGTGGTAAGAGTATTCCTGAGAAACTCTGTTGTGTATCCCTTAGCCTTGAAACGTTCAGTGAGAATTGATGATTGAGTCAGAAAGGTGTCATGATCAGTACAATTCCGTTTTATTCTCAGGTACTGACTCTTGGGGACTGATTTCAACCAAGACATATGGTGGCAACTGTCTTGTGGGATGAAGGCGTTACGATCAGTGGGTTTGAAATAGGTTGAGGTCTTAAAAACACCATTGTCAACGGATATTGAGAGATCTAGGAAATGTATGGATTCCCTACTTGCCTCGTAACTCAGATGTATCCCCCTATTGTTATTATTTAAGTGGCTCATGAATTCAGACAACTCTGGCTCACCGCCATTCCACAGGAGGAGGATGTCGTCTATGTAGCGTGCCCACAAGACTATCTCTGGTCTTGGTTGGGCATAGACGACATCCTCCTCCCATTTGGCCATGAAGAGATTCGCTAAGCTTGGAGCGTACTTCGCTCCCATGGCGACACCCCTATCTTGCCTATAAAATTTTCCGTCAAACCAAAAAAAGTTATGCCCTGCGGCGAATTCCAATAATTCCATGATGAAATCAATCTGTATATGGGGCAATTTGGAATTTTTCTGCAGATAATGTGACACGGCTTCCAAACCTAACTGATGTGGAATTACTGTATATAAAGAGGTCACGTCTGCAGTTATCAGCCACAGACCCTCACACGGTCTTATTGTGGAGAGAAGGTTAATGACATGTCGAGTATCTTTTATATAAGAAGGCATTATTTGCACCAAGGGCTGTAGATAGAAATCGATGTACTTGCCCACCCGGGAAGTGACAGAATCAATTCCGCTCACTATAGGACGTCCCGGGGGGCAAGTCTGATTCTTGTGCACCTTGGGCAAATAGTATATTATGGGTATCCTAGGTACCTTCGGTATCAAGAAGAGACTTTCTTTTTTGTTTAGTATTTTGGCATCGATGCCTCTGGAGACCAATGTTTCCAAAATGCCCTTATACCTCAAATTGGGATTGGAGGGTAGTGAGACGTATGTTGCTTCATCAGCCAAAATACGTCTCATCTCCTGCATATAGTCATCTTTATTAAGGATGACTATTCCCCCCCCCTTGTCCGCAGGGCGGATCACCAGGTTATTATTGGAGCATAAGGTTTCAATGCCCGAATCAATATCCTTTTTATTCCTGTACTTCTTGATTTTCATTTCGTCTAAATCTTTTAGGGCTAGATCCCTAAAGACTTTTAATGGAGGGGGCAAGTGGCCTGGGGGGTTAAATAAAGAGGCGTTTCTCAGCCCCGAGTGGACATAACTTCGGGTAACTGATGTGGATGGGTTGTATGGGTTTGAAACCATATACCTCTGTATGTTGAGCTTCCGGACATATTTATAAATGTCCATATACGTTTGGAACTTACTTATATTCCGTGGTGGTGCGTATTTTAAACCCTTGTCCAAGACTTTTAGTTCTGGTTCAGTCAGGGTATGTGAACTCAAATTGTATATACCGATGTTAGTTATGTCCGTGGTCTTTTTGGACTGAGAGCGCCTCCCCCCTCTAGTTCCTCTCTTAGTTCGACCACTCTTTTTACTCCTTGGCTTGGCCTGGGAAAACCCCAATGCTGGTCGGTTGCACCACCTGCATGGTTGGGCCTAGCACCCTCTCGCTCAAACCTTGGGTATTCCCCTTGGTTAATGTCTCTATACCCTACGGTGTGATTAGATTGAAAAAATTCCCCATTGGGTGTCTCTAAGTCCCTTAACGGTAGATAACTGTTCTGGGTGTTTATGTTGTAATCGTGTTGATAATCTGTATTATAGTGTATTATTGATGAATCCCCGTATGTCTCAGATTGGCCATACGGGTTATGTCCAGTATAGCCTGAATACGCCTGATCTTGACTCGCTCCAAAGGGGCGCATCTGTGGGTTATTGTACTGATTTCTGTGTCCGTATTGTGTTGTAGGGTCTATGCTCCCACCGCGTCCTCGTAAGGGATACTGGCCTCGTGCACGGCCACGACCCCGGGACCGCGGTGGTCCTGAGTTGGTATAGTGGCCACTTTCCCCCCTATGGGATGGAGAGGGCATTGAATGGTACTGTTGGTTTGCTTGACCTCTACCACCCTGGTTAGGATGGATTGGACGTTTATTGGTTGTTCCAGTCGGTGGCCCTTGTGGCTTCCCTCTAGGGGATCCTCCCTTCGCCGCATACGGACCTTGATTTCCACTAAGCTGGCTAGGGGGCTTAATTGTTGTATGGCTGTCTCCCTGAGGGGTGGTATCCATATTTCTATTGTCTGAACTCTGTTCTGCCAATAGTTTTCTTTGCCATTCAAAGACAGTTAATGAGGTATAGTCAGCAACATCTCTGTTGTATTTTTTCTTTTTCTTAAGTTTTTGTTCCCTTTCTTCCTTTTCTAATATCTTAAGTAGGCCTGCCGACCTTCCTACATATTCTTCCTTGCCTTTAAAGGGAATCATTTTATCCTTAATGAGTTTGACTTCATCATCTAGTCGGGCAAGTTTGCTGGATTTACGTTCTATTAAGAACCGCAAAAGATTAATTCCGGCCTCATTGAAGTGTTTGTACCACCCTTCGAGATCGGTCTCCCCCTTTTGGGGGCTCACATCCCACCTAAGACTTCGTGGTACCATGTGATGTTTGACATAGGTCTCAAGGAATGCTATGTCCCACTGTGTGTGTATCTCGGATATGGTGAGGTTCTTGAGCCTCAAAAAAAGGCCTCCGAGGTCACCCTCACCTTCCTTAAAGGGCTCAAAAACCCCTTCGGTATTAACCGCCCTAGTGGCCCGGAATTCAAATATATCCATATTTTGTATTTAGAGGTCTATGTGGAAAGCAGCAACAGATGTGTATAAGAAATAGTATGTATAGAGAAAAAGTTGCGCTATCCAAATATATAAAGCTGCTGCTCAAAAAATGTTATACTACATAGGTCAAAATTGTGTGTGGAAAGGAGCCGCGCTATATAGTGAAAAACACCCACGAAGGTGTATGTGCTATCTTACACATAAATAGAAGGTAAAAGTGAAAAGCTAACCTATATGGCTAGTATTCGTCTCTTCCGTGTATGTGTAACTGAAGTTCTATCAGAACAGCCTCTATTGGTATGTCTGAAAAAATATTTTGAATAAACTACCAGGTAGGGCTGTTCAGATTAGTTGGAAATATATCACGAAAGACTCTTTATATATATTTTTTTTTTATATTTAGTAAAAAGAAAAAAAGTGAACACCCTACAGAGCATTTACTGACATGTAGTTGTGTAATAACATGAAATGTAATTTGAACCTAAAAATAAATGCAAACTATATGCCGTGAGACACAAAGTTGGTGCAAACTGTATACCAGGGGATACAGTCAGTGAACCTAAGTGACACAATATTGAAATTAAAAAAAAAGGAACGATAAAAAAATGGTTTACGTTCTAATAGTAAACACCCTGCTGAGCTACCAGTGTATTACACAAATAACTAAATACAGGTATAGTCCTCAGAGTACAAATTAACACAATCTCTATTTGTATCGTGACTGTTTCACCAAAAGTGCATAAATGGTTGCAAATGAGATTTTGCTAAAAGGGTTGGTGCGTCTTGAAAAGCACAATAAAACAAAAATGGATTCCGTGCGTTAAACAGTCTCTATAACAGCTCCAGATGTGATTGGATAAAAGTGACTTGCATATCACCAAGAAGAAAAGTGAAGACCTCCACCATAGGGCAAACTTGTCTCCTTACCGGAACTAAATGGTCCCTTTTTTAGGGGGACCGTTTAGGCAGGTGGCTCTCAACCCTAGCCAGGGGTGGACTGTAGAGAACGTCTGTTATCCTGCCGATCGGGATGATCCGTCCTAAGTGGCTCCCAGCCCAGGATCCTTCTCTATTACCAGCTAGGGATCGATCTCAGTAACCAGTTTCAATTTGGAACCCAGGGGAATCAAAGAGAACTCGCATAGTATAAAATCCAGGGGTATTTTATTATGTAAAAAAAGTAAACACTTACAGTGTAGCAATCAATAAAAGGCATGAAGCGAGCCGGCCGGTCTCGCAGATACAGCCCGTAGCAATGGGATCTCGTCTTACTGCGGTAGCGTCAGGACGTAGCTCCTCCTCCCTACGCGTTTCGTCATCAACGGACGTCGTCACGGGGCACGGGCTGCGTCATGACGCACCGCTTTATATACCATAACAAATCTGCCAAGCCTCGGTGTGGATCCCGGACTTGGAAACAACGCCCGCCATCTTTGAAAAGGGAAAAGCGTTGGCAACCTCATAGATGTTGAGGGAAAGAGGGTTTTTAAATGGTGCATATGTTGCGCCATCTCCTACTGGAAAAAATACACTCCAAATCTTATATGTATTAAAGAGGGAGGTGTTGTTTAAATAGTGCACATGAGTAACAGGGACTAATGTTAAAACATTATTCTTATGTGGCACATTTTAATAGCAGTATACTAATTGCCTCATAAGGGTCCCCATGTATACTTAGTGCCATAATCTTATGACTGCATGAAAAAAATGTCTAAGATTGGAGAACCAGCATTGACATAGGTGTCTCATATAAATCCCTACTTTCCAAAGAAAGAGGGAAAAAATTATTTTTTCCCTTTTTTTTCCCATAATACTAAATAAAACATATTATATAAATTAAAATAATTAGAAAAAATATTTGAAAAAAAATCTGGGGAAATTTAAAAATTATTTTGATTAGTTGTAAAGTGTTTTCTACTTGGTATATGCTGAATAAGGGCTATCATACACCCTAATATGGCGACTAAGAAGGGCTATTCTGCCATCAGAAATCCACATCGATTAACACATTTATATAAACAAAATTGTATCTAAATAAAATTCCAAAAGGTCAGAAGAGAATTCCATCCGCTTATTTAAGGGGTGACTACTTATCCAAAACCGGTCTGGGTGTAATAGCCCATATGGACAACTTAAATACAGAAAAGAACACAAAAAAAAGGGCTCTAGTTTCAAGTGAACCTCCTGAAGATCTGTTTTTGTGTGGATATTATTAGTGTTGGAAATAAATGAGATTCTTTGGGGGTAGGGCACTAAGAATTGTCTATAAAACAGTTAACATCAACATCGATGTTTAGTCCAAAAGGTGTATAACTTTTAATTCTATGGACCCATGACATTTCTAGTTTGGAAATGCTGTTAACCAAATTACTACCTCGCCACTGTGGTCTGAATTTATCGATGCCCAAGAAGATGGTGTTACTTGGGTCTCTCTTGTGTACCCGAAGATAATGTTTGGACACAGAATGTTTGGTGTATCCTCGGCGTATGTTGCCTATGTGTTCATTGAGTCGGACCTGCAATGGTCTTTTGGTCCGGCCCACATACTGAAGGCCGCATGGGCATTGGAGCATGTAAACGACTCCCACTGTAGAACATGTGATAAAGGGCTCTATATCATGTTGTTGAGAGGTACAAGTGGAGATAAAAGATGTAGTTCTTTTGGTTTTTATCCTATTGAGCGTGCAAACTTGGCAACGCCTACATTGATGGAAGCCTGTGAGCATAGGAAAATTTTTTTTAATTTCAATATTGTGTCACTTAGGTTCACTGACTGTATCCCCTGGTATACAGTTTGCACCAACTTTGTGTCTCACGGCATATAGTTTGCATTTATTTTTAGGTTCAAATTACATTTCATGTTATTACATGTTCTGTAAGGCGTTTATTAATTTTACAGTTTGCACTCACTTTGTGCCCCACGGCATATAGTTTGTATCCACTTTCAGGTTTATATTTCACGATATTACATGCTCTGTAGGGTGTTTACTAATTTTTTATGAAAAGTTTTTTCTTTTTTTCTTTTTACACCGATATCGCGGAGTATATGACAGTATGTCACTAAATGTTTTATAGGGTGTTTATCTAATCTCACTAATTTGTTCACACCTATTTTCTACATACTACTTTTTTTAAAAATAGTCACACAGAGGCTGCTTTTAAAGAGCCCCTTATAATATAAGTTTATTTTTTTTCGCAATAGCAGAACAGCCCTGCCGGGCGTTCATTAGGGTGTTCACCAACTCTCACAAAGTTTTTTCACCCACACCACATAATACACAACTACATGTCAGTAAATGCTCTGTAGGGTGTTTACTAAATTTATATATATAAAAAAAAACCTTTTGTCTTTACATACCTTTTGCATATATAGCACTTTTTGTTAGAAAATCACATGAATACAGGTTGCCTCTCATAGAGTCTTTCGTGATATATTTCCAATTAATCTGAACAGCCCTACCTGGGTGTTTATTCAAAATATTTTTTCAGTCATACCAATAGAGGCTGTTCTGATAGAACTTCTGTTGCACATACACAGAAGAGACGAATACTAGCCACACAGGTTAGCTTTTCACTTTCACCTTCTGTTTGTGTGTAAGATAGCACATACACCTTCGCGGGTGTTTTTCATTATATAGCGCGGCTCCTTTCCACACACAATTTTGACCTATGTAGTATAACATTTTAGAGCAGCAGCTTTATATATTTGGATAGCGCAACTTTTTCTCTATACATATGTTATATACTGAATTGATGGGATATATTGCGTATTATGTTGGTTTACAATTAGTGCAGCACTAGTTACATTGAAACTTACTCTGGGGGTACATTTCTGCAGCCGGGAATTGTGGAGAGAGCATGGATAGATAAGTATAAGGTAGGGGTATATCAGGGCGCACTGTCGCTTTGAATGAGTAAGTTAATACAGTATGTCTCTTTAATTTGTATTCATTTGTCCAAGGTTTTAGTTTGCATGTGTATTTCCATGTTCTTTTAAAGGGTAACTCCACTTTCGTGGGAGAAAAAATTGCGAACAAAGAAAAAAATTATATAGCGTATACAATTGTGACACACGTCATCTTGCAATTGAATATTATTAAAAATGACCTTTTCCTTTCAATCTGCAGCTCTGTAATTTTCTGTAAAATGCAATATGGCAACCTGGAGGTGATCTGTACACAGAGTGTTTACAGAATGTCCCCCAGAAACATAATTTCCTGCTTGTGTGATTGGCACTGATTTTCTCAGAAGTCTGCACTAAGATACAAGTCAGATTTCAGGCATCCCCTGGAACAAAAATTTATTTTTTGGTGAGATACTCCCAATAGGAACACACCTAAAGGGATGCAGGCCCTGCAGAGTTCCTATCTTGTGTCCTGCAGAAGCAGCAGCAGCAGCAGCAGCTGATTGATAATTATGAAACCACCCCTATTAGACTCACTTTCCCACATGGGCACAGAGAAACACAGAGGGATTTCTTCAGAATAACAAAAGGTAGGAATCTGCAACAAAGTTTGTTAAAATCCTTGTATGTGCAAAGATCATCCAGAGAGGGATGCTTTTTTTTTCTCAACTAAAGTGGAGTTACCCTTTAACCACATGCCGACCGCGCTATAATCGAAAGACGGCCACAGCGCGGTCGGCTTGTTCTAAGTGGACGTCCTACGGACGTCCTCCCAGAAACTTGCTCCCGCGCGCCCCCTGGGGCGCGCACTCGGGAACATCCATGACCGCCGGGTCCCGAGGACCCGTCGCATCACGGATCACGGTAAACAGCCGCTGATAGCGGCCGTTTACCACGTGATCGCTCCGTCAAATGACAGAGCGATCACATGTACACAAACCGGCGTCACGTCATGACGCCGGTTCCTCCCTCCCCTCTCTGTACCGATCGGTACAGAGAGGGGAGAAGCGGAGATGGAGAGAGACTGGACCAGCGCTGTGGGCTGGATGTACTCTGCAACACTGTAATACTCTGCCAATACTTGCCAATACTCTGCCAATACTCTGCCAATACTCGCCAATACTCGCAAATTTTTAATAGAAACAAAGAATTTTTTTTTATTTTTTTTTATCGAATTTTCTGTATTTTTTGATTTATAGCGCAAAAAATAAAAAACCCAGCAGTGATTAAATACCACCAAAAGAAAGCTCTATTTGTGTGAAAAAAAGGACACAAAATTCATTTGGGTACAGTGTTGCATGACGGAGTAATTGTCATTCAAAGTTTGAGAGCACCGAAAGCTGAAAATTGGTCTGGTTAGGAAGGGGGTTTAACTGCCCAGTGGTCAAGTGGTTAAACTATGCTTGTTATGTACATAATGTAGTGGAATTAAACTTGTACAATTAAAAGGAAAAAAATGAAATCTTTACAGGTGTTATTCTGCAGAAATTGTGCTGTAAGACATTAGATATACCGTATATGTCTTCTAGTGGTTACTTGTATTTATACATGAAATATCATTATGTGAAATATTATGTAAACTTTAAATATGAGTCCCAAATCAAAAATAAAAAATAAAATTTTTCTTACACTAACAAGGCCAATATATATATATATATATAAATAAAAATACGCAATAGCTGTTCTATATGTGTAAAAAGTTTCCTGCCAACAGTTAGTGATCTACATCCTCCCAGTGCCTAACTTGTGCTCCATGGGAAATGTTCGATAGCTGATTAAGTGCTGTGGTGCTGAAGGATGCCCATCCCTGGTTTAAAGTGCATAGGTCAATTCTGAAAATATTATATTAGGCTCTCACGAGAAGCCTGCCATTTCTAGTCAGTTGCCTTGGATGTATATAGTAGTTTTCCTTCTCTTGCTTGACGTAGTCTATTAGGCCCATAGCCTTAAGAGAGGGTAGAATAAAAAGCAAAATTGATATTGGGGTCACTGGAGACACGGCTGTTCTGTTCACTTGCCAAACTAGTGTGGATTGCTTCGGGGCTTTAGGAAAACGACAGAGAAAATCAATAAAGAAAGAAAAAGATTTCACATATAATTGAAATTGCTTGCTTATTACACTTTTGCTCAGCAGATGGCACCTTCTTGTAAATGATGGGTAATCTCAGCCAGTCTATTAGTTACAAGATTGTATCAGCTGCAAGACAGAATTATTTGTAACATCTTCAGACCTTGCTATTAATGTGTCAGTAAAACCCCCAAAAACACAAAAAACACATTTGCACTTTTCTCATATAAAAGACTTTGTATTTAATTCCAGAGAGCTGTATTATTGTGAAATTCATTACTGTACTAAGCATGTTTTCAATATAAAATCACATAACATGACTAATACTGATAATGGAAGAAAACCTGAATTCATAAGCTTATATATAGATGAATATTGCAAGTTTATAATATCTAGAGGGAAGCGTTTATATTGCCCATAGCAAGCAATCAGATTTTTAGTGCAGGTTAAAAAAATAAGATTTGGTTGGTTTCAGTGGATAAAACACTGGGGCTCATTTTTACTTGCGTCTTAAAAGCCATAAATATGTATTGCCCTTCCCAACTGATCATATTCAAACTTCCAATACATTAAACATGTATTGGAATAAAATAAACATATTTTTTCAATAAATGTGTGTAAAAGTCAATCATGATATTAAAAATGATCAGATGTTTTTTTCACTGATCATTGGTATCACTGTTTTCTGACTGGTGGTGATAGATTCTATGGGGGGGGGCATAAAATTAAGCCGCCATCCAAGGTAGAAATAAAATACCCATTTATCATAGCAATAGTTGAAGCTTATGCCCAGGCAAAATCAACTAAACATAAGTATAAACATAAGTATATCCCTGCACATTTCGCCGAGGGTGGCATCGTCCATTCACTATGGGAAGTTAGGAACTCACTGGATTTTTTGGGCAGATTAAGGCCCCTTTCACACTTGTGGGACTTCAAAGTTGCATGATTTTACCGCAATTTTTACAGCGATTTTACTACGATTTAGACGCGATTTCAAGGAATGCCTGTGTAAGTGGCATCAAAATCGGACCAAAGTAGTGCAGGGACTACTTTGAAGTCAGAATGACTTGAATTCGTACTAATATGAATGGCTGTCATTGGAAATCATGGGGAACGACTTGTCATGCTACTTTGCAGTCCCAAATCGTGGGACAAGTCGTATAAGTGTAAAAGGGGCCTAAAAGGTATTTTTCTGGATTTGTAGCTCGTTTGGATAAAACAGGGAGAAAAGTCCATTTATTGCACAGATGTACTGAATTTTTTATTTTTGTTTGCCCTGACCTACACTTCAAATAATAGCTAAATAGTTTCAAACATTTAGGTACGTGAATTGAACATTTTGATAAGAAAGTAAGGGTAAAATAATTAACCCGTTAACCACTCTTCTTAAAATGACAGCTAGGCGGGACTTTCATCGGGGCGCGATCTGTCACCAGCTGTACCATGTGATCAGCTGTGGCCAATCACAGCTAACCACAACAAAACAAACTGAAGAAATCAATTGTAAAATGCTTGCTTATAGCAATGAAATTCATTGTAAAAAAAAAAAAAATGCTTATCACTTACCCAGAGTAGTACAATGTTACTATGGTAACATTATATTGCTCTGGTTAAAGTGTAAAAAAATGTAAACTATTATTATTTAAATTATTTTTTTCATACTGTCACCAGTCACTACATCAGTTATATGATGCTGCTGTACTGCACTGGTGACAGTATGTAAAAAAAAAAAAATTACAACTTCAAAAAACTTGCCTTGCCTCTTACTAAATACCTTGGACTGTCTACATTCCAAAAAGGGTCATTTGAGGGCTTTCTGTACTGTCCTGACATTTTTGGGCCTCAAGAAATGAGATGGGCTGTCAGTACATCAGGATTGATCAATTTCCACACATATGCCAGTTTGTGAACTGTATAACTTATCTGCAGACCAAATAATATGCACTGATTTGGGTTATTTCCACCAAAGAAATGTAGCAGGATACATTTTGGCTGAAATGTTTGAAGGAAAATGTATTTGCAAAATAACATAAACAAAAAAAAACATGTTTGTTATTTTTCAAAATGTTTGATCTTTTTTCATTTATTTAGCAAAAAACTAAAAAACAAAACCCAGTGGTGATTAAATACCACCAAACGAAAGCTTGGTTGTGTGAATAAAATTATAAAAATGTAGTTTGGGTACAGTGTTGCATGACTGAGTAATTGTCATTCAAAGTGTGACAGCGGTGAAAACTGAAAATTGGCCTGGGCAGGTAAAAGTGCCTGGTATTGAAGTGGTAAAAATAACTACAAGTTTATATACAGTATTGACACTCAAATGGTTAGTGTTGTCTTGCAGTCTGGTGTTCAAATCCTAAGTGGAAAATAGTCTGTGTGAGGGATCCATGCGAAAATCCTACCGTGTGTATGGGGCTTTAGTGTGTGTGTGGTTCATAAATGTCCCGATAACAGAGTTAGAAGTTGATGTGACTAAACTGGTCGTATGGTGCATGTATGACAATAAACTGTAAACTCCATCATGGGACAAGGACAGATATGTACTTT